>OX421504.1:35515149-35912649 GCA_949126835.1 Anisus vortex
TTTTTCCCTCCTGTGTTTTTGTTATTAACTTTCCCTACCACCCATCGTGTATTATCTATGGCGTTATGTCTGGGATAAAAACAACAACAAATACCCAAATGCATCAGAAGATTGTTTAAGCCATTAAAGGATGCCTGATATATATATTTTTTGTAACGTTTTTTTTTTAAACTTTTTTTTTTCTTCTGTAACACGTCACCGGGTCAGAAACTAAGTCCACTGAGGACACTCATTTTATTGACCTCATATATTTATGCACTTTTGTGTGTGTGTGTCCATTGAAGGCTTTACTCATCAAATATATGCATATTTAAAATAGTTAAAAAAATATTTGTTCCTTTTTTTTTTTTTTAAATTACATATTTCACATTTTATTCTATTTCGCATTCTATGAGGTGCAGTGGCCGAGCGGCAGCGCGTTCAGAGAGTCCTGGGTTCGAATCCTGGTGAAGGCTAGTTTTTTCTTTTCCTGGACTCGAGGGTGTCCCAGAGACTACCCAGCTCTGATGGTACCTGACGTTAGTTGGGTGTGGGGGGGGGTAAAGTAAAGGCGGCTGCGCATTGTGCTGGCGACACAATCCCCCTAATATGACGTGGCCACGGAAACTGGTGAACTCTACTTTACCGGCCCCGTGGATCAATTTGGTCGGACGGGATTCTTTATTTTTTACTTCCCTACGATGCATTCGACACTATACAAGCATAAACAATAAACATTAATTCTTACACGCTGATTCATATTTGCTATAGCAACTCGTTGGAATCGTGTGTTGAAAAGATATCTGTAAAAGGATACAAACCGATATGTTCTCTATAAGTTGAAACAATGATGTAGATCAGGGGGTTCCTCAAACGTTTTAATAAATAGTGTTCTAAAGTAAGATGTCTAATTCATTCAGCGTGCCAACGGCCAGAAAAGTCAACGCGACACTGACGACCACTCAATTTCTTGTAGAATATATATATATACATATATAATCTACATCATTGGGTGGATAATTACTGATACATCAAAATCTGTTAAAAAATCAACAACTATTACTATGTTATGACATTTGGTGTAGCCTGTTTATTGTTTTGTTGTTTCGTTTTTTACATTAGTTAAACTCTTGTTTTAATATCTAAAAGACAAGAGCTTCAGCTTCGGCTTAATAATACGAGTGAGTCGTGTGCCTCAGGGGCGCAATGCAGTGACGTACACGTGTGGGGAGCGGGTGAGGGTGAGAGCCCTTTAATGAAACGCGAGCTTTATAGCCACCCTCAGTTCCAGTCTCGCGTTTCTCCCCTATCTCGCTCTTCACGTTTTTTTTTTACTCTCGTTTTTGTTTTGTTTTTAATGTATGTTTCCTTTTTATTGCTGCCTGTCTTTGGAGTGTCCACTCCACGCGACGTGTTCTTCGCCAGTGCTGACCAGGGAGGCTGGGGGTTTATATTTCCTGGAAGAGCTTTATTCTCTCTGTCCTCTCTCTCTCTCTCTTGTTTTCTTTCTACATCTCCTCTCTGAACACACCCTCCCTCTCTCTCTCTCTCTCTCTCTCTCTCTCTCAACTCACTCTCCTCTCTCTCTTGTTTTCTTTCTACATCTCCTCTCTGAACACACCCTCCCTCTCTCTCTCTCTGTCTCTCTCAACTCACTCTCCTCTCTCTCTTGTTTACATCTCCTCTCTGAACACACCCTCCCCCCCTCTCTCTCTCTCTCTCTCTCTCTCTCAACTCACTCTCCTCTCTCTCTCTTGTTTTCTTTCTACATCTCCTCTCTGAACACACCCTCCCTCTCTCTCTCTCTCTCTCTCTCTCTCAACTCACTCTCCTCTCTCTCTTGTTTTCTTTCTACGTCTCCTCTCTGAACACACCCTCCCTCTCTCTCTCTCTCAACTCACTCTCCTCTCTCTCTTGTTTTCTTTCTCCATTTCCACTCTCAACACTCTCTCTCTCCATTTATCTCTATCTGATAACTGTCGTTTCACTAATGGCGCACCTTTTCTCCTCTCGCCTTTGTTACCGGCACCCGAACACTGCGCACATTACTTTTATTTTGAGGCTAGGTTAAAATCTCTGTCCGTTAGTTGATACATCATGGTTTCCTGTTGCATTTTGAGACGTACTGAGAGAGAGAGAGAGAGAGAGAGGTTCTCAGCGCATTGTTGGTAGGGACCCGGACTCTTTAGTTGGAGCAAATAGTATATCAAGGGTTCCAAATGTACTTTTCTTAGTGTGACCATTGGAGGGCCGAGTGATGGGATCATTGCGGGTAATCCCCAGAAAATTGCCAGTTTCTGTGGCCACGGCATACTAGAGATTGTGTGTCCCCGAAAATTATTTTTTGTTTAGTACTGTCTATTGAACGGGGGGAGGGGGGCAATTGATCCATGGGGGTCGGTGAACCAGTTTCTGTTGGCCACGGGCATACTAGGGGGATTGTGAGGCCAGCACAATGCCCATCCGCCTTTATTTGTAACCCCAACTTAAGTCAGTCACCCCATCAGAGCTGGGTAAACTCAGGGACCATCCCTCCAGACCCGAGAACAAATCCTAGTCTTCACCAGGATTCGAACCCAGCATTTTCGGTACGCCAGCCGAACGCCACTGTACCGTTATTTCATGTACAGTCAATGTAAGTGTTACCGTATGGTTGTTTGGACTTGAGTGCGTATGCAGTTGTCCCTTCTTGTCCCCGGAAATCATCTGTCATGTCTATTTTTATCACTTTCTTTTTGTACTAATTGCTCTTTAAATATCTGTTTGAGAACAGCCATTGTTGAAATATTGCTATGAGAAACGGACATTTTGTGATGTAGTGTTTTGAGTGAAATGTAAGGGCGTGTCCGTGTGTGTGTGTGCACACTTCCCTGTTGTACATTGTTACACGCTTGATGTAGTAGCTGTGTCCTGTTTCGTTGCTCACTCACAGCGGGGTGAAGTTGAAGTGTTAGCGCGAGATGCACGCGCACACACCCATTCAGGCAAAGGAAGGAAGAAGAGGAAGACAGGAGAAAAACGTTTTGTTTTTTTATCTTTTTCGGTCTGCATTTTTTATTTGCAGTAGAAGTAAGGTGACGTCATACATGTGTTTGTCTTTTTTTGTGTGTGTTTAAAAGTAACTTCTGCTAGATTGAGTATGGGATAACGTGGCCTCCTCACAAGACTAAACTATCAAGTATGGAAATGTGTCTTTTTTTTTAATCTCGATCTAGTTGTTATTAAATCATGGACGAGATTTTTTTCTAACACGCCGAGACTTAGATAGTGATGAAGAAACGCGGTTCGTGTGTTAGTTTTGTAGTGTTACAATTTTTTTTTTTAATATTGTGTGATGCCTACAGCTTCAACATTTGACCTTGGAGAGAGAGAGATTGAAGAGAGAGAGAGAGAGAGAGAAATGAATAATCAGGATTAGATAGTGTTGCAGCCTTGAGGATCATTGATCCGCCCTCGCTTTGACTCTGAGCGACGCGAGGTGTGGTGGACCCTCTCGTCAAAGTTTTCTGCCGAGCGTAGTGGCGAGGGCGGGAGGGACCGAGGGCTCGTGAGCCTTTCTCATATTTATTTGAATTTGTGTCGTAGCGCGACATAGGCGAGGTGCCCGTGTTTGTCGTTTTGTCAACACGCCGCCCCTGCGCGTCACACTGGAAGCTGTCCTAGCATCACCTGTTGGTGCGTGCCAGGCATTACGGCCTTTCCACGGGTTAGAACATCATGTTTCTGGCACTGTGCTTTCGTGGGAAATTTCCAAGGGATTGTTCAATACAATTGTTTTGTTAGCTGTAAAAAAAAATCGCCTTGGATTGATTCTCTCTATACGGAACGTCTGTTCGGCGGCTACATTCCGTTGGATCATCGCGATGTGCGACGTAATCCTCGTGTGGATGTGATTTATTGTGCGGCTCAGTGTTGTGCCTGACGTTGGACCGACGTTTTCTTTGTGTTTATTATTGTGTGCGAGTTGTTGGAATAGTTCATTATAGTTGAAGCAATTTTCAATATGTTGACCAGAAAATGTGTAGGTAAAATTCTTATGATCGATCTATCTATCAATCTATCTATCTCTCACTCTCTCTTTCTATCTGTCCACCTCTCTATCTATCTATCTATCTATCTATCTATCTATCTATCTATCTATCTATCTATCTATCTTTCTTTCTATCGATCGAGATCTCTCTCTCTGTGTATCTATCTGTTTACCTCTCTATCTATTTGTCTAGCTCTCTCTATATATAGTTCTCTACCTCTCTATCAATCTACATATATGTCTATCTATCTGTCTCTATGTCTTGAATATCTGTCTGCATGTCTTGTCTCTTTTTCTGTTTATCTATCTGTTTTTATGTATTATTATCTGTATATCCGTCAGTCTATCTACCTATGCCCTTTTGGCTGTGTATCTATCTCATAATCTATCTATCTACCCACCTATCTATATAATTATCTATCTAATCCGTCTGTCTATCTGTACATGTTTATGTGTGCGTGTGTGTACGAGATTGCATTTCGACATTATCGAGTCACCTGGACTGTATACCTTTTCCCGTCCGGTAATCTGTCCATCGGCAAGCAGGACCTGTGGAGAAGGAAGTGCTTTCTCATGATAGGATGAATGTGTTTAGACATCAAAACAACAGGGAGCTGCTTACAGCATACAATAGCTGTGATTAAATCCGAGGCCCTGGCATAAGTGTGTGTGTGCTCTCTCCATGTCGCCATGTGGCACAGCGGTGGCACACTCGAAGTCGCGCGTGTACCTTGTTGTGTCACATGCTCCCAGCCCCCCCCCCCCCCCCCCCCCCCACACCGCGGGCGATCCCTGGCACCACCGAAAGCCGCTGCTGCTGCGATGGACGTGACATGTTTATGAAAACGTGGGAGTGGAGGCGGGGTTTGCGCTGCTGCGGAGTCTGGTACTTTCACTTTCTTATGTGGTTGTGAGACTGGGGCGCTTGTTGACAAATCCATTTTTTTTTTAGACTTTGACCTTTTAGGAAATTCTTCTACAATCTTTGTAGCATAATTTAAAGTGTTCATGTTTATCATGAAGTTATCCACCTGTATTGTCAAGGTTTTGTGTGTGTGTTTAAAGCTTACCTGTTGATATTTATCAAGAGTGTTTACGTCAACTGGACCTTTCCTTCTGTTGTTTCGTGATTACCTCAAAGCGGTAGTTTGACTGTGTAATCTTCCTTTAGACTTTAAAGTTTCCTGCCTATAGATTTGGTTAGACGCTGGCCAATAACATTACGTATCCCGAGGTTGACACAATAATCAATGTACGTAATTACCATGAGTTTGTTTATATATATTTATTACGGTATGTTTATATATTCACAGGAGTCAAATCCATAAATTGGAAACGTCCCCCAAAAGAATTGTTTGTATCATATCAACTATATTGCTTTATTCGTTAATTATTTTTTTTACTAAACATTTCAATAATCATGTTAAATTTATAAACTGGAGTGCCATTCAAAAAAATATTGAGTGTTGTGTGGTCCTTCCGGGTTTTCCATTGTAATGAAAGCTTTTTATTATTTTTATCTTTTCTTTTGAGCACCGGTAGTGTTTCTTTGTTTGTCGTTGTCCTTTTTTTAAATGGTTTTTATTCTTTTAACAGAACTTATGGTAGCCATTCGTTTCTCCGTCGTTTTCACGGGCTTAAATACTAGTAATAGTAGGAATGGAAACAATAAGATATTATATGAACTAAAAATGCTTCCCTCCTCATACATGACGAGTAGAGTTATCTTACCTTATGGATCATTTTCTTACTTACTTTCTACTCAAATCATTTTTCGTTGTTTCTAGACTATTAAATTTGTATTTTTGTTTTTAAAATCGCAAGTATTACATATGTATAAAGCAACAACAAAAGAATAACATCTGGCTATCGATTACACCATAAAACATTTCACCGACGATGATGATGAAGTATAAACTCAATGTGAACGATATATTATGTGCATGAGAAGTGAGCGAACTCTTGTGTCAAGTTGAGTTCAGTAACATCGACGTGTACATAGCATTGACGCTATTTGTACATAGCGTTGAGGCTATTATCACGTGTGAGTAAAATATTCAGTTTCGATTTCAATTAGTAACGTTAGAGTGTGTGACGTTTTTTGTTTTTTTCTGTCGGCCCTGTTTCTGGGGGACATCTTTGATGGATTGAACTTTTGGATTACACTGGATTGACAATAATTTTTGGCTGTGGATACTGCCTATGGATTACATGTTTGGATTATCTCTGGCTGGCGCAATACTGTAGAGTTTGATCACAGGCTCTTGTCTTTGGGGTTTATAATCACTACGTCGTGTTCTTCCAATTTTGGCCGCAAGTACTTGCGGACTACAGTTAAGCGGCAAAGGCTCAAGCAAAGCAAAGCATGGCCACCCCTAACGGTACGCCGGTCTCCACGCCGGTGCGCCTGACCTACAGCCCGTCGAGGGAGTCCTCCGTGGGGCCGGCCGGGAGCGACACGTCTGAATCTTCCGTGGACTCGTCCAACTCAAGACCCCGGAAGCTGTTCCGCATCCGCTCCAAGGCCGGCGAGTTGACCTTTGGTAAACTGCTGACCAACCCAACAGTAAGTTTTCTTTTAACATCACTAACTACACCTCTCTGCCCCTCTGGTCAAAGCTTGGCGTTAGACCTTTCTGCTGGGTATGTTGGCTTTCTGCACACTTGCACACAAATATAATATGGCTACAGTTGCATACTGTATACTTCTGCTTCAGCTTAACCCAAATGACTGCACCAATATATTATAAATGTATATTTGTAGATTATGTTGTATTAAGCTGTTTTGTTAATCTCTCACAATTTTTCTTTCTCTTGCACTCTATCTATCTATCTATCTATCTATCTATCTATCTATCTATCTATCTATCTATCTATCTATCTATCTATCTTTCTATCTGTCGATCTATTATGATGATGCAATTACGTTATGTTAAGATGTTAAGCCGTAGATCCACCATTCTTGTTAGAGAGCATTAGCTGTTAGCTGATTAGAAAAACCCTTTCTATCACTAAGCACACAAGACGAAACGGGGTTGTGGGCTAAGGGTTAAGTATAATGAATATGGAGATGGGACTGGTTGAGAGGCGTGTCAATTCAAAGCGTAATGCGATATGCAAGTTGTTGTGACTTGACATTTAAAAAAAAAAGTTAATGTATATAGCAATTTTGGGGTTGCACGGTGTCTGGCGTACCGAAGGTCCTGGGTTTGAAATAGTTTGAATCCCCGGTGAAGACTAGGATATTTTTCCAGGTCAGGGGGGGGTGTCCTTGAGTCTAACCGTACTTGACATTAGTTGACGCAAGGTGAAGGCGACTGGGCATTGTGCTGGCCATAAAATCCCCTAGTTTGGCGTGATTAGGGAAATTGTTGCACGCTGCTTCACCATCCCTATGGAACAATTTTATCTGACGGGATTTATTACTTTTACAGTATTTAGTAGATAGCGTCTTGTTGCTGACTTTCAATGGGGAAAAAAAGATGCTAACTGTGCACTTTCAGAATGGTGTATACTCGACTGGTAAAAATATCCCTCGATGACCCACTGGCTGCGCAGACTTTGTATGTTAAGCGTGAGACGGGAGTGGATAAGATTGGAACCGAACATCATTCCTTTTAGATTCTCCAGCGTGAGAGGCTTGGCGGGAATAACTCTTCAAGCTCCCCACAGGAGAGTAATCTCGAACGGGAATTCCTTTATTGAAAAATTGTGGGCAGACTTAGGCATAGTGTAAGAAACGAGTTCGTGACATTTGTAAGAGGCCGACCGAAATTCGGTTTCAGTTTCGGCACCGAAAGTAGGAAAATGACCTCTTTCGGTGTAGTTTCGGCTTCGGCCGAAGCCAGAAGGTTAGCTTTCGGTTTCGGCCGAAAATGATTGACTTTTGGTCATCAAACGAATCTACTTTTACTTTTCAAAATTCAGACTGCCAACGCCATTGCTGCATCTATTACTCTCTTATTGATAATTTCACTTAGTCAAACTGTTGCGAATTAATCTGTGTGAATTAGAAAATTGAAGTTTACAATAAACGGAATTATTTAATCCCCCCCCAAAGAATGTGGAAAAATGGAGTGTGGGATTACTGGGCAGTCTTTTTAAATCTTTTGTGTTTGGCAATTTCGGTTTATCTTTTGGTTTTGGCCGAAAGTGTAGTTAAACTTTCGGTAGGGACCGAAAGTCAATTATAACTTTTGGTATGGTTCCGTTTTCAGCGGAAACCAAAAATGTATTTTCGGTCGGCCTCTAATTTACAATGACAATCTCGAAAATTTCACTTAGATCTAAGTCTTGAGAGAAAATAAAACTTATTTGGGCCTCGATAAACCTAATGGAATACTTTAACGTGTCAGATTGGTTCAAAGTTCAAAGTTCACAATCTCTTCTTTTTATTACGTTGAAAGAAGTGCACAGGGCGGCGTGTAATCAAAGCGCTTTAAGTTTCTGGGGCGCCCATGAAAAAGTGTATAAATTAGAATTAGGCAAACTGAAGGGGGCGGCCACTCAGTCAAGTGTCGTATTAACTCCATGTTTCTCTCCCTCTCTTCCCCCTCCACATCCCATCTCACGCCAGGGGCCTTTGTAGCAGGCGTGGAAATTAAATGGTGGCACGCGGCCTGGGGATACTGGAGGGGGGAGTTTAGGCGCCCAGGCCGTTATGGCGTTAATAAAAGGGGCTATCACAAGTTAATAAAGCCCTCGATCAACATTGAGGCTATTGGAATAATCGCCTTTCGGCATGTGTTTCGGGGTGTGAGACTAGACGGTGTAAACGGATTTCTTATTTATATTTACATAAGCTGGGCTCTGTCTATTGGGTCTTATTTACAACGATTCTCTTGATACTGTCTTTTTTTTGTGGTCTTATTTACGGATTTTTCTTTGTTTTTACTTAATGGTGTGACGGTATTTTTTTGTTTGTTTGGGGGCGCGGTGGGGGTTAAATCAGTATATGAAATATGTGTTTCAGGCTTGTCCGTTGGCAGCGAGTTGCATTGTCCTCTGGATATCTTGAGTTCCTATCCAGATAAAACGCCAGAATCCACCCCCCCCCCTTTTTTTTTTTCCTTTCTGGGTGTCACCCTCGTGCATCCAGTTCTGGTGTGTTACAGTGTTACCTTGGCTTCCCTATAGACTGATGGAGCAAATCTGCCACATTGGCGGCCGGCATGGGGCTAGCGCCTAGCCTCGGACACGAGGCCTTGAGCCAAGATGACTTCCTCGACCGTTGCCTGCGTTATTTTTTTACTCCCCCTCCCCCTCCAGGACTTTTTTCTTAGTGTCCAAAGTATGACAACTTTTATTTTTCGGACAAGCACTTATCTTTGTCTATTCCTGTAAGTTTTGAGTGACGTCGGAGGCGTGAATATGAATTGTAGATACTCTGAGCCCCACCACATTGGGCACTGAGGTAATTTGGTAGCTCTGAGTCCCCAGATAAGCTGCACACAGTGTTACTCGACAGGTCACCCCCCCCCCCTTCCACCACCACCACCTTCATAACTGTTTTATTTTAATATAAATTATTTAACCTTTTCCAGATGTGGACTGTGTCATCAAGTTTGACCCCCCCCCCCTCCTCCTTCGCCGGGTCCTTTTTTTAATCGATATCTTGTCTGTGACACGCCCCCTTGTCTCTCCCAATTGTGTGAGTCACCCACCATGTCCCCCCTTTCCCCCGTGTGTGTGTGTGAGTCACGCTCAGCAGGCTGTACATGTAGTTAGCATAGATTTCAAACAATAATTAATCATCTTGGAGACGAAAAGACAAAAACATAGAAGTGACAACCAGGGCTGTGGAGTCGGAGTCGAAGAGTCGGAGTCGGAGGAATTTTTGGGTACCTGGAGTCGGAGTTGGAGTCGGAAATACAAAAAACTGAGGAGTCGGAGTTGTAGTCGGAACATTTATCTACCATTTATCAGTCGGAGTCGAAGAGTCGGAGGAAATTTTGGTACCTGGAGTCGGAGGAAATTTTGGTACCTGGAGTCGGAGTTGGAGTCGGAAGTACAAAAAATGAGGAGTCGGAGTTGGAGTCGGAACATTTATCTACCATTTATCAGTCGGAGTCGAAGAGTCGGAGGAAATTTTGGTACCTGGAGTCGGAGGAAATTTTGGTACCTGGAGTCGGAGTTGGAGTCGGAAGTACAAAAAATGAGGAGTCGGAGTTGGAGTCGGAACATTTATCTACCATTTATCAGTCGGAGTCGAAGAGTCGGAGGAAATTTTGGTACCTGGAGTCGGAGGAAATTTTGGTACCTGGAGTCGGAGTTGGAGTCGGAAGTACAAAAAATGAGGAGTCGGAGTTGGAGTCGGAACATTTATCTACCGACACCACAGCCCTGGTGACAACAACTTGGAACATAAGGCGGTCAACAATACGCCGATGTCAATGAAAAGGTATCACTGAGAGAATCTGAGACAAAAAGAGTCTTTTAAAAAGAGCTTAAAGGTATTTTCACTTTGGATAATAAAGGCCGTGTGCCTTAGATACTAGTACATCTGCCACTGCAATTCACACCGAGAGCGCACTGTGCACGCTAAAATGAATAGCATGGATAGAAGCGCTATTATTATTACTAGTAGCATGGATAGAAATAGAAGCGCTATTATTATTACTAGTAATAGTGGTTATGCCCGTCAAAATGACGGAGAAACGAATGATCACAATGTGTTTTGTTAAGAGAAAAATAATATCAATATTACAATGAAAACTGTAGTGAGAAAGTTTTATTTCTATTATTATTATTATCCATAGCAAGCCAATGATATTTGCTTAGGAACTGATAGTCAATCTCAGAACGCAAAAACAACAACAACAAGATAAGATACGATTTCTTTATTGATCCAAACAAATGGTTTTTTGTCTTGATTACAGAAGTTTTGTCTTTCAGCATATATTTGAAACAATATGAAACAACTATTCGTACCCAAGCACAGAAATAAAAATATACTTATAAAAATAGACATACACGAACACTATCACACAATTTATCGTTCAATAAATTGTTCATTAGAAGTCATCTATAGTATTCTTGAGAAGTCTTGACGATATATTTCTTGCTACGTATATTTTCTTGAATTCTCATGGTAGATAGTATGGCCTCAGGCTGAGACACGATAATTCTATTCTGGTGTGCATATCCTTCTAACATAATCTTAGCCAGCGTTTCCCCATAAAGCCCGGGTGGCGACCCGGTGCCGGCCCACAAAAGACAAATTACCGGGTCGAAGTAAGAAGGGGGTCAGAGTATAAGTGTGATATACTATATAGATTGACATATACAAGTATATTTCGCCCGTTGTGGACATTTTGTGATCTTTCAACTTGAATATATTAGACTCGGAAATTGTGCCGGAATTCTTAATACGTATGTTACGTTACATACTGTCCAATACAATGGTACCTCGGGTTACGAACGTCTCGCGTTACGAACATTTCGGTTTACGAACAACAGCTTATGAATTTTTGTGTTTCGGGTAACGAACTGCGCCGCGGGTTCCGAACGAAGGAGAGAGAGAGCAAGGTTTAACGTTGGAGAGAAACGATCGCGTGTAATACTAACGAAGACTTTCCTAGTGGCCTAGTTGTTTTAGTTTTTTTTTTTTTGCAAGCGTGCGCAGCCTAGATTTCATTGGCCTTAAAAGCAAAAGAAAATGACATATTTCCCTATAGTCAGATAAAAAATCGTAGCCTTCACCATGATTCGAACCCAGGACCTTCGGTACGCCAGCCGAACGCGCTGCCACTCTGGCCACATTCCCTTCCTCGCCCTTTCTCTCCATCTCTTTACCTCCACCCTCCATCCCAAATCCCACCGTCTCCCCGCCACTAAAAGCATAGACTAATGCTGGTTATAGCTCGTCATTTAACCCTTCCCGTACCGACCTACTTCTATCTATGCTGCCTTCAGTTCCGCTATATACGCGCCCGGGACTGTAAGGGCTACAGGCCTCGGTCAATTTGTTAACACCTGTGTTTGTGTGTGTTTTTCTATGGTGGTGGTTGTATGTGTGTGTGGGGGGGGGGGTGGAGTCCACTAACCACCATCTCACCATCTTCACTCAAGACTAAGTGAACGCGGCACTGCAACGTTCCAAAAACCTTGCCTGGTAACAGGCGCTTAAGTACTTGTTGCTTTTTTCTCTCTCTCTCTCTCCCCCATACGGAGTAATTGAAGCACTTGATTACATTCCACAGATTGGGCAGCGTGTCTGTTGACATCACTCATTAGTGGGAGCCTCGGATTGGGTGTGTATGTGTGTAGTAGTAGGTACAATCTTCCAACTAATTAAATTGCCAACTTTTTTTTTATGCTTTCGCCTGATACCTGGTGGGTCCCGGATATTTCCCACCTGTCCCTACAATTCACACCACTTTAAGTATACCCTCCCCCACCCCCTCCCCCATCCCCTCCCCCCCACCAACACCTTCCCAGGTAAAGTGGTTTAAGACAGATTGATGAATTTAAAGATTGGAGGTCATAAAACTTAACAGGGGTTAAACTCTCTTAAAAGCTTGTATTGCCCAATAGTTAGGAGAATTTAAAGTCCCTTTAATGTCTTAATGTGAACACCATAAACTGTGGATTGGTTTTCCTTTCAATGATTGCATCATTTTTTTTGTCCCTCCCCCTCCCCCAACTTCCTTCTTGAAGCTCAAGACGAAATCACTGGCTAACCCCCCACTGAGGTACTAACAGCTATCTAGTGAATATATAAACCTTGATTTCCCTCGAGCGAATAAATCTATAAACGAACTTGACATTTTTTTGGCGTTTTGTGTCAGAGTTTCGGACACTTTTAAACATTGGACCGAATCCCTTGTGGTCTCCCGCACGTTAGAAGGGCCGCTGACCTCAAAGTGGCCCGCTCTCCACTAGGCCACTGGTGTCAATCAAATCGCACATGCGACACCCTTAATCCTTGGCCACAGCCTCAGCCAAAGGGAGAGAACCGATGAAATAATTATTTTATTTTACTGCCGTGCAAAGGGAGAAGATTGTGTTGTTGTTGTTTTTTTGCTTTCCCCTTGGAAAACAAATGAAGAGTTACGGCACTTGAGCCAATTAGTTCTTTTGTGCGAAACAGTAAAATGTTAGAAAAAGATCTTATCCTATACTATAATACGAGCAAAAATTGTATGTATCCTATACTATAATACGAGTTAAAATTGTATGTATATATATATATATATATCTGGAAATTTTCTTCAAAAGCGCTCTAACGATTATCTTCATGTTTTAATGCACGACTTGTTTCACCTAAAAAAAAATCTACACCTTTTCGGCCACACAAATAAAAATCGAAAATGAACGTTAGACAAAAATACGCTTTAGATTTATCGTAGATAATTGAATTTGGCCGTGAAAACATGCCATTGCTCGACCCACATGTAGTGCTGCTTTCAAGAGCGGTGTTTTGTTGCGTCGCAGTTATGACGTTTCGGGAATACCCGTAGGCTTACTACAGCAGAAAGAAGTTTAATTTCTTGTTTAAACTACTGTTGCGCACCGATGATAGAAATAATTTAAAGCAAGACCAAGTGTAGTTTATGTAATGCAGGGGTGTCCAAACTACAGCCAGTGGGTAACGCGCGGGCGGACAAATGATAGTATGCGGCCCTCGCGGCTTATTTAGATTAGAACGTCTTCAATATATTTTAGATTACACTTCAATATATTTTAGATTAAATTAAAAAAAAAGAAAAACAAATACATATTTACGAATTATCTAATAGTCAGATAATAGTTTGCCGTTTAAAAAATAACAGAATTAGATTAAGTTTCATCAAACTAAAGGTATATTTTTAACTTTCTTTTATCTGACATTTTTTGAAAAAAAACCACCTCTAAAACTTGTTTGTTTTTAAACAATGAATAGCTGTATATAGTGTACACTGTAGCAGATTACACTACACTGTATATAGTGTTCACTGTAGCAGTATACACTACGCTGTATATAGCATACAATGTAGCAGTATACTCTACACTGTAAATAATAAACACTGTATTAGTATCCACTTTTTTAAAAATTCAATAAATGTTTCATTAAAAATTTGTATGATTTGCTTATAAAGGCCTACCAAAGTAAGATATATTAGAATATGTTAACATTGTCAATTCGAAATCTGGTAAACTAGAAAAGATGTAAATTCAGTATATTCGTATTTTCCTTATAACAATAGTCAGAAGTGTAATATACTGTTAGTTTTATTGAGGGGCGGGGGGAGGGGGAAAGGAATTAAACACATCATCTAACGTAGCCTATATATATTATAATCTTTTAATTTGCAGTCTTTTAAATGAATAACCTAATTTCACCGTTAATTATTTAGTATTTAAGTTAAATGCTAAAAAAAAAAAAATGTTTATCATACCATTGTTTTAATTAATCAATATTATATTTTGCCGCGATAGTTTATTTTAAATAGTAACACAAATGGAGGATATTAGATAATGTTAACACCAAACTATATTTTTTTACTTTTTTGTCAAACAATGTTTGGAATAATACATTGAAAACATCTCTAAAATATAATAATAAAAATCTCTATATATAAAAATATCGTGTTTGTGTCCCCACGGATCCCTATTGTGTCACTGACTTATTTAGGCCTAGTCCTATATACTGTCTAATAGCTTTTCACATCTGACATGTGCCTTCTCTGCTAAGTTGTTAACGTAGAGGACTGCTGTGCGTGCGACCCGGGTTCGATTCTCCAGTTAGACTATGCCTATTTTTTTTACCCGATTTACATTTATTTGTAGACCTTTTTAATTCCTATCAAACATATTTGCCGGCCGTAACTCATTGTTAGCTTGAATGGGTTGAGGGAGGGAGTTAAAAAAATTGACATAATGTTATAGGAAAGTCTGACAGTTGTTAAAGTTAATTAATTAATTAATTAATTGGTCATTTATATAGCGCCTCACTCCATGCTAATAAAAGCATGCTCAGCGCGCTCACAAAATCGAAACGACAATAACACTCTAAAATAGTTTTAAACAAGGTTTCGGCCGATGGAGGCACGAAACGACAATAACATTTTTAAATAGTTTCAAACAAGTTTTTTGCTGATGGATGTGTATT
Source organism: Anisus vortex (assembly GCA_949126835.1). Taxonomy (NCBI): domain Eukaryota; kingdom Metazoa; phylum Mollusca; class Gastropoda; family Planorbidae; genus Anisus; species Anisus vortex. The sequence goes on from OX421504.1 coordinate 35,530,251, forward strand.
TGATCAATTTAGTTGAAAAGAAAAGTCTTCAAATTATTCTTGAATGCCTTTTTTGACACAGAGTTTTTCAGTGTCTCAGGTAAGCCGTTCCACAGTGAAGGCGCCACAGATTCAAACGAGCGTACACCAATAGGGGAAGGGGTAGAAGAACTAAAAATTGTAACGTAATTCACGATATTTTAAATTTAAACTTTTCATTTTCAGTCTTTTAAATAATAAATAATAATAATAATATTTGTATAGCGCTGCCAACAAACATAATGTAAGCTCAGAGCGCGTTTAACATACAACTAAGAATACGGATATTACACTAGGCCAGGTGACAGAGCTAAATTGATGATTAAAAAAAAGACAAAACAAATAAATGTAGCATTAACCGACCCAACCCATAAATAAGACAGTAAGTTTCTAAAGCATGTTAAATGTTATCGAAGGTAAATATTGAAATAATGAGTTTTTAAGTTCTTTTTGAAAGTAACAGTAGAGCTTGTTCGCCTCAGTTAAATGGGAAGTTGATTCCACACCTTCGGACCGGATACTGAGAAGGCTCTAAGGCCAACGGTCGTCAGATAGAAACGGGGCTCTTCCAGAAGCGATGAGTTTGCAGAACGAAGTGTTCTCTGCGGGACATAAGGTCTGATTAGTGCCTTGAGATAGGACGGAAACTCGTTATTAAAAATGCACTGATGGCAAAGTAGCGCCACTTTATACTCAATTCTGGCTTTCACGGGGAGCCAGTGGAGCGAGAGTAGAAGGGCAGTTCCCGAGTCTCTTTTAGACTTGCACATAAACAAACGCGCAGTACTTTTATATATTCGTTGTAGCCTGGCGATTTAATGACATAAATGACATCTATTTCTGTTGGATTTAAAACTGACACTTCTAGCCTGCATGTTTTTTTTTTGGTTTAAAATGAGATTAAGCGGTTGTTGTTGTTTTTTTTTTGTTTTTTTTTTTTTTTTTTTTTTTTTTTTCGGAGGGGGGGGGTATCGGGCAAAATCTAGATATTAGACTGCACAAATAAAAATCTACTTCGACTTTTAGAATTTAAAGCCCATGTTATTCATAGTAGAAAAAAAGAAAAAGAAAAATACAATTTATTGGTCTGGTAAAGAAGTATTTTTAAAATTTATGCACTGTTGTTTTACATACACATGATGTTAAGGTACAAGCGCCTGCTCTTTAATACCGATCGAATGATCGGTCACCTGGTACTATATATATATATGTGTATATATGTCTGGAAATTTTCTTCAAAAGCGCTCTAACGATTATCTTCATGTTTTAATGCACTACTTGTTTCACCTAAAAAAAAATCTACAGCTTTTCGGCCCCACAAATAAAAATCGGAAATGGACGTTAAACAAAAATACACATTAGATTTATCGTAGATATTGATTTTGGCCGTGAAAACATGCCCTTGCTCGACCCACATGTAGTGCGGCTTTCAAGAGCGGTGTTTTGTTGCGTCGCAGTTATGACGTTTCGGGAATACCCGTAGGCTTACTACAGCAGAAAGAAGTTTAATTTCTTGTTTAAACTACTGTTGCGCACCGATGATAGAAATAATTTAAAGCAAGACCAAGTGTAATTTATGTAATGCAGGGGTGTCCAAACTACAGCCAGTGGGTAACGCGCGGGCGGACAAATGATAGTATGCGGCCCTCGCGGCTTATTTAGATTTGAACGTCTACCAATATATTTTAGATTAAACTTCAATATATTTTAGATTAAATTTTAAAAAAAAGAAAACAAATACATATTTACGAATTATCTAATAGTGAGATAATAGTTTGCCGTTTAAATAATAACAGAATTAGAAGAACTTTCACCAAACTAAAGGTCTATTTGTAACTTTCTTTTATCTGACATTTTTTGAAAAAAAACAACCTCTAAAACTTTTTTTGTGTTTAAACAATGAATAGCTGTATATAGTGTACACTGTAGCAGATTACACTGCACTGTATATAGTGTTCACTGTAGCAGTATACACTACGCTGTATATAGCATACAACGTAGCAGTATACTCTACACTGTAAATAATAAACACTGTTTTAGTATTCACTTTTTTAAAAATTCAATTAATGTTTCATTAAAAATGTGTATGATTTGCTTAAAAAGGCCTACCAAAGTAAGATATATTAGAATATGTTAACATTGTCAATTTGAAATCTGGTAAACTAGAAAAGATGTAAATTCAGTATATTCGTATTTTCCTTATAACAATAGTCAGAAGTGTAATATACTGTTAGTTTTATTGAGGGGCGGGGGGGGGGGGAGAGAAATTAAACACATTATCTAACGAAGCCTACATATATTATGATCTTTTCATTTGCAGTCTTTTCAATGAATAACATAATTTTACCTTTAATTATTTAGTATTTAAGTTTAATGCTCAAAATTAAAAAAAAAATGTTTATCATACCATTGTTTTAATTAATCAATATTATATTTTACCGCGATAGTTTATTATAAATAGTAACACAAATGGAGGATATTAAATAATGTTAACACCAAACTATATTTTTTTACTTTTTTCGTAAAACAATGTTTGGAATAATACATTGAAAACATTGAAAATCTCTATATATAAAAAGATCGTGTTTGTGTCCCCACGGATCCCTATTGTGTCACTGACTTTTTTAGGCCTAGTCCTATATACTGTCTAATAGCTTTTCACATCTGACATGTGCCTTCTCTAGCTAAGTTGTTAACGTAGAGGACTGCTGTGCGTGCGAGCGGGTTCGATTCTCCAGTTAGACTATGCCTATTTTTTTTACCCGATTTACATTTATTCGTAGACCTTTTTAATTCCTATCAAACATATTTGCCGGCCGTAACTCATTGTTAGCTTGAATGGGTTGAGGGAGGGAGTTGAAAAAATTGACATAATTTTATAGGAAAGTTTGACAGTTGTTTAAGTTAAATAATTAATTAATTAATTGGTTATTTATATAGCGCCTCACTCCATACTAATAAAAGCATGCTCGGCGCGCTCACAAAATCGAAACGACAATAACGCTCTAAAATAGTTTCAAACAAGTTTTTTGCTGATGGATGTGTATTTGATCAATTTAGTTGAAAAGAAAAGTCTTCAAATTCTTCTTGAATGCCTTTTTTGACACAGAGTTTTTCAGTGTCTCAGGTAAGCCGTTCCACAGTGAAGGCGCCACAGATTCAAACGAGCGTACACCAATAGGGGAAGGGGTAGAAGAACTAAAAATTGTAACGTAATTCACGATATTTTAAATTTAAACTTTTCATTTTCAGTCTTTTAAATAATAATAATAATAATATTTGTAAAGCGCTGCCAACAAACATAATGTAAGCTCAGAGCGCGTTTAACATACAACTAAGAATACGGATATTACACTAGGCCAGGTGACAGAGCTAAATTGATGATAAAAAACAAGACAAAACAAATAAATGTAGCATTAACCGACTTAACCCATAAATAAGACAGTAAGTTTCTAAAGCATGTTAAATGTTATCGAAGGTAAATATTGAAATAATGAGTTTTTAAGTTCTTTTTGAAAGTAACAGTAGAGCTTGTTCGCCTCAGTTGAATGGGAAGTTGATTCCACACTTTCGGACCGGATACTGAGAAGGCTCTAAGGCCAACGGTCGTCAGAGAGAAACGGGGCTCTTCCAGAAGCGATGAGTTTGTAGAACAAAGTGTTCTTTGCGGGACATAAGGTCTGATTAGTGCCTTGAGATAGGACGGAAACTCGTATTTAAAAATGCACTGATGGCAAAGTAGCGCCACTTTATACTCAATTCTGGAGCGAGCTTAGAAGGGCAGTTCCCGAGTCTCTTTTAGACTTGCACATAAACAAACGCGCAGTACTTTTATGTATTCGTTGTAGCCTGGCGATTTAATGACATAAATGACATATATTTCTGTTGGATTTAAAACTGACAACTCAAGCCTTCATGTTTTTTTTTGGTTTAAAATGAGATTAAGCTGTTGTTGTTTTTTTTTTTTTTTTTTTTTTTTTGGGGGGGGGGGGGGGGGGGTTATCGGTCAAAATCTAGATATTAGACTGCACAAATAAAAATCTGCTTCGACTGTTAGAATTTAAAGCCCATGTTATTCATAGTAGAAAAAAGAAAAAAGACAAATACAATTTATTGGTCTGGTAAAGAAGTATTTTTAAAATGTATGCACTGTTGTTTTACATACACATGATGTTAAGGTACAAGCGCCTGCTCTTTATTACCGATCGAATGATCGGTCACCTGGTACTATATATATATGTATGTATGTCTGGAAATTTTCTTCAAAAGCGCTCTAACGATTATCTTCATGTTTTAATGCACGACTTGTTTCACCTAAACAAAAATCTACACCTTTTCGGCCACACAAATAAAAATCGGAAATGAACGTTAGACAAAAATACGCTTTAGATTTATCGTAGATATTGATTTTGGCCGTGAAAACATGCCATTGCTCGACCCACGTGTAGTGCGGTGTTCAAGAGCGGTGTTTTGTTGCGTCGCAGTTATGACGTTTCGGGAATACCCGTAGGCTTACTACAGCAGAAAGAAGTTTAATTTCTTGTTTAGACTACTGTTGCGCACCGATGATAGAAATAATTTAAAGCAAGACCAAGTGTAATTTATGTAATGCAGGGGTGTCCAAACTACAGCCAGTGGGTAACGAGCGGGGGGACAAATGATAGTATGCGGCCCTCGCGGCTTATTTAGATTAGAACGTCTTCAATATATTTTAGATTAAACTTCAATATATTTTAGATTAAATTAATAAAAAAAGAAAAACAAATACATATTTACAAATTATCTAATAGTCAGATAATAGTTTGCCGATTAAATAATAACAGAATTAGATGAAGTTTCACCAAACTAAATGTCTTTTTTTAACTTTCTTTTATCTGACATTTTAATCATTTTTTGAAAAAAAAACACACCTCTAAAACTTGTTTGTGTTTAAACAATGAATAGCTGTATATAGTGTACACTGTAGCAGATTACACTACACTGTATATAGTGTTCACTGTAGCAGTATACACTACGCTGTATGTAGCATACAATGTAAATAATAAACACTGTATTAGTATCCACTTTTTAAAAAATTCAATGAATGTTTCATTAAAAATATGTATGATTTGCTTATAAAGGCCTACCAAAGTAAGATATATTAGAATATGTTAACATTGTCAATTCGAAATCTTGTAAACTAGAACAGATGTAAATTCAGTATATTCGTATTTTCCTTATAACAATAGTCAGAAGTGTAATATACTGTTAGTTTTATTGAGGGGCGGGGGGGGGGGGGGGGGGGAGAGAAATTAAACACATCATCTAACGAAGCCTATATACATTATGATCTTTTCATTTGCAGTCTTTTCAATGAATAACATAATTTCACCTTAAATAATTTAGTATTTAAGTTTAATGCTCAAAATTTTACAAATTTTTTTTTATCATACCATTGTTTTAATTAATCAATATTATATTTTGCCGCGATAGTTTATTATAAATCGTAACACAAATGGAGGATATTAGATAATGATAACACCAAACTATATTTTTTTATTTTTTTGTCAAACAATGTTTGGAATAATACATTGAAAACATTGAAAATCTCTATATATAAAAAGATCGTGTTTGTGTCACCACGGATCCCCATTGGTCAATTTGTGAGTTTGTGTCACTGACTTATTTAGGTCTAGTCCAAAATACTGACTAATAGCTTTTCACATCTGACATGTGCCTTCTCTAGCTAAGTTGTTAACGTAGAGGACTGCTGTGTGGGCTACCCGGGTTCGATTCTCCAGTTAGACTATGCCTATTTTTTTTTACCCGATTTACATTTATTCGTAGACCTTTTTAATTCCTATCAAACATATTTGCCGGCCGTAACTCATTGTTATTGTTAGGTTGAATGGGTTGAGGGAGGGAGTTGAAAAAATTGTCATAATGTTATAGGAAAGTTTGACAGTTGTTAAAGTTAATAAATTAATTAATTAATTGGGCATTTATATAGCGCCTCACTCCATGCTTATAAAAGCATGCTCAGCGCGCTCACAAAATCGAAACGACAATAACACTCTAAAATAGTTTTAAACAAGGTTTCGGCCGATGGAGGCACGAAACGACAATAACATTTTAAAATAGTTTCAAACAAGTTTTTTGCTGATGGATGTGTATTTGATCAATTTAGTTAAAAAGACAAGTCTTCAAATTCTTCTTGAATGCCTTTTTTGACACAGAGTTTTTCAGTGTCTCAGGTAAGCCGTTCCACAGTGAAGGCGCCACAGATTCAAACGAGCGTACACCAATAGGGAAAGGGGTAGAAGAACTAAAAATTGTAACGTAATTCACGATATTTTAAATTTAAACTTTTCATTTTCAGTCTTTTAAATAATAATAATAATAATAATTGTATAGCGCTGCCAACAAACATGATGTAAGCTCAGAGCGCGTTTAACATACAACTAAGAATACGGATATTACACTAGGCCAGGTGACAGAGCTAAATTGATGATTAAAAAAAAGACAAAACAAATAAATGTAGCATTAACCGACCCAACCCATAAATAAGACAGTAAGTTTCTAAAGCATGTTAAATGTTATCTAAGGTAAAAATTGAAAGAATGAGTTTTTAAGTTCTTTTTGAAAGCAACAGTAGAGCTTGTTCGCCTCTGTTGAATGGGAAGTTGATTCCACATCTTCGGACAGGATACTGAGAAGGCTCTAAGGCCAACGGTCGTCAGAGAGAAACGGAGCTCTTCCACTACTTCCAGAAGCGATGAGTTTGCAGAACGAAGTGTTCTTTGCGGGACATAAGGTCTGATTAGTGCCTTGAGATAGGACGGAAACTCATATTTAAAAATGCACTGATGGCAAAGTAGCGCCACTTTATACTCAATTTTGGCTTTCACGGGGAGCCAGTGGAGCGAGCGTAGAAGGGCAGTTCCCGAGTCTCTTTTAGACTTGCACATAAACAAACGCGCAGTACTTTTATGTAGGCCTATTCGTTGTAGCCTGGCGATTTAATGACATAAATGACATATATTTCTGTTGGATTTAAAACTGACAACTCTAGCCTACATGTTGTTTTTTTTTGGTTTAAAATGAGATTAGGCTGTTTTTTTTTTTTTTTTTTTTTTTTTTTTTTTTTTTTTTTTTTTTTGGGGGGGGGGGGGGGGGGGGTTTATCGGGCGAAATCTAGATATTAGACTGCACAAATAAAAATCTGCTTCGACTGTTAGAATTTAAAGCCCATGTTATTCATAGTAGAAAAAAGAAAAAAGACAAATACAATTTATTGGTCTGGTAAAGAAGTATTTTTATAATTTATGCACTGTTGTTTTACATACACATGATGTTAAGGTACAAGCGCCTGCTCTTTATTACCGATCGAATGATCGGTCACCTGGTACTCTTATCTTATACATTACAGACGCTCCTTCTATAAAGAAGATTATTATTTAAAAAGCACCGTCGAAATATAATTCAGCTAACATTTTGCCTAAAATACACCATGCGAAAATGCAAAACAAAAACATAAAAGCCAAAGCGACCGTTTCATTTATTTCATGCCGCCCGACATTTTGTCTTGAGTTCTTTCTTTTCCCAAACTGTATTTCAACATTGGACAATGTACATACAAATTAATAAGGAGGGAAGGTGCGATGATTAGATAATTACTTACTTTAACCCCCCTTTCAATTAAAAAAATATATTTTATCAATTAAGAACTGCACACAGGTAGACATATAATTCTATGTAAAAAAATAAAAAACACTCCTGGAGAATGTTTAGTAACTCTTCCTTGTTTCTGCCCTCGTGTATTTGGCTCGTTCTCTCCCTTTGCTTCAAGCGCGCTTGCTCGTCGTTGTTGTTGTTTTTTTCTCCTCCCCCCCCCCCTCCCTCGCTCTGCCTTCGTGAGTTGTCGTAGCGGACTCGTTGAAAACAAAAAAAACGAGAAGGAAAAAAAGTTGTACGTGTCCGAGGCGACTGCTGGGTTATTGTTTCGCGCGCAGAGTGCAACACGGTTTAGCGAGGCTGCGTCGAGAGTGAAAAAGGAGGAAGAGGAAGAAGGAGAAGAAAAAAACACTCGCAGGGAGTTTTAAAAGAGGTTGTGGGGGAAAATTCCATTCTCACGCGAATGAGAGGAGAGAAGCCGGATTATTTTCATAGGAACTTATCATGGTAGATAACGTATGTTTTATTTTTCCTCTTTTTAAATACAAATTATAACTAATAATTTTGATATATCTGTAGAGTAGGGCCTACTCCAGATCTATCTATTTATATATATTATGTTATGTAGTGCGTAACTATTAACTAGTCTTGTAAATAGTCACCTGGCTCTTGTAACTTGTAAGCTCGGGTCTACTTAGCATGCGCCTAGTAAAAGTAAACCATCCCGTTGGACCAAATTGACCCATAGTGCCGGTGAGGCAGCGTTCACCAGTTTCTGTAGCCACCGCACACTAGGGTGATTGTGTGGCCAGCAAAGTGCACAGACGCCTTTACATTTACCCCAACTAAGGTCAGGCACCCTTCAGAGCTGGGTAGACCCAGGGACACCCTTCCAGTCCCGGGACGAAACCCTAGGATTCGTACCAAGGATCTTTAGTACGTTATAACTGTATATTATCAAACATTGGTACTGGCCACATGTCTGATAGGCTCGTCCGGTCCTGTGTTATGCAAAAGTTACAACTTCCCAGTTGAATGTAGCGTTGTGTTTGTTTTCTTTTTACTCTCTTTATTTTAAGTTGCATTTTCTTTCTGTCTGATTGCAATGGTGCAAGAATTGACTTCGATTTTTCGACCACTTCCCGTGGTCCGATGAAGCTGAAATTGGGACAGCAGACTTGCCCCGACTAACAATACATCCTATCAAATTTTCAGTTAAAACAACTTAATAATACTAAACTTATGACAATATTCATTTCTTAAAAGGAAAGTATAAGAAAATGTTTCGTTTCACTTTAAAAATGCCTGTGCAACTTTTTATAGTTTTTCGGCGCAAAGCTAGAAAAAAAAATTATGCGCTAAGATTATTTTTAGAACAATTCATAAGGAGTAAGGAGATATTTTTGAGATTTGAGACACAGATATTTTTTCTTATGTTTCATTTGCAGAAGTCAATCAATTATTTAATTACATGATGGTAAACTTAGTTTGCAAATAAAGGGAGTATAATAAAAACTTCGTTTTTATGGTTTTCTTGTTTAAAACTTTACTGTGCGAGATATAGTCTAGGCTTACATTAGAATAACGAAGTGCCAGTTGGCTTGCGAGTTGAAGATTATACAAACATATAAGAAGGGATACATTTGGATGGTGGCATTTAAAATATTACGCTGCGTTTGTTTGTGTGTGTGTGTGTTTACAAAGTATGTTTCGGTGTGTTTTAGTGTGTTGGCGTTTTCGTTTACAACCACGGTTCGTCATACATACACATTCTAAAACCTAACATACACATGTATACGCATACACGCAACACACTTACACATATGTGTGCTTACATTTACATAACGTGGACTGATGTCATGGGTGGCGATAAAAATGCATTAGGCGTCTTCTAAAGGATGCTTTGAGGGGAGGGTGTGTGTGGCGGAGGAAATTGATAGCAGTCTAGGTGAGAAAGGCAATTGGGGGGGAGGGATCTACTATCCTGGATAAGCCTCCTCCCCCACCCCCGTTTCATCCCCGGTTAACTCATCACCCAAGGCTTCGTACAGTAATGTTTATCTTATCGTAAAAGAGAGAATATATTTTTATACATTTTATGGCAGCGATGGTTGCGAGGAGCAGAAGAAAAGTATGGAGAAATAATCTTCTTCATGGAAGAAGCGTCTGCTACATATCAGATAAATTGATGGTTACTACCTTCCTTGGTAATTTTCCCTCGAACCTCATTCTTGGGGTTTTATTCATGTCATGGTAGGCCTACGTCCAATATGGGATAAAGACTTGGGCCTAACAGGGAAAAAACAAAACCCTCGGGTATTCGCCTCGGCCCAAATATTTGTATTTCTATGATTAATCGTCCATGCATATAGTACGAACTGAAATATTTAGAAATCAACTTTTCATTACATAATCTTTGACTTAAATCAGTTTACATCAAAGCCCTAACTGCAGCGTCTACTACAGCTGCTGTTGTAAGTAATATTAGTAAGCACGTAAAGGGAAGGAGGAAAGTGAGATTGTCATAAAAATAAGATTTGCTGATGGTAGGGAAACTCCTCAGTTGCGCCCCTAATGCTCGGTTCCTACCCGGAATTCGGAACATTGTACGTCCAAATTCCAAATACAGCAACAATTATTATGTATGTGCTAGGGCCTGGCCGACCAGAAACAATGAAAATGAACAAAAACTAAATATCGAAAGAAACGTTCTCGCTTCAGTTTTTATTGCGATGTTGTAATTTTTTCTTTCTCCTTTAACAAAACCCATTGTAATCATTCGTTTCTCCGTCATTTTGACGGGCATAACTCCTAGTAATATATAATAGTTATAATACAGTAAAGTGTCTGCGCATGCTTGCGTATGGCATTGACCCAGCACCATGACATCGCTGAAAGGTCAATCAAGCAGGATGAGTCGAGTCTATTAATAGATTCCGGAAAGTTGTACCAAGGGAGGCAATAATTGAAGCCACCAAAATTTTTTTGTTTATTTGGAGCAGACGAAAAAATATTTAGGGTGGGTTGTTGTGAGAGTAATGAATGCTGTGTAAATTTACTCATCAGTTTGAGTGACACACAGTCAAACAGTTAAAAGTTTGAACCCATCACGTTTTAAGTATTTCACACTAGTTGACAGAGTCAGTGAAAAGTTTTCACTTATCAAAAAGATTGCTGTCGATCTAATAGGGAAAAAAAAAGCTCGAGCCTTTAATGTTCAAATTATAATCGTTTTTATTTTTTTAACTTCTCCCTCTCTCTTTTTGTCCTTAATTTTCCTCTTTTTCTTTTTTGCTCTCTCTCTCTATCTCTCTCTCGCTCTCCTCGCTCTCTCACTCTCTCTCTCTCTCGCTCTTACTTGTCCTTTTCCTTCTCTCCATTTTATTTTTGTCGCCTTTTCTTCCAATTTGTTTTTCCATTTACTTTCTCTTGCTCCTTTTTTTTTCTTTGTCTTTCTCTTTGTTTTTAACTCTTTCCCCTTTCTAACCCTCTCTCTCCCTCTCTCTCCTCTCTCCCCTCCCCATTTCTCCCTCTCTCTCCCCATCTTGCTCCTTTTTTTTATTTCTGTCTCTGTCCCTTTGTTTTTCTCCCTTTGTTTTTCTCCCTATCTCCTCCCTAACTCCTCTTTCTCTCTTTAATCCCCCCCCTCTCTCTATTATATTCCAACAATTTCTCAGTTGGTCTGAAAAAGGTGTCCCCCCCCCCCACGGTGAGTAACAGATAGTACTCGTCTGCTGTTTCTTCTCTGGAGCAACCAGCATTTTGCGCCATTTTGTTTCAACCAACGTAACACCAAGGCGCTGCTGCCCTATGGTAACGGTACCCCCCCTACTCCTGCCCCCCCCCCTGCTCACCCCTTCCTTCCATCCTCCTGCTTATCGCATTTGAACTAGACCCCCCCTCCCCACCTCCTTCCCCCCCCCCTTTTCAATCCAGTTAAAGACAACATGTGTTATCTATAAGCAAGGTCTCCGCCGGGGTCTGAAGGTCGGGTGAAAGGTCATCGCGGGTTATCGCTCGATGGGTGAACACTATAGATCCTGTAAGGAAGGGAGATCAGATGGCGGGTGGGGTGGGGGGAAGGGGCGGCGATCTGTAAAGCTCCTTGTTGGCTTCCAGGTTGACCTCTGAAGGTAAACACACACTTCTGTGGTGAGCCGTCAGTCTTGGTTCTATTACAGAAATTCCAGAAACACGTGACTATAATTGTTCCATTCAAAATTGATGGGCACGGTTTTGAAAGTTCTGTATATTGTATGGAATGAGAAAAGGGTCTGGATGGTGTCCCTGAGTCTACACAACTCTGATGGGTACCTGACCTTAGTTGGGGGTAAAGTAAAGGCGGCCGTGCATTGTACTGGTCACACAATCACCCAGTAAGCCGTGGCTACAGAAACTGATGAACGCTGCTTCACCGGCCCTGTGGATCAATTTGGTCTGTGATATCAAGATGCCGTTATTGAAATGCAATATTCGCTATCTTCCTCCATTTTCATTTCGCTGACTTCCACCGCTCCACAGAACAGACCTTGTGGCTATTCCATTGACCCCCTTTGACCTTCACACTCGCACCCCTTTTCTTTACTCACATCATTGGCAGACTGTAAAAGGAAACCATCTCCACCTCCCCCCCCCTTCCCCCATGACCACCTATCAAAGTTTTTCTTTTAATGCTTACTTGCTCTGGGCCCAGCCATATCCTAATTTCGGGCCCCCGAAAAAAAATTTCAATCCAAGCGACGAGAATCCATAATAGCATTAGCCGGAGGCCTTTTAAAAAAAAAACAATGTAAAAAAATCTAGCAGCTATTATCGTACCGGTGTGTGCTAATATTATGTAGATTCTATCTTTGTTTAATAATTTCATTGTAGGGATAGAACAGTTCATCCTGTTTGTTTTCCATCTTTTTCTTGGTACGTTATTTTCTTCCTATGCAAACTAATGTTGTTAATTCAAGGTTGGGGGAGTAAACGGGTTTTCCCCGTTTGTATGACTCGTCTCCGGCAAGTGTTTTTGCTTCTGGTTCTTATTAAATTAAGTAACGCGTTTCATAGTGTAAGGCAAGGGTCGGCAACCAACGGCATGCGTGCCATACGTGGCACGCACAGCGATTTTTCAATAACACGCGGAAGACCTCCGAAAATCCCATTCAAGTCTCTTGTACAAGAAACCTGAGTGCTAAAGAAGGATGACTTTTAGGCTGTTGGCACGCTGAATGAATTAGCAATCTCACTTGGCACGCTGTTATCAAAAGGTTGTCGATCCCTGGTGTAAGGTTTTAAAGTTATATACGCAACTATAAAAATAAGGAACGAATTTAAAACCATACCAATCATCTAAACGAAGCAGGAGCCTAACGCTGTAAAGCGAGACCACTGGTTGTGAGAATGCGTTCGGCAGAGTTAGTGGACAGTGTACGTGATGAAATGGGGGCTTTTGCTAAATTAAACACTGCTGTGGGGGGTCGTTCGTTACAGTCGTGTCCATAATACACCATTGGAAATTATCAACATTAGAAATATGCATAGGGACAGTGTGTGGAAGTTTTAAGCTAGATGTCCTACTATTAAAATGCTATCTGTCTGTCTATCTATTTAGTTAATACATTTTATCTATCTAAATGACTATCTATCTATCTATCCATATGATATCAGAGCTCACAAGAATTGTAAAAGTTTAGGGAAATTGACTTGATTTTTCAAGTTTGTTAAAAGTTTCGGAAAACTGACGAAGGCTTTGTGGGAAGTTTGTGAATTTCTCTAAAATGGACAAAGCAGCGTGAAATTATTATTATTTTTTATGATGTTTAAAAACTTACTAACTCTGTGGTTATGTTAAGAAGGCCTTAAGTTCCACCACGTTTCGTTTTTCTAACATTATTTTATGTGTAGACCTATTTAACGAACAAAAACATCCACAAACATCTCTTTTTTTTTTCTATCTTAGGGTTACATAATATTTACACTACCAGAAACTAAGATACTTCACATATAACGCTGTAAAATGGTTTGTGAATTAACGGGGTGATACTGCTGGTTTTAGATAAAGTCTGATTTAAAAGAAAACCTAGAAATGTAGAACGACTAGTTCTAACAGAGACCCAACCCCCAAAAAATGGAATAAGAAGAAAGGGTGCCTGTGTTTACACAAACAAAACAAAATGTCTGCTTTAGATCATGAAATACATTTGTTGGAAATTTTACTATAGTCACTGAATACTATAACGCACAGAGACATGGGTCCTCAAACTGCGGTCTGTGGGAAAGATCTGGTCCGCCATGGACTTTAGCCATGCCCTCCCGTGTCCTTAATCTGCACTATAGGATGCGTTCATCGTGCGATCTGTCGAGATCCCTTCCCCCCCCCCCCAAAAAAAAAATAGTTAAATGCCCCCCCCCCCCCCCCCAATTTCAAAAGCTTGACGACCCTCGTTTTTCATATTGTTATCTGTAACAGGACCCTGTACTACTCATGTTACGTGTAGGCACACACTTTGAGAACACTTGCAATCTGATTTTCTTTTGAAATTTCTTTGGGAATTCCCCGTTTTATATCCACTTAGGCCTTAACATTTTTCAAAGGTAAAAATATTCGTTTGTATATGTTACAGCCTTACATGCACGCCCAGGCGTAGTACATAGGTTACGTTACATTCTCTCTACTACACACACATAAACATACTCATACATAAACACATCCATATACATACATACACGCTTGTGTGACTGTGTGTCTCCTGTGGTTTAAAATTGTTTACGGCTGTGCACTGAGTGTGCATCTGATACGCGCGACCCTCGACCCTCACCTCGAGCTGTGACCGCAGTGCCTGCCCTTGCCGCCTCGTTACTTCTTCCCTTCCCTCACACAGACACACACACAGTCTCAGTTAAAGATTTCTCAAGCACTTCCCCCCTCTCGTGGGCCTTTGATGCCCTTGTGGACTGATTCAGAATATCAGACTTAGAACCAAGACCGGAAACGGATTGTTGTAACAATTATTTCCTTTCACTTGCCTTGTGGATGTTGTGTAGAGATTTCTGAGTGAGACCATTGCGTTGGGCTCTCTCTCCGTACTGACGTTAAATGTGGACAGCACCTAAGTGTGGACGTATTTCTCGCTGCCATATAATAATATATTGTATCGTGTCTGCCCAGCACAGCCCGTTTTATCTTCCGCGACTTCATTTCACCGTTTTGACATACGTTTGACCAGTGGTGTAGCTGATTCCTACCCCCACATTCCTCCCCCACATTCCTCCATTCAACAATAACACTCAGATCTTTGAGTGGTGTGTTCATTTTTTATATAGGGTCATAGCCCTGGTGTCGTGTGTGCGTGTTCTCATTTCGGTTTTAAAATCTAATAATTCCTAGTGATGCTTGCAGGAAGTGATGATTTGCTGGTAAGTTGCAGATTTGTATCTCTCGCTATTTCCCTCCATCTGTTCCGCTGTCTCTTCGCCCACCGTGTCTCTCTCTCTCTCTTTAATTTTTTTTCTCACGAGCACACTACAACGTAATTCACGGCATGGACGGAAATATATTGTAAAAAAAAAATATAGTTTAAACTACACTAGAAAGAGGCAGTGACTAGATCTAAATGGAATTATGTCATAAAACTTAGAAATACAAAAAAGGGCGTACATTTTCAAAATTTTTGAAATTAAAAAACAAAAAAAAACTGTTACTTAAAATAATAAAAAAAACACTAGACCAGACTACATGTTGTGAATTGCGAAATACTTTCTGAAATCAATTTAGATATTCCTGACTTTTTTTGTGCATTTTTTTGTATTCTTTAAAAATCTTATCTTATTACCCGATTTTATAATTCTATCCGACTTCTTCTTCAGCGTTTCATTTTGCTCTCCGTTGCTTTGTGGCAGACTGGCAATCCTGTTTCTCGGATGAACCGGGGGCTGTTGTTTGTAAGAATGGCTTTGGGCCCCCCAGAGCTTTTTCCTCTATGGTGGCTCCCTGGGGCCAGGCCTGGTTACGGGCCTCTCTGTTTAGTGGGCACCATTGGCTTATATCCCTCTCTTTCTTGCACAGGGTTCATACGGGCTTGGAAAAGTTTTTGTGGGAAAAAAACGGATGAAAATTTGTTTAAGAACATTTGTGAATTTTTCTATAATGTACAAAGCAGCATGGACACTTTTTAAAAAAAATAATGATTAGCCGTATCGTAAAAGGGAGTCTTAAAACATTTTTTTCATCTGAAATAATCCAGTAGCGGAACAAAATCCGCATATAAACTTTCAATTAGGACGACCTATACAAGGCTTAAACTAAGTGTTAACGTTAAGAAACGTACAACATAAAACTGTTCGTTATACTGGTGTGTGAACTTATAAAGTAATGTTATAGGAAAGGTTTGGCGAAAATTTTGGTAATTTCGAACGTAACAATAATAAGCAATCACCTATAATCAAATAGCTTTCAAAATAAAATATTTTTTGTAAAGTAGTCTTAACTAACATACTGCTATGTTTTTTTTATGAAACCCGGACTGCTTTTTAAATATTTTAATGGGCAAGGAACCCCAGAAGTAAAGAAGGGTTTGTTCCACCCAGTACCTTTGAAAAAATTAAAAAAATTATTTGTGTGTGTGTTGGTCTGTGAGGTTTATCGGGTTTGATGTGCCCCCGCCTGCCTTCGTCTGACTGGCTCAATGCCAGGAGGTGCCTGCTCTACTTACGCGCACCCCCAGCTCTCTATCTCTCTCTCTTTCCATCTCTTTCTCTCTCCGAAAGAAAAAAAAATATATAAAAAATAAATGTTTAATATGCCTCCCCCGGCCCCCCCCCCTTAAACCCTCACCTTTAAAAGCATTAAGCTGATGTCTTTCATGATGGGGGAAATTTAAAATTCTGGACGTGTTCCAGTTATGAAGTCATGATATACCGGCTACTCCCTGGGTTTTCTGTGCGTGTGAAACTTTCAGATTACAAGGGTCTGTGTTCTTAGCTGTGGTGTGCTAGTGTGTGTGTGTGTTTTTATTTATTTGTTTTGCCGTGTCGTTGTTTGCAATACATGTGTCGTTCGTTGTTAATACTTCTTGTGTCATTTGTTGTCATTTATTAATTATTATTATTGGTGTCTCAAATATCAATGCCTGTAGTAGGGATGTTAAACGAAAACCGGAAAACCGAAAATAGGTTTTCAAACTTAAAACCGATTTTTCGTTTTGTTTGGAGTTTAGGGGGAGATCATTCAATTTTGGGCTTAGTTTGGAGTTTAAGGGAGATCATTCAATTTTTGGTTTTTGTTTGGAGTTTAGGGGGAAATCATTCAATTTTGGGCTTAGTTTGGAGTTTAGGGGGAGATCATTCAATTTTGGTGTCACGGGATTTTTTTTTTTTGTTCTCGAAGAAATATTTTAAAATTTTGTTCGATTCGCAAAAAAAAGTAATTCCTTAACATTAAATGTCTTGCAAACACTAGATGTCTAATTTGTCATGGGCGACTCATATTCTAGGCTTTTATTTTTTTTTTCTTCAAATCCCGAGTAATGCTGTCGATACACAGACAACAAGCGCCGATGTTAAGTTACCATCATTGCGAGTCTGTGGCACAATTATTTTGAGCCACGTCCTCGAGAAGCAAAAACTTGGTTTCCCCTACAGATTCTGAACTCTGAACATACCGAACAGACAGACCGATAGACTTTCTGTAGCGCTTTATTTTTTAGTGTGAGTGTACGATTCCAATTAACATTTAACATAGCTAGATATAGCTAAACTGCGAAGGCAAAGTTTTTTTTATCTTTCGGTCAGTCACTTCGCTAAAGAACAATTGCTATATGTTCCACTTATACATACATAATAACGAAAGAAACACACAAGTGCATGGGGAGATAAAAGTTAAGTACCCTTCGGACCAAACTGATCATAGGGCTGGTGAAGCAGCCACGGCATACGAGGAGATGTGCGGCCAGCACAATGCCCAGCCGCCTTTACTTTACCCCAACCAGTGTCAGGTACCCATCAGAGCTGGGTAGACTCGGGGACACCCTCAGGTCCCAGGAAAAAAATCCTATCCTGCACCAAGATTGGAACCCAGAACCTTCGGATCGCCAGTCCGTACGCGCTGCCGCTCGGCCACCGTGTTCATACATGGGGGAGGGGCGAACCGAAACTCGGTTTAAAATTGGATTTCTAGAACCGAAAATCGGTATTGAAAAAAACAACGATAGGAACATCTCTACTCTGGAATAAAACAAATAGGGGATGGGATTTGTTGTTTTTAAAAATAAATTGTTTATAGGTACAATTTTTGACATATGGTATTATACTGTAGAAATTAACTAGAAATGTGACCCACGCCTTGCTTCGGCCGTGAAATAAAAGTTATGGTCCACCGCAATTTGTAGACAAGGCACTTCGGCCCATTGCATGAACATGAGACTTGCATTGTTGCATGTGCGTCGGTCTGTGACTGTATGAAACTTGAATGAAAGGTTTTCAAATCACGCTTTTTCCGGCATGCGCGTTGTTGTCGGTTATTTTTGGCTTGTGACGTGCGCACCACTCAGACCTCCCCGCCCCTAGTTCAACTCTGTCGCTGGCTCGTGGTTTGATGGTTTCTGTTATTGTAAAAAAAATTTCCCTTCTAATTTTGCCCCCGGAAGTCAGTTTGAGAGGTTTACAAGTTCTTTTTAAGCTTTCGTTAGCCGAAGATTGTTAATCGACAAAGTTGGATGTGGTGTGGGGTGTGTAGGGGACGGTGTGTCGGGGGGAGTGGGGGAGATACATGTGTGCGTAAGACATAAGGAGAAAGATGGGCGTTCAGAATAGTGGCGCGTTCGTGTTGCCCTAACAGAAGGTAGTAAGTTGTACAGAATGTGCAGCCTCGCTTTGAAAAGGCACCGGAAATACTGGTTGTTATCTTATGTTACAGACGTTCATTCTATACAGAAGGTTACTGCGACCTACGTGGCCTGGGTATAGTCTTGCATTTTGATTCGTTTCTTTTTTAAAAATGATACGTTTATTGGTATCCCTGGTTTGTTCAGGCAACCCATTCCATGCCCGGATGCCACTTGAGAAGAAATATAACTTGTATGATGCATTCGTTCTAGTCTAGGTCTTTTCATATAAGACACAATTCCTGTCACGTGTTATACATTTGTCATACATCTATATACAGTTCTCATTGTGTACAGAGAACATCTTCAAAAAGTAAACATTTATCGGGAAGGCCCGGTCTCTTTGATGATTGATGGTACCACGATTTTGTTTTTTTCTCTTTGTATACGTCTGTTGTTGTTGTATTGCTGCATAGCCGGACATTTTGTTTTATACGTAAACACATTCACTGCTTGGTTCATTTTAATGTTTCAAATTAATTTTTCGTTCAGAAAGTCATATCGATTAAATAAAACGGAAGTGCACAATACAAAAGGGAATCGGGAATTCCGAAAAGAAGTCATTCGAGTCATCAAATAACATAAATATTAAAGCAAGCGGTCCATATTATTAAAGTCTTTGGTCTTCTTAGAGACTTTAATAAGATTGACCGCTTGTTATATTTATAGAGCTTAGGTAGGTTTTTTTTCGTGCGCAGCCAGTAAAGCTGCCCTAAATGACTTCTAAACATGCCCAAAAAGAATTCCGCTGTATACAACTTTCGAATTTAATCTTTAATTTTCCATTGAGAAAATCATAGCGAATTACTAAACCGGAAGTTTAGAGCAGTGGTCGGCAACCTAAGGCACGCGTGCCGAACTTGGCACCTTGCATATTGCGCGACGATATTGTGAAGCCGGCTGGCCTAGCGGTTAGCTCACCAGACTGTCAACCAAAAAACCACTTGACACGTCGCGGGTTCGAGCCCCGCCACCGGCAGATCCCTGTCGCCCTACAGGAGTTTTGGGACTAGATGACGTTAATATTGAGTTGTTATCACATGCGCTTAACCGGCAGCAGTGAAACCTCTCACAGATTAATAGTCTTCTAGAGCGCACTGAGCATGCTAATATAGCATGGATAGAAGCGCTATATAAATTACCATTACCATTACACCCAACATTATTATTTTTATTCAAGCCGTCACAGAGTTATTACGCTATTCCGAGCGACGCGATATCCTAGTAAAACTGGCCCTCCTAGACATTTTACAACCCCCAGGCACCTGTACTACTCCTTCCCTTTTCCCTCCTTCCCCTCCGTACCGCAGACGCCTCTCTAAGTAGCAAATGGCGGTGTTACCTCCCATCAAGTAGACCAAGTGCTGTTTTGTTTTAAACCATCTGTTTAGATTTACTCTACGCAAGTACTTGACTGCCTCCCCCCCCCCTCTACCGGCCCACTTCTACCGTTTCACCTGCAAGTGTTTTAATAAACTGGGAGAAAGTGTTACGGTTACTTTAAAGTAAGCCGAGAAATTGGTCGTTCATACAATAGACTTTTAAAAACCTTTTAAAAATAATGTAGGACGTAGGCAGGGGTCGTGAGTAGTTTTTACGTAGACGAACATTCTTTTTCGGGCATTTTCGGCTGATGTCTTCCGTTTTCAGTAGCTGTGTTTTTTGTTTTTTATCATGGGTTTCCTCCCCAAAATTGTCTGTCTTTCTCAAGCCTACGATTCCATTCTCCACTCTCTGTATCGTATTTACGTTATAGTCAAGTTGCTGGCCACACAATCCCCTCCGTATGCCATGGTCACAGAAACTGGTGAACGCTGCTTCACCGGCCCTATGGTCCATTTTGGTCCGACGGGTTCTTAACAAATTGCTTTCTTCGGTCTCTAAGGCAATTGCACTGCAAGCCGTTTGGAAGTTCCTCGCTGGCCGCGGTCTTGACCTTTCTGTGGTGGAGGAGGCAAGAGCGGTCGGTTCCTCTTTAACTAATGTTGACATCGGAGTTAATTGCAGTGTGCTCGTCTGTACTATAGAATTGAAACATAAGTTTTAGGGAGAGGGGGCGGGGGGACTAACATGTTCAGATATAAACGTACAATCAAAACAGACCGAAAAATCTTTCTCTTGCCTCCGTACAAATAAAGCGTTGACTCGAAAATACAATGTATAGAAGTAAACATAGCAAACATGTAAATTTATATTCGAAGCGAAACATTTTCTTAGCTAATCCCATTGACAATAAGAGCCTTACTGTAGACATGTTCCTAACCCACAATCTTCTCTCGTCAATGCTTGTTCTAAACTCATAGAAATTGCTTTTTTTTTTTTTTCACGAACACGAAGGCCATTTATTATTTCCTATGGCGACTGATAAAGCCATGTTGGGGACCTTTTTTTTTTGCACAAAGTCTTGTACATAATATACACAAAGTTTTCTACATAATATACACAAAGTTTTCTACATAATATACACAAAGTTTTCTACATAATATACACAAAGTTTTCTACATAATATACACAAAGTTTTCTACATAATATACACAAAGTTTTCCACATAATATACACAAAGTTTTCTACATAATATACACAAAGTCTTGTACATAATATGCACAAAGTCTTGTACATAATATACACAAAGTCTTGTACATAATATACACAAAGTTTTCTACATAATATACACAAAGTTTTCTACATAATATACACAAAGTTTTCTACATAATATACACAAAGTCTTGTACATAATATACACAAAGTCTTGTACATAATATACACAAAGTCTTGTACAAAATATACACAAAGTCTTGTACATAATATACACAAGGTCTTGTACATAATATACACAAAGTCTTGTACATTATATACACTTCTGTTGTTGTTTGCGTAAGGTGTTATTCAATTTGCAAAGACAAAATAGAGCTGACCCAAAGACTCGAATGAATATTGACCTATTTAGACCCTAGCTAGAGCTATACAAAATATTTCTATTATAGTTAAATCTTTTCTTGTGTTTTATCATGTGTGAAATCTAAGATACATTGTATACAATTTAAGCATGTCTCTTAATCACTGTAGTACACAAATGTTTTGTTAGCACTAAATGTCATACAGTATAACTATAGACAGAATAATACAAAGTTCTAAAAGTCTTCCATAGGGGTCGGCAACCAACGGACACGCGTGCCAAACTTGGCACGTACTGCAATTTTCAATTGCACCCAAAATAATGCAGGATGATATTTAGGCTGTTGGCACACTGAATGAGTTAGAGATTCTACTTTGCATCCTTTATCAAAACGACCCCTGCCATAATATCTTTGTTCTGGGTCTTCGGTGTAGTAGCGGATAGAATCGCCCGCTACTAAATGGCGAGTGGCCACCAATGTAATCAACAATGTATTTTGTTTTGTCTCCCACAGTTTGTCAACCCAGAGCAGTCCGGCTATGTCGGTTTTGCCAACCTGCCGAACCAGGTGCACAGGAAGTCGGTCAAGAAGGGGTTCGAGTTTACCCTGATGGTCGTTGGTAAGCTGATAGTAGTCCTAGTCCTAGTCCTGCATTTTCATTAGTGTTTTAAATGATGTTAAGTTATTGGTTTTCCTGGTTTGTTCAGGCAACCCATTCCAAGCCCGGATGCCACCCATGGGCCACTTGGGAAGAAAGAGTACTTATATGCGTTTGTTCTCGCATAAGGGATAAGGAAAGTGGGTTTTGTCCTGATGTTTATCTGAGGATTGTAACAGGCTGTTATTGTCTTGCATTTCAACGTTAGATATTAATGCCTTATGCAGTATTACTACACAAGGTAATTATTACTACAGTTTAGATGTTTAGATGATATATGGGGCAGTGAGGGACATGCTCATGCTAGTAAATGAGTGAATGCAATGATATAATGTACGTTAGGGGTCGGCAACCTACAATACGCGTGCCAGAGGTGGCACGCAGAACGATTTTCATTGGCACGTGGAAGTCCACAAAAAGATTATCCAAGAATTTTGTACAAGAAAAGTGCAGGATGACTTGTAGACTGTTGGAACGCTGAATAAATTAGAAATCCTACTTCGGCACACTATTATCACCATGTTGCCGACTGCTGGTGTACATGTACAGTGCCTAACTCAGTTTGCTTTTATGTTTCTTGCTGTAGGTGAGTCTGGTCTTGGCAAGTCGACGCTGGTCAACAGCCTGTTCCTCACAGACCTCTACCCAGAGAGGCACATTCCATCGGCATCTGGTGAGTACTTCTCCGTCGTCACGGTACACTGACCCCCCAGCCTGACGCCCTAACCGTCTCCTCCTTCCCCCCTCTATCCCCTCCCCCCACGACATTCCTCAAACGAGCGCGTACAACACCACACGCTCACACGCGCAATCGTAAACCTCAATCTCAAAATCTTACACAGTGTGTATGTGTTTTTTCTTGTCTGCAGTATATATATGTTAGGTCTATCTAATGTTCACAAAGGTAAAGTTTGTTTTGTTGTTTTAATCAAAGTGTTTTTCATATGTTGCGAAAAGCGTTTGTGGTGGTAGTGATAATTTGGTAGATGGGGGAGAGGATTATTTTAACAAAGAGTGCATATTATTGTAGATGTAAATATGAATGAGTAAAAACTTCAATAATGTTTTTTTACTAACCTACGTAAGTTATGTGGGGGAAAAAAAGTATAAACACTTGAGACCATTCTGTGTTAGTGAAGCGCAGATCATCAGACTAAATTTAATTTTGTTTTTCTACGGGTGCACGGGTGGATTGTGTGGCCAGCACAATGTCCAACCGCCCTTAATTTTTTTTCTCACAAAAAAAAAAGATACATGTCATGAATGTTCAGGCAGCCTTCTGGGTGAAAAAAAAAGTACAGAGCTATGTTTATTTATTAGGTATTCTCTAGTCTTTACTGATCAGTTTGGTCCGAAGGGTACTTAACTACTTTCCTTATTTACTGGTGTGTAACCAAGCCATCTCAGACGTGTACTGTGACTATGGTAGCTTCTATCT
Organism: Anisus vortex; assembly: GCA_949126835.1. Taxonomy (NCBI): domain Eukaryota; kingdom Metazoa; phylum Mollusca; class Gastropoda; family Planorbidae; genus Anisus; species Anisus vortex. Next base: position 35,553,783 of record OX421504.1, read on the forward strand.
GTGTGTTCTGACTAATGGAGCGAGCAATAAAGTTTCCTTGCGTCTTCATCTCTGTCTCTCTCTCTCTTTCTGTCTCTCTCACTCAGTCACTCACTCTCTCAATCTTTCCATCACCTTCTCCCTCACTCTCTCTCACTCCGTCTGTCTCACTCTTACACTCCCTCTCTCTCTCTCTCTCTCTCTCTCTCTCTCTCTCTCTCTCTCTCTCTCTCTCTCTCTCTCTGTCTTTATCTCTCTACCCTTAACTTACTCCCTGTGGTTTTTTAAATGTAATTTTTTTTATTTCTATATGTTTTTAAATATTTTATTCCCGCGTTCTGCTCTCTGGGGACCACACCGGGGAAAACCCGGAAGCTTTTACGGTCCACTCGGGACAGCAACGACAACAACGTAACAAACTAACAAACGACAACCCCGGATCGATGAAAGGGACACACTCATTGATTGATCATTCGGGAGGGTCGTCTCGGGGGCTGGCCTTGATACACACACACACATACACAGACACAAGGACAGTGTATATAGTGGAAGAGCAGTTCCAACCATGGCCTTCCCAGCCCCTTGTTTTTTTTTTTATTACTGGTCATTCGGTGGTCAGTTAATGAACTCGTGGGGTTTTGTCTAATCGAATATCGACAAGGGACGATGGTGTTTTTTTTTCTCTCCAGAGTTTAAACCTAAGGGATGATTACTAAAAGACTAATGTCCCCCCCCCCCCCCTTTTAGAGTCGATACCATGTCTGTTTGTCTGTCTATTCGCCTGTTTATCTTATATGATTGTTTGTATGTAAATCTTATAATATAGAGGTCTGTCTATTTATAGCCTTACCTATCCATTTGTTTGAATGGCTATCTTTCTAGAAGTTTATCTGTGTATCTATGTATGTAGGCTATCTATCTATGTATATCTATCTGGCCAACTTTCTGTCGCTCTATCTATATATCTTTCCATCTATCTAACTATCTATGTAGTCATCTATCTATCGTTCTATCTGACTAGACAACTTTCTGTCGCTCTATCTATCTATCTATCTATCTATCCATCTATCTATCCATCTATCTATCTATCTATCTATCCATCTATCTATCCATCTATCTATCCATCTATCTATCCATCTATCTATCTATCCATCTATCTATCCATCTATCTATCCATCTATCTAACTATCTATCTAACTATCTATCTATCCATCTATATCTATCCATCTATCTATCCATCTATCTATCCATCTATCTATCTAACTATCTATCTATCTATCCATCTATCTATCTATCCATCTATCTAACTATCTATCTATCTATCTATCTATCCATCTATCTATCCATCTATCTATCTAACTATCTATCTATCCATCTATCTATCCATCTATCTATCCATCTATCTATCTATCCATCTATCTATCCATCTAACTATCTATCTATCTAACTATCTATCTATCGATCTATATATCTAGCTATCTATCTAACTATCTGTCTATCCATCTATCTACAGACATATATACATAAATATATTTTGATTTTTTAAAACACGTATCTGTTTTTCGACACCTGTAAATATTTACACACCTGCCAGTAAATGCTTTTTTCCTTTTTAAATGCAATTAAGTAAACACCCACCCCACACAAGTCAAGTATATTTGAAATAAACATGTTTGTTTGTTGTTGTTTTTCTTCTTTGTTCAAATTCTAGAGAAAATCGACCAGACAGTTAAAATCGACGCCTCTACAGTAGAGATAGAAGAGAGGGGAGTGAAGCTGAGGTTAACTGTTGTCGACACGCCAGGATTCGGGGATTCCCTCAACTCAACAGATTGGTGAGTGAAAACATCAAATTTTGAGAAACAAACACAAATAACATCCGGTGTGCGTGGAGTTATTTCCCCCTGATCTATCCTATACTATAATACGAGTTAAAATTGTATGTATATTTATGTCTGGAAATTTTCTTCAAAAGCGCTCTAACGATTATCTTCATGTTTTAATGCACGACTTGTTTCACCTAAAAAAAAATCTACAGCTTTTCGGCCACATAAATAAAAATCGGAAATGATCGTTAGACAAAAATACACAAAAGATTTATCGTAGATAATTGATTTTGGCCGTGAAAACATGCCATTGCACGATCCACATGTAGCGCGGCATTCAAGAGCGGTGTTTTGTTGCGTCGCAATTATGACGTTGCGGAAATACCCGTTCAACATTAACAAAAAGTTTAATTTCTTGTTTATGCTGGCTGTTTTGCGCACCGATGATAGATATAATTTAAAGCAAGACCAAGTGTAATAATTTATGTAATGCAGGGTGTGCAAACTACAGCCAGTGGTTGACTCGCGGGCTGACAAATAATAGTATGCGGCCCTTGAGGCTTATTTAGATTAAAACGTCCTCAATATATTTTAGATTAAATTAAAAATAAAATAAACAATAAAATATTTACGTATTAATTACTAGTGAGATAATAGTTTGCCGTTTAAATAATAACTGAATTAGATGAGATTTCTCCAAACTATATGCCTATTTGTAAATTTTGTTTATTAAACTTTATTTTGGAAAAAAAAACACGTCGAAAATAATAATAGGAACTACTTTTTTGTACAAGACATCTGTTTACGAATGTTTTATTAAATATATTTATGATTTGCTTATATTTCGTTGTCTGTCTGTATTCTGTAACTGTCGTCTACGCATAGAACTGTCACCAACGGGATATGCGCTATATAAGCACCGTTATTATTATTATTATTATACAGGCCTACCCAAGTAAGATATATTAGAATATGTTAACATTGTCAATTTGAAATCTGGCAGACTAGAAAAGATGTATTCCATTCATTCGTATTTTCCTTATATAATAGACGTGTAATATACTTTTAGTTTTATTGAGGGGGAGGGAATATTAAACAATTCATGCAACGTATATTTTAATCATTTCATTTGCAGTCTTTTAAATGAATAACATAATTTCACCTTTAATTATTTAGTATTTAACTGGTGTAATGCTAACAATTTAAACAATTTTAAAAAATGTATATTATACCATTGTTGTAATTGAGATTATATTTTGCCGAGATTGTTTATTTTAAATAATAACCATTATGTAGGATATTGGATAAGGTTTACACCAAACTATATATTTTTACTTTTTTTTTGTCAAACATTGTTTGGAATAGTACATTGAAAATAATAAATAAATACTTTTTTGAATAAGATATATTTTTACAAGTGATTTACAAACTATACTTATGATTTATATATGTGCCCAAGTAAAAAATATTAGACTATGTTAAGTCAATTTGAAATCTGGTAAACTAGTAAAAATGTATTACATTTATTCGTAGACCTTTTTATTTTCTATTCAATATCAAACACACTAGCCGGCCGCTTGTTAGCTTGAATTGGGTGAAGGAGGGAGTTGAAAAAATTGACATAATTTTATAAGAGGGGTCACTAGAAAGTTTGACAGCTGTTAAAGTAGGGGAAGGGGTAAAGATGAACTAAAAATTATAACTTAATTCACGATATTTTAAATTTAAACTTTTCATTTTCAGTCCTTTAAATACATAACATAATGACATAAATGACATATATTTCTGTTGGATTTAAAACTGACAACGCTAGCCTACATGTTTTTTTTTTTTTTAGGGTTTGAAATTAGATTAAGCTGTTTGGTTTTTGCATTTTTTCTAGCCGTTTAGCAGCAGCTGGTTTAAAAAACAAACTTTCTTTTTATTCATTGGCTGCATATTAAATAGCAAGATAATTTAACTATAAACGCGCGGCGCTATAAATAATTTAATAATTTCATATTTGTAAAACTAATCACTATTAAAGGTATTGCAATATTTGCAATAAACGTCAGTTTTTAAACATTTCATGATAATTATGTTACGTTAGTCATGTCTGTAGCAGGTATGACAGCTATAAGCAAGTTAACCTGGACTGTTGACTCGCCTATAATGATCAGTACTGAATAGTTGTTCTATGTTAGCTATATCGTATATAGACGCCTACCGAGATTATAATATGCCTACTTTATTAAAAAAAATTACACTATAGTCAACATTAAACACCTCTTTAAAAAATTAGGCTTAGCAGTAGGCCTATGGGGGCACGGTAGCCGAGCGGCAGCGCGTTCGACTGGAGAGCCGAAGGTCCCGGGTTCGAATCCTGGTGCAGGCTAGGACATTTTTCCCGGGTCTGGAGGGTGTCCCTGAGTCTATCCACTCTGATGGTTACCTGACAATAGTTAGGGTAAAGTACAGGCGGCTGTGCATAGTGCTGGCCACACAATCACCTAGTATGCCGAGGCCACAGAAACTGATGAACGCTGCTTCATCGGACATATGGATCAAATTCGGTCCGACGGGTACTTTTTTTTTTAGTAGGCCTATGCTAAAGGGGATATTTGACTAATTGATGAATATCCAATGCAATGGTCTTAATAACTCAGATCAACATGTAGGCATACAGTAAGAATTCAGAAAAAAGCTTACTTTTAGACACCTTTTATGAAAGCGATGATTTACGAGAATTTTAAAACACAATTCAGCGTCACATGCATGTGGTACATGCATTTGTCATAAAGGTCCAAACGTTAAGCTTTACAGTTTGTCGGTATCATATGTTTAGAGTGAAAGATCGATGCAGTTGAAACGTTTATCTCTTTTCAGGCAGATTATATAAATCACACATAAAATGTTGCCTAGGGGGAAATTTTACATCCGATATGAGGAAAGTAATATTGGAGTTGGGTGGAGGGCTGCATGTCTTTACACTATCAGGGCGAATAAAAAGTGGCCGTAGAGGAATACGTCTGTGGACATTTCATCTGCTTTGCTCAGACAGACCCGTCAACAGTGGCAAGTAAAGTTGGATGGCTGGCTATATAAACAAACAATATCGCAATACCAACTACATTACAACAAAAGAAGAATATGCACACCAGACGAAGAATTATATTGAGCGTCAGCCTCCGGCCAAACTATCTACCATACGCAACAAGAAATATAGGCCTATCGTCAGGATTTCAGTCAACAATAGCTGACTACTAATGAACTTTTTCTTGTCTGATAATTGTGTGATTGTGTGTGCGATTGTCTATTTTTATAAGTATATTTCTGTGCTTGTATATAAATTAAAAATAATTATTTTATTTTGTTTAAAATTTGCTGAAGGACAAAACATCTGTAATCAAGACAAATTTCCATTTGTTTGGATCAATAAAGAAATTTTATCTTTTATCTTTTATCTTTTATACAATGAGTGCAAAAATAGAAATGAATACGCCAAAAAACGTTACATAACTTTTATTTTTGTAGACGGGAAAAAAAGACAAATGCAATTTATTGGTCTGGTAAAAACGTACTTATTAAAATTTATGCACCGTTTTTTTACAGCACAATATGTTAAGGTACAAGCGCCTGCTCTTTATTACCGATCGAATGATCGGTCACATGGTACTATCTATATATATAAAAAGACAGTGTTAAGCCCCGCGAGGATCCCCATTGGTCAATTTGAAAACACGTGTGTCACTGACCTATCTAGGCCTAGCCCAATATACCGTCTAATAATTTTTCACATCGGACATGTGTCTTCGATAGCTCAGTGGTAAACGTAGTGGACTGCTATACGGGCGACCAGGGTTCGATTCTCCAGTTAGACTATACTTTTTTTTTTCGACAATTAATTTTTCAAACTTTTAAAAACAAATCTATAGGCAATATAGATTTTGTTAAATAAAAATATTTGACTATTTTTTTTTACCCTATTACAATATTTATTTACTTTCCTAAAAGTATTCAGTAAGTGTAGTTTATAAATTTGTTATCTGCACCCCAGACAGTCCTTTTTTTTTCACCCGGGCAACGCCGGGCAATGTAGCTTGTATATTATATAGCCATGGAATGGCGATGGTTATGTTTTTTAAGTACAGAATGTTTCGGGAGGGGAAAAGGGCGGGGTAACCTTAATCAGTAGTTGTATTTTTTTTTTGTTTTTAATGAGAGCAGAGTTACCGGTTATAAAATGCCGAACAAAGACAACTAAAAAAAATTGGCCCATTCAAAAATGTATACACTCGTACAAAAATTTGTATTTTGTAACTATTGAATTAAAGAGAAATTTTCAAAAATCTATTGACTAAGCTTAGTGACCCAGGGCTCGGGTAATCTATGGCACCGGCAATCTATGGCACGCGTGCCACACTCGGCACGTAGAGCGATATTTAAATGGCACGCGGAAGACCCCCAAAAAGTAAATTCAGGCCTCTTCGACGCGTTAACTGCAAGTGCAGTATGACCTTTCGTTAAGCTGTTGGCACGCTGGATGGATTAGAAATCCTACTTTGGCACGCAATTATCAAAAGGTTGTTTAACTTTGTGTAGCTAAGGGCAGACTTTTTGTGTGTGCGTGTGTACCTCTGCTGAGAGTCGAATAAAACTCTTTCCGTATAAATGTATATACGTATATTATTATATCATTGATAGATAAGATTCCCCCCCTCCCACATTTTGCATATTTGTTTGAGCACAAAATACAATAACTCTAACGTGAGTGTTTTCTACGGGCAGGCAAGTTTTTCTAAACACAGATCTATGTTTGTTATAGTTCTTTGTTTTTCTCTATTTGTAATACGTTATGTTTTTTATTAGTTTTTTTTTACTGTAACTTTTTGTTTTCTTTATTATGCTGTTCTTTTAAAAGAGACAAGGGGATGGTGTCCCTTGTACGTTTATGATATATCTATTCTAACTTGGTCTCTCTCTCTCTCTCTCTCTCTCTCTCTCTGCTCTTTCTTCTCTCTCTGTATATAACTCTTTCTATATCTCTCCCCCTCTCTTTCCTGGTCTCTCTTTGTATCTTATCTCTTGTTTCTCTCTTTGTTTAACTCTCTCTTTCTCTCTCTCTCTTTCTTACTCTTCACAGTATAGGTGATGATTTATAGATTTTGATAAGTTGACACGCTTTGTATCACCATCTTACCCCTCACCCTCCCGTTCCATCTTTTCCACTCTCGCTTCTCTCTATCTCTCTCTCTTGTCCTTTCATTGTAAATATGCTGCCCCCCCCTCCCTTTTTTTGCTGTCTTGACCATGTTTTTGTGCCGTAGGCGAAATGTTATTAGTTGGCGAATGGCGAATCCGGCATCAATAATTTAGATCAAAGAAAAGTTAAGTCTCTCTCTCTCTCTCTCTCTCTCTCCCTCACTCTCTCTCTCTCTCTCTCTCTGTCTATCGCTGTCTGTCTCTACCCCTCCTCTCTCTCTCTCTCTTTGTTCTGAACATACGCTCGAACTAGCTTGGTGTTTGTTTGTATATAGACTATATATAGTTGGTATAACCCACAATGCACCTGTCCAGAATCACCCCCTACTTTTTTTTTTTCGATTGTGCAAGATTGAGGATTTTTTTTTAAAATGTATTTTCTTTTTTTGAGAAATGCAAATAGTTGTAGGTCTAAAGACAGTTTAGAGACAGTTGTTTAGAGACAGTTGTTTAGATTAACAATATTACATTTTGCCTCGTACAGCTAATCTTTGTATGTAACGTGCATTCTGAACTTTAAAAACAATTTATGAACATTTCGATTATTGATAATCAGATTAAGTATTAGATCTAGTGTAGGCAGTGCCATTGCTAGGGATTTGGGGGCCCGTGGGGCTTGGCCTCTTTAGGGGCCCCTGCATTTTGACATTCGACATTATGACATAAGAAAAAAACAATTCGGACACTCTTTTGGGGGCCCCCCTCAAGTAGGGGCCCGGGGGGAATTTCGAATTTGGACCCCTCCCCCACCCTAGCTACGCCACTGAGTGTAGGGTGAAATTGTGAACCAGTTCAGAATAATTATCCTTCGAATTGCCTTACACTTAGTCAAATATTCACCCATTCTCCTTGAAATCCTTGCTAAGCAACTGATTTATACTATAAACAGCGTGGTGTGTAGGCTTCTGTGGCCATTGTGGAAAATAAACCATCTGTGCAAAGTGTGGCTGGCCTTCAGGATGGGGGAAATCCCGATAGCTAGCGATGAGGCCCTTGTATTTCAAGAGGTCACGCCACTGACCGATAGATTGAGAGCCGCTGCCGGTGGGCAAGTGCTCGTGGGAGGCTTAAACTCCCGGTGTTCGGGGGTTCTGTTTGGTTGCCATGGCCACGGCCAGACGGAATCATTCCGCGGTTTAATCGCGCACACACACACACATCTGCATGCGCGATGATATAAATTTCACTAGAAGGATTTTTAACCCTTACAGTCCCGGGCGCGTATATAGTATAATATAGCGGAACTGAAGGCAGCATAGATAGAAGTAGGTCGGTACGGGAAGGGTTAAGGTGAAAAATAAAAATTGTCGTAGGCGTAGCTAATCTAGACCCCCCCCCCTTTTTTTTTTCACCAAACCACAACCAACTGTGCTCCTCAAGGCATTACACACAACACAAGCCTCATGCGTGTTTGGAGTTGTCTTTTAGGTCTCAGGGTACAGCGTATGTGTGTTGTTTGTAAAAACTAGGGAATGTCTTAGATTTTACTATGAATGGAGCTCAGGCTTATGTGTATCATAAGTGTCTGTTATATTTTGTCTGTTTTTTTTAAATATTTTTTTTTATAGAAGTAGTCTGCATGTACGAATGATGATATTCTGATATGCGCGCGTGTTTGGGCATCTGTATAAGTACCTGTGTTTAGGCATATACACTATAAAGTCACTGTAGATCAAGGGTCGGCAACCTTTTGATAACAGTGTGCCAAAGTAGGGATTTCTAATTCATTCAGCGTGCCAACAAGGCTAACAGTCATCCTGCTGTAGCACTCAATTTCTTGTAGAAGAGACTTTTTTCTTGTAAAAGATACTTGAAGAGACTTTTAAGGCCTCTCCCGCGTGCCATTGAAACTGGCACGCGTAACGTAGGTTGCCGACCCCTACTGTAGAGTATACCTCAAAAGGGGGCAAGCAATGTTAAAGTCACATGATTTTGGTCACGTGCTTGCATAATCCCTGCAGTGTGTGTTTATATTATATAGTCTGCTATACTTTTTATGAATGCGAGTATCACGACCCAGTGGGGCAAAAGAGTATAATTTCACGCATGAATGTTTCATGTTGTATAACTCTTCCATGTTAATGAGTGATAGTACGTATGTTTCAATGCAGACACGCATAGATCTAGGCCTACGCGTTAAAATAAAAAAAAAATTATATGCACATATCATTCATTAGACACGTGTCACGTGGTATTTTTTTTTAGAATTAAGGAAAACCTTCACCCTTTCAAGACACCAGGAAACGAACAACTCTACACAAACACATACCTATATAAAAAAAAAATATGCATTTTTTGAAACTGTTGAAATTCTCAAGAAGCAATCTCATCTGGTTGTTAAATTTCAGCCCTGTCTTAAAAATAGCCCCAACCCGTCTCGGTATGTAAATGTTTAGTAAACAAAGATATTAACGCCACTCGGTGTTGGGCTCGGGACTTCTGTCTTGTACTCATTAACTTCTTCACGTGATATTTCAAATATTACCTATGTTTTTATGTTTGGTATTTAAGTTACTTGGAAAGGTTGAGAAGGGGGGGGGGGGGGAGAACTGAAATATATGTGGGTCGAAGGGGTTTTTAGATGGGGGGGGGGGGAGTGAAGTCTGACATAACTATTTTTATACCTACCTTTCTCTAGTATGCATTCTTTTATCCATTACACATTTCTCTCTTGTGTGTAGGCCTACACGCTTTTATATCATATGCATACTTTTTAAATAATACTTTTCACTCTTATACATCATCATTCTTTTTCTTTTAAATATGCCTTTCTCTCTTACAATAATACCTTTCTCTCTGATAATACCTTTTTCTCTTAGAATACCTTTCTCTCTTAGATTACCTTTCTCTCTTATAAATAAATTTTTCTCATAGTCATGTGTTTCTTTTGTATTCATATTCCCTAAATCAATACCTTTCTAGATAAAATCACTTTCTCCTTTATACATTTCTTTTTCTCTTATACACCACTTTCTTCCATTAAAACCCTTTCTCCCTTAGACACCATTTACACACCCTTTCCCTCTTATACATACTTTCTTCTTTAAAAAACCCTCTCTCTCTCTCTTTCTCTCTCTCTCTCTCTCTCTCTCTCTCTCTCTCTCCCTCTCTCTCTCTCTCTCCCTCTCTTTCTCTCTCTCTCCCTCTCTCCCTCTCTCTCTCCCTCTCTCTCTCTCTCTCTCTTTCTCTCTCTCTCTCTCTCTCCCTCTCTCTCTCTCTCTCCCTCCCCTCTCTCTCTCTCTCTTTCTCTCTCTCTCCCTCTCTCCCTCCCCCTCTCTCTCTCTCTCTCTCCCTCTCTCTCTCTCTCTCTTTTATACATATTCTTCTCTTTTGAACTTTTTCTTGATAAATACTTTTCTCCCTTATACATAACAATCTTCCCTTGAGATGATTGGGTATCTTGGTCTTTTATATGCACTCTGGACATGCAAGTATCTTGTCAATCACCATGTCACCAAGCCTTGTATGATTAATTGGGCTATCCTGATTGGTTGATTTTTTTTTATCATTCCTTGTCCAGCTTCAAGCCAATCATCCAGTACATTGACGACCAGTTTGAAAGGTACCTGAACGACGAGAGCGGGCCTGAACAGACGGCACATCGTGACAACAGGGGTCCACTGCTGTTTTCTACTTTGTCAATCCTTCCAGTCATGGGTGAGTCCAAAATTTGTTTCTACTGGACACGCACATGCATGCTCATAAACTGTGGGTGAGCTATACATGGTTGGATGGGTGGGGGGGGGGGGGGGGGAAGACAGCCACTGTTTAGATTGTCTTTCTATTTGTCTCTGGTTAAATGCCAAGTCTTTTTCCCTAATCAGTTTTCTTGATATGCACCGGACAGTATTTGGGGGTATTATACTGGCCACACAATTCCCCTTTTATACAATGGCCATGTGAACAGCGTTTCACTAGCTCTGGGCAACCCCCTCTCGATCATATTTGCTAAAAAAAAAAAATTCACTTGCACTACTCTGCTTCTCCCCACTGGATCATTAACATCGTGGCTCGCTCATATTCCTACACTGTCTGGCGCACCAGTAGCACAAATTCCAGACTATAGGCATGGATATCCAGGCATCTGGCTTGGCAAGACAGTCTGTTGCGCACAAGGCTCCGTTCCCCCCCCCCCCCACCAATTCCCAAATGTGCATCAGGGGCTGTCCCCCCATGCATATCAGTGGTTTACATACTTCATTAGTCTTTGATGCCCATGGGTAGGGAAATGTGGCAACCACCTCAGACCCAGGCAAACATCCTATCCTTGTCATCTAATGCCCTGTGTTTGTTGTTCTTCAGGCTGAAGCCTCTAGACATTGCCTTCATGAAAGCTGTCCACCACAAGGTGAACATCGTTCCAGTCCTGGCCAAGGCTGACACACTCACACTGTTGGAAGTGTCTTCCCTGAAGAGAAAGGTCGGTGGTGTTTTTCTCCCTGTTGTTTTATTTTATCATTAGTTGTGTACAGTGCATGGACCTGAAGATGTATCACTAGCTGCAGATTGTATCTCTAGCTGCAGATTGTATCTCTAGCTGCAGATTGTATCTCTAGCTGCAGATTGTATCTCTAGCTGCAGATTGTATCTCTAGCTGCAGATTTGATCATTTCTGTAGTTGTATATTAACATCTGCCTTTGTTGTTGTTTGTGCTTGTACTGCAAGCAATATTCATAATTTGAAAAATAATGAGTCACCTTTGACTAATTAGTGTTTGCAAGTATTTAATGTTAAAGAATTGTTTCGTACAAATCAAACATGGTTTTAAAATACATCTCTGAGAAAAAAAAATATCGTGGGGCACCATATTAAAATGATTTCCTCCCTAATTCTGACAAAAACAAAAATCGGAATCCGGTTTTTGTTTTAACATCACTTCAAGAAAATAGCCTAATATACAGTTGTATATACATGTACTATGTATAATGTTATTCAAAATTATCAATAAGAAGAGTATTAGAAGCAGCACTATCATTGTCTAAAAATTGAAAGTTAAAATAGATATTCGGCAGTTGACCAGAAGTCAATGTCACTTTTGAACGAAACCGTAAGCAAACCGAAAGCTAACTTTTTTTTCCTTGGCCGAAACTACAAAAAATACCATTTGCCTATTTTCTGCGCCGAAACCGTTGCCAAATTTTGGGTCGGTCACTAGTTGGGGGAAAGTAACGACGGCTGGGCATTGTGCTGGCCACACCATCCCCATAATACGCCTCGGCCACTGAAACTGGTGAACCCACTGTTTCATCGGCCCTACAATCAATTTGGTCAGATGGGATACTTCACTTTTACTGGGTGGTGTTTGTTTTGTATTAAATTCAATATATCTATTTATTGTTTATCCTCTTATTCCTGTCTCTCTCTGTGTATTTACTTCCCTGTCCAAGACATCCGCAACAACTTTATTCCCACTTGATGATTCATGGAGAGAGAGAGAGAGAGACCTGTGTAGCTAGCAAGGCCACTACACTTGAACAAACCAGAAAGGAAAAATATAACAAAGGGAAAATACAACAGGGGGGTGATGGGGGGGATAATAATAAGTCATTGAAATAAATCCTTTAGAAGTGGATTTCTTTTACATAAAAATTAATCATCATCATTTATCGCCAACTTGTCATAAAAATGATTTATAAAAAAAATGTCCATCTTATTGTTTAGTTCACTTATAGCGTATTCATATTGTCATCGCTCATGCAGATGTTCATGTCTTAAAACATTGAACACATTGTACAATAGGGAAAAAACAAATCTTAACAGCTTAAATTTAAGTGAAGAAATGATATATATTGTAATCTGATTTTTCATGACATGAAGTTTTGATGGTTGAAAGAGTTGATTCTTATGATTGCAATCGCATCTTTAATCCTTCATTATATATTTTTTAAACACTTAGTAGTAACAAGGACAATAAGTGTTTTTTTTTTTTGTTTTATTTTGGTTGATATCTGCTTCTGTCTCTCTGTGAATCTAAACCAAATAACACATCAATGAAGTCAAATGTGCTGCCGCTCGGCCAAATAACACATCAATGAAGTCTAACGTGCTGCCGCTCGGCCACCATGACCCATGCCATTTTTTAACTGGACTGGAAATGCCAAATTTTTATTGTCAACTTTTTTTTACAATTCTATGTATTTCCCCACAGATCCTAGACCAGATAGATGAGCAAGGCATCAAGATCTACCCACTGCCAGACTGTGACTCTGATGAGGATGAAGACTACAAGGAGCAGTGCAGGCAGCTCAAGGTGATGATGACATTTTCCTTAAGTGCGTGCCAGCACAATGATAAATTAATAACTCATTGAATGACTTGTGTGCCATTATTTTTTAGGGGGTGGATGGGAATGTCTTCATTGGCACTGTTTCTTACATGCTTCAACTGTTTCTTACATGCTTCAACTGTTTCTTACATGCTTCAACTGTTTCTTACATGCTTCAACTGTTTCTTACATGCTTCAACTGTTTCTTACATGCTTCAACTGTTTCTTACATGCTTCAACTGTTTCTTACATGCTTCAACTGTTTCTTACATGCTTCAACTGTTTCTTACATGCTTCAACTGTTTCTTACATGCTTCAACTGTTTCTTACATGCTTCAATGTTTTGCAATGCTCCTGTTGTCTGAATTTATGCACATCTGTTTGTTAGCTTGTCAAGGCAAAGGCATAAATTAGATTTCTTCAAAACGAACTAATGATTTCTTCTTCTTCATTCTCAAATTGAGAATAGCGCCACGAGTATGTTTTGCCTCCGGCTTTGGCCTGCTGTTTTTTTTCTGGATTTGCTGATAGCCAAGATCGTCTGCGAGGCAGCAGTTGATTTATTTTTGGAGTTTTCTCTCTTAGATAACGAATATCCCTAGCTAACGGCCTCATCTGTCCGGTTTAGAGTTAGAGCGCCCTCTGTTCGCTTTTTGCAGTCATGTCCTTGGAATTTTGAGAAATTTTTTAAAGAGTATCCTTACCACGGGATACCCCACCTCACCCTCCATGTCAGCAAACCAGTTGGTCTACGGCCGCTTGTTTCGTATTCACGGCTAACCCATATATCTAAAGGTCATTCACCTGGGGACGCGCTTGATAGGAGGATAGCTAATGATTTTAAAAGTGTAGTTTTGGTATATAGAACTGCTTTGCTTAATATATGAAATGTAGATTTTTTTTTTTTATGAATATTATGGGCAGATACCCTGTTGACCTACTAATGTTTAATATACACTGTATTTTTAAATAGTTTATTTTATATTTTTATTACCTTTTATTATAACTCACCTTTTTCCTACAATGTACCTGTACAGACCCTTCATCTCTTTAACATCTTTACATGTAATCACCTTTCAACTCTAAACACCCCAAATATTTTATCACCCGTTTACTTCAATACACCTTTTGTTTCATTCTATATACCTCTCTTAAATGCTTTTACTTCAATAACACTATGGCACATCATTCCTCATACACACACCTTTAAAAACACCTTTTTTTCTAAAACACCTTTAGACTCTTTAAGATATTCTTTCTCTACAACAATGGTCCAACACATCTGGAAAATTCTTGAAAATACCTTGCAGATTAATTTGCTCTTGTTGTGCAATTGGCCTCATACTTTTTTTTTTATATACACAAACATCTGTCTCTGTTTTAAATAATAATTTTTGTTTTGTTACGCATTTCACATTGCAGAACGCAGTACCTTTTGCGGTAGTAGGTGCCAACACCATCATCGAGGTGAAAGGTCGTAAGGTCAGGGGCCGCATGTACCCGTGGGGTGTCGTTGAGGTGGAGAATCCAGAACACTGTGACTTCATAAAGCTGCGGACAATGTTGATGTAAGTTTTTCATGGCTTCAGTAGGGAATTTATTGGGGCACTTCATAAAGCTGCGGACAATGTTGATGTAAGTTTTTCATGGCTTCAGTAGGGAATTTATTGGGGCACTTCATAAAGCTGCGGACAATGTTGATGTAAGTTTTTCATGGCTTCAGTAGGGAATTTATTGGGGCACTTCATAAAGCTGCGGACAATGTTGATGTAAGTTTTTCATGGCTTCAGTAGGGAATTTATTGGGGCACTTCATTAAGCTGCGGACAATGTTGATGTAAGTTTTTCATGGCTTCAGTAGGGAATTTATTGGGGCACTTCATAAAGCTGCGGACAATGTTGATGTAAGTTTTTCATGGCTTCAGTAGGGAATTTATTGGGGCACTTCATAAAGCTGCGGACAATGTTGATGTAAGTTTTTCATGGCTTCAGTAGGGAATTTATTGGGGCACTTCATTAAGCTGCGGACAATGTTGATGTAAGTTTTTCATGGCTTCAGTAGGGAATTTATTGGGGCACTTCATTAAGCTGCGGACAATGTTGATGTAAGTTTTTCATGGCTTCAGTAGAGAATTTTGTGGGGCACATCATCTTTTTAAAAGTCAACATTAAGAAGTCCTTAATATTTTAATTCTGTAAATATAGATCTATCCCTTAGTTTAAGTCAGGGTTAGGGTCAAGCATTGCGCTGGCTACATGATCCCGCTGTCCACTGTAGCCAAAGTAAAAACTGGTAAACGTGAACCTCAAGCCCTATGAACTATAATGGTCTGAAATTGGGGAAGCATTACTTGAGATACAATTCTATTTGCAAACTGAAATTTTTATTATTTCTTTTGTACAGTTGTACGGCAGCACTTTCGGCTGGTGTATAGATGGTTCTGGGTTTGAATCCTGGTGAAGGCTAGGATTTGTGCTCGGGACTAGGGGGTGTCCCTGAGTCTACCCAGCTCTGATGGGTACCTGACATTAGCTGGGGTAAAGTAAAGGCTAGCCACACATCCCCTTGTATGCCATGGTCATAGAAACTGGTGAATGCTGCTTCACTTGCTCTATGATACATTTGGTCAAACAGGTTACTTTACTTATTTATAGTTATACAGGACAACATTTCTTCCAAAACCCCAAATTTTGGCCCAAACCATTTGATTTACATAAGCATTATCTTAAACGTGAACAAAGTTGTAGGCAATACTTGTGTATTTCCAATGTTTTATCTTTGTTATCGCCATGTTTAGTCATTTCTTGTTTGTTCTAAATTCCACAGCACACATATGCAAGACTTGCAAGAGGTAACACAGGAGAGCCATTATGAGAACTACAGGGCCGAAAAGCTGGCCAATGGTGGCAGCATAAAATCCGGGTTGGTATTTTTCTTTTTATCTATCGCAGACAATCTGCTTTGTGCTGTCTGGGTTTAGGTCGCTGGGCCGACATTTTCTCAACCGATCTGCATCCGGGTGTTTTTTCTGGACAAAAATGGCTGGTCACCTTGCATGCTGATCATTGATACCCTTAGAATAAATTGATGGCCTAAACATATGCCTGTTGATGTATTAATGTTGTGAGGATAAAAGAATATGCACCTGGAGTAATTTCTTTTTAGCTGAAATACTGGGGGGAGGGGACCAGGGTTTGGTGGCGCAGGTGGTTTGCATTATTGAGTCTCAGGTTCTGGGTTTTTAATTCGGGTTCGGACTTGACTACATTTGTAAAATTTATGGTAAAAGTACTATTAAAGTTCTTTTTATGTAATGTCATTCGTCAATCAAGCATGAGTTTTTATGCTTAGTGAGTAGATAATAGAAGTTCTACTCATGGGAAATCATTTCAGCACTGTGGTCCTAAACAAACCAAGCATGTAAGTTTGGTGTGCATGTTTAAACCAAACCCTCACCCAACTTTACAACCAAGTTTTTGTTAGAAGTAAAGATAGAGCTGGTAAACCTTGACTTAGACAGACTTTGAAACAATGATATACATTTTGATGAGAACGTAAGACTAGGCTGGAAACTTGACATAGACTAGGCTGGAAACTTGAAGTCTTGATTTGAGCCCAGGCATTGACTGGGGCTGAAACTTTTGACAAAGACTAGAATAGCTGCATGGTTGAGAAGCACAGAGTCTGTTCAGAGAGAAATATTTCTTGTCGCTAGTTTCAATTGAATTGAATGCATTGTATTTTACATCTGAACTGTAAGTCATATTCTATTTGAGTCTGAACTTGAGGGCCCAGTAACTGTATCAGAAATATCTATGAATAAAGCAGGTTGGCAGCTCTGATGGACACGGGGGAGGCGGGCTCTAATTTATGCACATTTACTAACACAGTTGCACGGGCCACGTACTGTCATGTAATGTTACTCAATGTTTTGTGAGCTGATAAACTTGTTCCCTGAAACATTCATGTAATGTTACTCAATGTTTTGTGAGCTGATAAACTTGTTCCCTGGAACATTCATGTCATGTTACTCAATGTTCTTTGAGCTGATCAACTTGTTCCCTGGAACATTCATGTCATGTTATCAATGTTTTGTGAGCTGATAAACTTGTTGCCTGGAACATTCATGTCATGTTATCAATGTTTTGTGAGCAGATAAACTTGTTCCCTGGAACATTCATGTCATGTTATCAATGTTTTGTGAGCTGATAAACTTGTTCCCTGGAACATTCATGTCATGTTATCAATGTTCTTTGAGCTGATCAACTTGTTCCCTGGAACATTCATGTAATGTTACTCAATGTTTTGTGAGCTGATAAACTTGTTCCCTGGAACATTCATGTAATTTTACTCAATGGTTTGTGTTTTGTTTCACTATCAGTGAGACTCTTTCAAAAGAATAATCTTTTAGCCAGGAAATACAATGGCTCAATAGCTGAATCCTAAATGATAGACCTACTTTTTTCATCATAAATGATATGATAGTTTGCACGAATGTCTATTGTGTTTGAGTACAAATGGATCTTTAATATTGTTTTAAGTATGCTGAAAGACGGAATTTATGTAATCAAATCAAATCTCCATTTATTTGGATCAATAAAGCAATCTTATCTTATCTTATATACTTGTTCCTTTGAGTCCATTATCAGGACACACCCCAACAGATACATTTAAACTAAAGGCCTGAAAATATTGTGTATTTTAATACATCTTATCTTATACAGTACAGATGCTCCCTCTATAAAGAAAATTATTGCGTCCTACGCTCATCCATGGTCCGAGCCTAGTCTTGCATTTTTATTAATGTTTTAAATGATGTTAAGTTACTGGTTTTCCTGGTTTGTTCAGGCAACCCATTCCATGCCCGAATGCCACTCGGGAAGAAAGAGTACTTATATGCATGTTTTATAATTCAATTAATTAAATTAAATGTACAACGTAAAGTTACAGGAAGTTTGTTCTTGTTCCAGAATGTTCTAGAGAGCAGTGCATTATTGTATTATTTTGAATTTGTGTTATGATTTCTAATGATGTTTTTGTTTCCTTTTGTGTGTGACCTTTAACCCTACCCATGGATCATGTCCCACAACTCTGGTCTACTGTGGTTGGTTCTGCTGGTAAGGAAATCATTCATGTAGAGTTCACTTTTTCTGACTTAACCCAATTTACAGTATTGGACAAACTTTTAATCATTTTAACAGATTTGTTTTGTTTGTTTTCCTTAACTTTATTGTTTTCATTATGTGTAGCTTACACTATATATCTCATCCATGCAGGTTTTTCTTTTAATACCTTTATTATAATGTAATACTTTTTTTACTTTTTCCTGCTGTTTGTTTTGTATGGATACAAACACACAATTAGAAAATTTAAAAAAAACCAACAGAATAATTCTTTTTGTGCTAGAGGAAAAAAAAAGTACCGTATATACTCGCGTATAAGTCGCACCGGTGTATAAATCGCACCCCTAGTTTGAGATTTTTTTCCTTATACGTTGTCATTGGCCCGCACATAAGTCGCACCCCGACTTCCCGGGTTACACTGCCTTTTAATATCTCAAAAATACATACCTTTTAAACATAAAAGTTACTAAATATTCACCCTAATTTGGAAACTTTCCTTAAAAAATTGTTTTAATTGTGCATAAGGCAAACATAATCAAATAAAGGCATATCCTAATAATTCTACATAACTCCAATCAACTATAGTGGTTATGTAGGAAACTTTATGACAGAGTAGTGATGTTTTTTGAACTTTTCAAAAACAGTGTCGGGTGTATAAGTCGCACCCCTACTTTTTTTCAAAATTTTCTGTAAAAAAAAGTGCGACTTATACGCGAGTATATGCGGTTAATATTTTGGTAAGTTTAAATAAAAAATGTGTGTTAACCCTTCCCGTACCGACCTACTTCTATCTATGCTGCCTTCAGTTCCTCTATATACGCGCCCGGGACTGTAAGGGTTATAGAATGTTGGCTAATTGGGAGTCTCCTGGCATCAGCCCACCATTGACCACTGTCTGGCAGGGGTCTTTTGGCTCACAGGTGCAAGGTCTTAAGCTCTTTAAGCTAAGAGTTGGAGGATGTTCTCCTGTCTGAGGACATGCCACACATTGTTGTCAGGGGTGCAGCCTCCATTCTTCTGCCATTGTGTTGTTAGGTCTTGAAGGAAAATAATGAGCACAACTTGGGAGCAAGCAGCTCAGCGTATATAATAACTGGATGACAGGCCCATTCAAACAGAGAACCAAACTCCTTTTTTAAACAAACTTCAGTATTACTTGGTGAACTATTGGCCAAAAGGACTATCCTGTATAGTTTCAAAAGATCCCTATTTCTGTAAGACCAAAGACTATAACAAGATGGACAGCTTGCTCTATTTTTAGAACTTACATCATAGACTATAACAAGATGGACAGCTTGCTCTATTTTTAGAACTTACATCATAGACTATAATAAGATGGACCGCTTGCTCTATTTTGTTAGCTTTTATGTTGTTTTTTTTCCATACGCATCCAATATCACTGTCTTAAATTACTTCTACGCTCCTACGTCTACCTAAAGGTTTCTGCTGTATACAACTTTCCAATTTAATTTAAATTTTTCATTGAGAAAATCATAGCGATTAAATAAATAAAAATGAAAGTGTACAGTGCAAAAGGGAATGGGGAATTCCAAAAAGAAGTCATTGGAGTCATCAATTAGAAGAAATATTAAAGCAAGCTTATTATAGTCTTTGGTAAGACATAGGAAGACCTTGTGTTTTCATAATTTTCAGTTTTATTCTTTATTAGGTTCTCAAAATGGATCCCCAAGTTTGATTTTCACTTGTAATTGCTTCTTTTAATTTTCTATCCAATTTTTTTTAATTAGCAGTAGATTTATAAGCATATCATATGCAGTGCACCTGATTGTAAATATTCTACATAAATAGTTTGAGTATTTAGCTTGCCAACTCTTCATGTATAGTGATGGAATATTTATGTAAAGACTTGTAGACTTGGCAGAATGCAGGCTTTTGTTTTAACACAGACACAAGGTTTTCAATGCAATTCTCTATCTGCTCTTATAATATATTCCGTGTACATCCCAGAGATTCAGCTTTTGTTATAGAAACTGTAATAGACACTACTGGTCATGTGATTTCACTGCTGACCATAGGGCTTGTTTCCTTCTTTACTAGGAATTCAAAAGATCAGTAAACCTTTAAGAGAAAATATAACTTATTTAATGAATGTTATGGGAAAAAAAAAACGAACATCAATTTCTGGTTAAAATTGCATCAGTTAGTGGTAGAGTAGAGATATAAAGTCAAAGTGCACAGTTTATTGCTTTACCCCCTATTGTCCGCCTCCATGTTACTGCCCTGTGTGTCCATTCAGTATGAAGAAACTTGTATGGTCTGCATGAAAACTGATAGAATGTAATTGTTGTATTCACCTGAACTCCTTCCCTTGACAAATAAATGTACCACCATATTATTATTTTCTTCATAAGCTTATTCCATTTGTACATGTTCCTTGCTTCTTTACACTCTCAGCGATTACCTCCCATTGAATGGCATTCGATGTTGTCGTGTTGTTGTTTTTTAAATTAAGCATTTTAAATGCATTTATTTTGGACTGGGTGGGAGCAGCCTTTCAATTTCTTTTCCATTCTGAAGGTATTGGAATTGAATCCAAGTGAAATCTTGCTGATTTTTTTTTCACACAGGTCTGGGTGGGGGGCTGAGATCTTCCTCAACCCTTGACCTGTATTACGTGCATGGTCTGCCATCGCTTATCTTAAACCTGGCTCTAAAGGAGCAATCTCATTGGGGGAGGGGGCAGAATTTGCAGTCGAGTCTTGTAAGGGCGTCCTTGAGACCTGGCATTCCAGAAAGAAATGAGGGTGGCCCTGAGTCTTCCGAGCGCTTATGGGTACCCAGCATTACTTGTAGGCAAAGTAATGGTTGCCGGCATTCTACTGGCCACATAATCCCCCTTGTGTGGACCAACACGGTCAGACAAAGAATACTTTAACCAAACTCATGTACACTTTAAAGTGTTGATGGACTACTATTTATCTTATATGTTACACACAGAAGATTATTTGTTTAGCAATCTAGAGACTTGTTTTTGTTCACTCTATTTCAATTCATGAATATTTCTATGTAATATGTGAGTTTCTCTGAGATTATATTTGTAAGAACTCATTTCATCATCATCATCATCGAATGAAAGCCTCGTAATTTATTTGTGCACTTTCTGTCTCCTCAGAAAATCTACTGGCTCCGTGGACAGAATGGAGAATGGTGGAGATATAGGAGATAAAGAGAGAGAACTCAAACAGAAAGAAGCTGAGGTAAGGAGGGAGGAAAAGAGGGAGTGGGGGGGGGGGGGGTTGCATGTGCCCAGTTTCTCATAATTTTATGGAGCATTTACTTGCAACTGTTATTTTGGGGGACTTGTAAAACTCCCGAAATGTTGACGGCTAATTTTGATTTAAAGAAAGATAATGGTACAGTGTTCCTTGTTTATCTCCCCTTACTTTCAACAACGTTTATATCAAATTTATTCATATCAAAAACAAATTTAAATGTTGATCAAAGATTGGGGAATTGTATCCCGAAATGGGTACAAATTATAATTTTGTGGGTAAAAAGTCTTTATTAAAAAACCTGTATATTGTGTATAAATATTCACTGAGACCCGGTTGCTTACAAATACAAAACAGAAGGAATTGCACCTTGCTATCTTCAAGAACCTTTTCCCCCCAAGCATGTGTCTTCAAAGGGACTGCCCTCTTGTGGATTGACACAAAAAGTATTTCGGAGTGTGCTATTTCTTGAATCAGTAGCACCTAAGTTATGGGGAATAGCTTGCTTCAGACCTGAACAGAAGCTGAAAGAAAGGAGTCATTTAAGAAACGTTTAAAGACCTTTCTTGTCAACCAGAAGAGTTTCTGTGTGCGGCACCTCAAACTTCACAGCTGAAACCTGGAACACTGGGCATGCTAAACTGTTTCTAGCATGGATAGACACTCTATACAAGTGATCTACATTAACATGCCATAACCCAAAGAAACAAATATAGTTCAAAAAGAGGTTTCCCACCATCAGGCGTTTCACCTAACAGTGACAATAAGCTCCCCCCACCCCTTTACCTTAAAAAAAGGTTCTAGATATTGTAGTTGTCTAAGGCAATAACTGCAATATGCATTAATCAGGGTTCTCACACAGTCTGGAATTTCAAAAAAACAAATCAAGGCCTAGACAACCTTGAATATTGGCATTTTAGCCTGAAAAAAATAGCCTGTCAGCCTGGAAATGTATCCAAATCTATATTTATATCTAAATTTATTATATAAATGAAGGTCAGACAAAAAACGCCAATCCCATTTTTACACGCCATAAATGCCCACTGACCGAGACTTAGATTAATACCTCATTCACGCATTATTTAGGTCACTAAGGGGGAGGAAGCCTGTGACCATTTTCCAAATAACGTGTTCCAGCCGCCTGGAATTTGGCTCTTATAGCCATGAAATAGTCTGGAAACAGACTTGTTTTTTTGGAGGAAAAATGTGAGAACCCTGATTAATACCATCGTAATTTTTTATTTCAACCTACAAAATTTTCATGTTGTTTTTTTTTTAAATGGCAGTTTAACATTGCGCAAATGTACAGTCACAGCATTTATACAGCAATCCACTCATTGGTCTTTATAGTTGTATCTAAATTATGTGTAGCAAACCATTTAACTCTTTGTCTTGATCCTTCAGCTGCGGAGGATGCAGGAAAGACTGGTCCGCATGCAGGCTGAAATTGATTCCAAGAAACCTCAGCATATTCATAATGGAGATCTGAAGTCCCAGGATCTCTAGCCTTGATCATCATCTCATACTTTTATTTTCATTTTTTTTAAAAGGTATGTTGTTTTGTTTTTTTTGGGTCTTATTTTCATAAATTAATGTGGAAAAACTAACAGCAGTTTTTTCCTGCTGCTTTGATCACAAAATGCAGTGAAATCTGGCCACACACAAAAAATTACCTTTTTTTGTTTTGAAAAAAATATATTTTAATATCAGGAATGGCAGGGTAAATGATTTCAATAAATGAAACAAAGTTACCGGTATGTTAATTACGGATATGACTTTTCTGAATTATGCCAGAAATCTGAATGTTCTATATGATATTGTCTTCTTTCTTAAGTGCAAGCATTCTTTTCCTATTGCTAAACGAAAATTTAGCAGCATAGTTCTTCAATGCAGTAGGGGATGACGTACGTTTATTAGCATATTCACATATTGTGCAAAGTTACATTCAGTACTCATTACATACAGATAAACGCACACACACACACACAGTGCAACAGGAAAAAGTCCACTAGAATAAATACTATTCATAAACATATATAGTATGTCCTTTCACAGTTGTGATTTAAAAAAAAACTGAGCTCTCCACACTCTTCTTATAACATTCTTTGTTTATCAAAAAAGCCCCCACTTGTTTCTAGACATCAGTTTTTGACTAATAAGTTTTACAGGCGTGTCCTTCTAGACAGAAGTTCATTACGTCCACTAGGCCCAAAACTCTTGCTGGGAGGCAGGGATTGTTCGGTGGCGTGAACCCGGGCCGTTTTGTTGACAGTCCGGTGAACTAATCGCAGGGCCAGCCGGCCTTTTTTGTGAATATTGTCACAATACCAGGGTATATTCAAACTAGTTGGGAAAGTTTGGAGAAAACTGAAATATTTTTTTTCAAGTTTGGGAAATTTTCGGGAAAACTGACCAAAGTTTGTGAATTTGTGTTACAAAAGACAAATAAGGAAAAAACAACTTCTTAAAACAAAAAATATAATCACGAACTATGTCATAAATTCCTATCATGTTTTTGTTGACTAGTTCTATGAATTAGTAAAGAAAAACAAACAAACAAAATGTGGGCTACTAGTGATGAACATTAAGAAATATGTTCTCCCTATCAGTAGACTTTATATTGATTAGTAAATTTTGTTTATAATCTGGAAAAGTTGGGGGATTCTGAAATGATTTTAGATTACATACCTTGGTGGCCGAGCGGCAGTGCGTTCAACTGGTGTACCATAGGTCCTGGGTTCGAATCCTGGTGAAGGTTAGAGGGTGTCTCTGAGTCTATGGGCATTGGTTGAGGTAAAGTAAAGGCGGCTGGGAATTGTGCTGGCCACACATCCCCTAATATGCCATGGTCACAGAGACTGGTGAATGCTGCTTCACCGGCCCTATGATTCGTTTGTCCAATGGGATACTTTACTTACTTTACTACCCTGATTAACATTAGTTGTATGCCTTACACAACCACACAATAATTCATGAATGTCACTCATGGCAAGGAAAAGAAAACCCAACAAAAATAAAAAAATTTAAAAATTCAAACACACTTTTTACCTAAGGATGGGTTCAAATCCTGGTTAAGGCTAGGATATGTTACCAGATCGGGAGAGTGTCTATGAGTCAACCCAGCTCTGATGGGTACCTGACTCTAGTTTGGTTAAAGTAAAAGCGGCTGGGCATTGTACTGGCCACACAATCCCCCAGTATGCCATGGCCAACAGAAACTGGTGAACACGCTGCTTCACCGGCCCTATGGATCAATTTGATCCCACAGGATACTTTACTTCTAGCATTCCGTCAAAAATATGTTTCTGTGAAAACGTCTCCATAGGTGAAATTTATGGGTTAAAGTATTTAACTGTAATGGTTTTGTGTTTCTTTTCAGACCAGATCATCTCCGTGTGAACTACACAATCAGCATTGTACTTTCCTTTTTTTTTAATGAACAAAATGAAGCAGCTCAAACACAAGCATCCCGAGTGGCCACCATTGGAAGGGGGGTGGGGGGTGGGAGGGAGGGGGTGGAACACCACGCATGACACAGACACAAGTAGCATCATTCTTCACCAAGTGACAAGTTTTCAATGTCAGGACACCCTAGAAATGCACTATATTGGTCCAGAAACGGTCCAACATCAGGCCAAAATGTAAATATTGGCTAAATATTGGGCCAATATAGTGTGCAGTAAGGGACATTTCATCCATCAAGTGTATTTAATATCGGCATGTACATTTTGTCCATAGTCTTGCTCTCTTCTATCCACATGTACTAGTATTACACTACCTTGTGTGCTTCTTAGATATATCTGAAGATATTTTTTTTTATCATGATGCTAGGGGTCCAAGTGTGGGTTCTGTGGGCTTTATAATGTCCCACAAGCTGGCAGATGGGGGGGGGGATCTAATTGATGAGTTTCTGGGTTTATCTGAGTTTTGTACATTAATTTTTTAAAGAAATCTTAAA
Source organism: Anisus vortex (assembly GCA_949126835.1). Lineage (NCBI taxonomy): Eukaryota > Metazoa > Mollusca > Gastropoda > Planorbidae > Anisus > Anisus vortex. Next base: position 35,579,409 of record OX421504.1, read on the forward strand.
TCAAACAAAACAACTATAAATCCAATACATTAATGTTCTCTAACTTGTGGGTTGTTGTTTTTTTGGATACTGGAGCTAAATGAGTTTAGAGCTAAGTTAGTAGAACATTATGTGTACATATGTCATTTATGAAACTTTGTGTTTTTCTACTTGAAAGATAAGCAGCTTTCTGAGTTAACTAGTGAACCTTTGTAGTAGTTGTTTTTTAATGTTTTAAATTTCTTTTTAGAATGATAGTTTCACAAATGAAATTTGGGCATTAGATCTAATTTTTTTTTCTTGTTTATACTAAAAAATGCTTTTTCATGGAAAAAAAAGGTTTCTACTAAAAATCCTCTTCGTGTGAAATTAAAATAATTTATTATTATCGAGTGCTGCGGATTGTCTAGCAGAATTGGTATAAAAACAGTTAAGTGGCGGCATTTTTAGTCATAATTCCAAAGTCTGTACAAACTATTTTGTGAAAAGAGAAAAAAAGATGTTAAATTCTACAACTTTTGTGTGTGATAAGATTTGTCAAATATTTTTAAACTGCCGTCTTCCATGTTACACCTGTCATCACTTTTTTTTAATCCAGTAAGGTTTTCTACTTTAGAAATTCAACACAATAACAACATGTTGCAATGCTCAGATAAACAAAAGGACAAATGCACTTTCCTTATCCCTATGCGAGAACAAATGCATAAATGTACTAGTTCTTTCAGAGTGGCTTCCTGGCATGGATTGGGTTTCCTGAACAGCCAGGAAAATCAATAACTTAACATCATTTAAAACACTCATAAAAATGCAAGACTAGACTCTGACCACGGATGAGCATAGGACGCAAAAATATTAATTATAGAAGGAGCTTCTGTAATGTATAAGATAAGGAAAGCCACTTATCCACTTATGAAATCGCACAGCGCTGTTTCATGTCAATTTATTTCATTGCAAGGGGCCACCAGTGTTGTAACTTTGTTGCCCTGGTAGCTGGTGCTGCTAAAATGCTTTTTTTTATTATTATTTTACGTTTTGTTGAACCAAATGCTTCTGGTGAAGGAAAACACAATACCCTTTTTGCCCATGACTCATCTCTGCCAGCTTTACCCGTACCACACTGATAACTAGATCCCAAGAGTAAGGGTTTTTGTGAATTTTTTAACATTGTCCATTTGTTTGCTTTTGCTTGTAAATCTATTCACCTAGTCACTCTAGTTTACATTGTGCTTGTTTGTTTTTTTTAAACATATAATTTTTTCTAATAAGATTATTCATTACTAAGTGTTTTTGTTCTGTCGCTACAGTTACCCGAGCTATTCGGCCGCACAAAAGACTCCTTGTTATCTTTTAGTTCATAGGCCTGTCAGCTGCTGTGAGGATTCATTTGTGTGCACATTTGTTTACAGGTGTTGTCAAGTCTTCTAATAAAAGCTTAACCTTTTTTTGTCTTAAATAAAAGGTGTGCCGTACATCACTGTAAGGCTTCTGGCTTTTTTATACAGATAGGAAAATTTAACTTGTGATTTAGGGTCCTGCTAAAAAAAAAGGGTTAACAATGGACAGCATAGGTTCAAAGACAACACCTGAAAAAAATCCACTTTATTGATAAACTGTTTGATCCCCTGCCTGCAGTCTTTTTAAGTGCATGGTATTTTTTAAATTAATTACAGTATTCTCATATCATTTTTTTGTTTAATATTCCTTCTGTAATCTTTTGTGGCCAAAACTTGTGAATAAATCCATTTACCTAATGCCAAACATATTCTACTTGTGTTCATCTATTCATTCATAAAATGATTGATTTGTTTTGTCATGCTAGACCTGTTTTATTTTCTGCAATGGAGTTTGCTGCTGTTTTATGTTGAGTTTTTTTAGGTTGTTTTTTTTTTTGCTTGTGTAAAGCTATGGTTCAGTGGCTGCCTGTATGATCACCGTACCCGTGGCCCCTGAGCTCAAATCCTGGTAAAAATGCTCTGGATTTGTTTTATCCACACGTCTGTAGGGTGTCCCCCTGAATGTAATCCTGCACTGGATGAAATCATTTGAGGAAAGTAAAGGCTTTGTCGTGTCTTTCTACACAATCCCACAGTGTGCCGCTGCTATAAAACCGGGTTAATGTCTGCTTTTACACCTCCTGTATGAAAGGAATACTTGACCTTTTTCTTTAAAAGGATAAAAATGTAAATAAAAACTGCTTAAGTGTTGTCGGCTAATTTCTCCTATTGTGCTCTTGTAACTTGCTGTAAACAACAACAACACAGAATATCATTAACTAACTCGCTTTAATTAAGTCTGGGAAAAATCGCATGTTTTATTTTACAAAGATAAAGCTTTTTTTTTGCCTTGTGTTTCAGGGGCCAACCATTTTTTTTTCATCTACTTAAACACAAATAGCTTTTTTTTGTTTTTATTACTGCTTCTTTGGTCACAGAATGCAGTAAAATCTGACCACATAAAAAATTATTTTACTTTAAGAAACTTTTTTTTTCCTTGTACAGTTTTCTATCTATATGTGTGTGAGTTTGAGTGATATAAGATTGTTTGATTTTTTATTTTCGGTTTTTATTTTTAATGTCGGGACCTTTATGGTCATTTACTGTTCAATTAACTTTTAATGTAACTATTTATTTTGTCTGCTTTTCATTTCTTTTTTTGAAAACATGGAAATCAAATGAAAAAAACAAATAAAATGCTTCAAAATAAATATTAAAATTTAAAAAAAAGAATTTGATGCAAATGTTTAGTTGGAACGGATGTAAAACACACTCACAAATAGGTTGCCATCATGAGCGTCATGGTTATCAAAACTAGGTCAAAAGGTTTCCAGTTTAGGTTGCTACTACTACTAGTATATCTGTGTATCGATATATATATATTTGTATAACTATCTAAACTCATACATCTGACTGTCAAGGACTCAGTACCAAGGTCAACATACATCCTTGTATATGTGAACTATATAATATATTTATATATATAAAACTAACAGAAGAATTTATTCAGTTCTTTCCTTGGGAAGTGATGTTAAGTGCCTCCACTTTATTTTTTTTTCCTTCTTTTTGTTTATATTTTGTTTCTTTGCTTTTGTTTTTTAAATTACCGTATGTTTTTTTAATTATTATTATTAATTTTAGTGAGCACAAAAAGTTTCAACATTTTTTCTCTATTTAATTTGAATGTTTTAAATTTACAGTCTTACATCAAACACTTTTTATCTTTCCATTCTTATATTGCATTGGCTTTTTACCGTAAACCTTCTTTATATTTGTGTTCAACTTTAAAAAAACAACCATTTCTTCATTTCAGAATGTTCTATCTAAGGGCATTAATTCTTCCCATCTTCCCTCACTTCATTTAGTTTAGTTTTGTTTTAATGGATTACTTTAATCAATTCAATATATAAACATGACACACAAACATTGCTCACTGAATCGTCCGTTGAAGTATTTTGTCTTTAGTTTACTTTTATTTTTAACTGTACAATTTAAATAATTAAAAAAATAAACAATACAATGAAATAAAGCATTTAACAAAAAATGTCATCTTCTATTTTTATTTGCTTCATTATTTTTTTATTTGTGTGTGTGTTTGTCTGCTGTTATTTTTTAATATAAAAACAACATAAACATAAATTAAGTTTAAATATGTTGAGTAAAGAAAGCAGACTATAGATCAGGATTCAAACCTGGGACCTTCAGGTAAACACCAGAGCCCCATAATTCGGACAAACGTTGCCGTAAAACCGCTAAAAAAATATTTTGTTCCTTATAACATTCTATCTAAATTTAGAGTAACCGTTTACTTAAGAAGTCTAATTATTATTTAATTTTTTTTTTATGAAAATGATATTTGAGTAGGGCCACATTATCCACAGGTCGGATTAGGCTAAAGCCCAGGGACACCCCCCCCCCAGAGCAGGGGTGCATCAAAAGCAGTCTAAAATACTATCAGATGATATTGGGTTTTGACAGATCAAGTAAAAAAAGCTCAGAGAAATGATTTGCTGTACAGTCAGCTGTGTGTTGCTCAAAGTGAATTTATATTTTGTTAAAGAAAAGAGCTTTTGATATCTAGGTCAGTGTAACTAAGAGGTAACAACAATATGTATGTAATATTTGAATTCTAATATCGAAGCAAATTAATAAACATGTGAACATGCAGCAAAATTGTATTTTGTTGTATTTTCAATATTTTTACTTTAGATGTCTGGAAACAAATATTTTCTCACTTTGTCATAGATTATGATAGATAAACGGAAATATTTACAATTGAAGAAAACAAACTCAGAGTAAAATTAATGATGGTAGCTTACTGTGCAACACAAAATAGTCAACAGCAGTATAAAAATATTTTGTTCGTTCACTGCATCCTCGCCTGGTGCCCATCATAGCGTATGGGGGGGAAATGGTTTAGCCTGGTCGGCTCCTCGTAGTGGTGCGGGTTGAACAGGCCCCATTTTGCCGTGGGGATCTCCTGCGGGAAGGGCACCGGGTAACTCCAGTTGCCCTGGTAGCCCTTGTTGTGCGGCATGGCCCTCTGTACGTCTTTCATCATGACCTCGTTGTTGAATGGTACGAAGTCATCATGTTTTCGTGACGTTGGTTTGGATGGCCTCTCCCAGTGCCAGTTAGCATTCTTATAGTCGGCTGTGGAAGACAATTGATTACACATTTACACATCGATTCATTTGAAAAAATTAACAAAATTCCTATCAGACTAATTTGATCTATAGGACCTGTAAAGCTGCGCTCACCAATTTCTGTTGCAACTGCATGCTTGGAGATTGTGTGGCCTGCACAATGCCCAGCAACCTTTTTCTTTGCTTTAATTAATGTCATGTACCCATCAGAGCTGGCGACACCTTCAAGACCCAGGGAAAATCTTAGACTTCACCTGGGACCTTCGGCTAAACAGCAGTGCCCCATAATTTGGACAAACGTTTACTTTAAAGAGTTTAAAAACATCTAAAACAGTATTTTGTTCCTTGAAATATTTTCATTTAAATTCAGAAAAACTGTTTACTTAGAGTTAGAGGTCTAACTATTATTTTAAAAAAAATTGTTTAAATAATATTTTAGCAGGGCCACATTATCCATAGGTCTGATTAGGCTAGAGCCCAGGTCCCCCCTCTTCCCATAGCAGGGGTGCATCAAAAGCAGTCTAAAATGATATAAGATGACATTTTAATCTAAACATGTGCTTCAAGAAGAAATAAAAGCAACAATGCCTAGATAGATAAGTCTGAATAAACATCAAAGTTGAATACAAAGTTAGAGGCCAAATGGCTCAGGTTCAAACCAGCTCTGACAGGCAGGTGGATAGTAGTTGGTAAAGTAAAGGCAGTTGGGCATTTTGCTGACCACACAGTCCCCAACCCTTGAACTATGTCTCATTTCACAATAAAACTTGAAACTTTTTTTTTTACAAAAGACCATCATTAACCCTTTAAAAACCGCAGGTTTTTAATATATATATTTGCTGACTTTGCATATTTTTACCATTTCTTTATTTGTGTATGAAGTTGATGTGACGTCCACTGTATTTAAGTGTACGGAAATGATGATGTCAATGTGACGTCCACAGTATTTAAGGGGTCAACATTACACACTTAATCCTTTTATCAATATTTTGCCCACGAACTCCATGATTATTTATACATTGTCAAAGATTTGATTGGGTGATCTGCATTGAATGAGCTCAAAGTGTACCTCGTCTAATGTAGTTGACTTCTCTGTTGTACCAATCTGGATGTCTTGATGTTGCTCTCCATGCATGCCAGTCTGGATGCTCGGCACTCCATTTCCTCCAGCCAGCCTGAACATATTTTAAAACAAAAACTACCGTAAGTGTTTTATTTATTACATGATTTATGAAAGGAAGGTGGCTAAGAGTCAATGTACACTTTAAAAAAAATGCAACTTTTTTATGAAAGGTTGGAATTGCAACCAAATGACAACTAGTTAAACTTACTTTGGCAACATCAGGATGACTGCAATGATATGGGTTCCATTCATGAAGCTTTGGTTGCCTAGTATGTAAAGAGAAACATTTATAAAAGCTTACTTAAACAATATATATATATATATATGTTGAATGTGTGTGTCAATTTCGATGCCCATTGGTTAATATGGAGACACATGACTGTATTGTCTTGTATTTTACTTGTGCAATTTGGCTACCTTTATTTCTCCTCCATAGTATAGTGGTTAGAATGCCAGCGGGTCAGTTGACCTTTGTTATATTCTTCACATGCAAGTATTTGTTAAAATCTATTTTTACTGATTTTTAGTTTTGCCCATTTTTCAAATAATAAAAACAAAAAAATAGATATCTTACATTTCATTATCAATTTTGTGTTATGCACAGATAGTGTAATTGCCTAGTTCACCCAAAGACAAACCTTAAATTAATATACAGTTTGGTCAGTGAATAAAGAAAATGAATAATAAAAAAACTCTTAACAAGTATGAGTCCAGCCAAGGCTAAATTTAGCCGTGGCTAATTTCAAGGGGACACTAGCCTAGTTCATGAGACTGGGAAAAGGTTGCGCAATTCATGAAATGGACAATTAAGTTACAGTGGACACAAAATATAGAATATAGACGCCTAGAAATATCCTAATTTCTTTCCACCTCAAATTTGTTTTTTAAAGAGCAACAATTTTATTTAATATTAATAGCACAAAGAGCTTCACAAACATTTTTTTTTTAAAGACTCAGTCCTTGAGACTTAAAAAAAAATAACAAAATAACTTAGGTTATAATTTATTAGTTGACTATATTCAAATATGTATCTACTTCTAAGTTTAAGGAGAATATTTTTAACCCATACACCATACAGTTAGCAACAATGAAATATATAGGCCTACATACAGTTGATGCTTACCTAAATCTGAAAATTGTTTATTAGGCTACTCTTCTTTGAAATCTTTGTTTTACTTTTGCGTTTGCTTTATTTTTATTATTATAAAGTTTATTTTATTTAAAAATTAACATTAGAGTTTAAAGTAACCAAAAAAATCATAAAATGCACTTAAAACTTAAAAAAAAACTTAAGTCAAGGTAAAGTTAAGAGTTAATTTAAAGAGTTAAGTGAAGTCTGCAATATTGTTATGCCGTTTTCAGCCATATCCCTTATCAGCCCTATCACAAATTATGGAAGCGTAGGCCCTACTATATAAAAATATACGTTTTGATTGATGTTGTTGTTTTTTAATCGTTTTATTACCATTCTTTTGGGAGCTTAGCAGGTGTAGAAAGAAATCCTATCGCCGCTGCATTTGTAGAGGACATGTTTTTTTACTTTCCACTTTTGGTAAATAAATAAAGCAATGGCAACAACAATTAGAGCTTCCGGTATCGAAAAAAGAGAATAAACAAAAACCCTAAATATTACAGCCACATAGTCACTAGTTTTAGGTCAAAACCTGAACATTATCATTCAAACAGCTATCTGAATGTAAATAAATGTTGAGATCACTATAAATACTCTGAAAAACACATATTCGAAAATACAGTTGTCATAGCAACGCGTCTCTAGTAACTATGCTCAGCAGTTTAAAATATATTTTTGGATTAATTTGTAAATATCCTTTTACACACACACACACAAAATAAAATCGCTAAATCTTACATAAAATCAAATAAACAGATATGTAGTAATTGCTTTTTAACGTACATCCTTAGAAAGTATTGCACTCTTTGAAATAATAATAGCTTTGACGTAAAAAATAATAAAAAATAATTCAATGTCAGTGTATTAGTTGTAGGCTAACTTTTAACTTAAAAGCAGGTAGCAGTAGATTAGTAGAGTAGATATACATTTTATTGTCTAGCCTATGCCCATGTTGGATTATTTTCTTGTAGGCTAAACATATATTGAACAATAGTTAACATTAAAGGCAAAAATGGCAGATACGTTGTTTTTTAAACGTTCGCAAACAATGTACCCATATTGGGTCAATATGCCCCCAACTGTTCCTCGATATCCAGCTTCACAAGATATGTTCAGGTAATAATATAATAATATTAATGTACGAATCAGCCTTGTCGTTGAACCAAAACAAACAATAAATTAAGCTTTTTTATTATTAAACTTTTTTATATTGAATCTTTAATTTGGGATCTTATCGTATATTAATATATTACAGACGCTCCTTCTATAAAGAAGGATGTTGGGATGCTATAACTTATAGCCTAATTATAATACAATTCTATTTTTACTTGACATTGTTATCAATGTATCAAATAACATTTGTGACATAGTGACATAACAAATGTGCAGTATTCTGCATTGTAGGTCCATGAATTATGTATATGAAGAAAGATATATATATGTATAAATTTTAAAGGCCTAGGCCCTAGGCTATGTGTTTCTGATGCAAACTTTTTTTACTTTTATCTTTTGTTGATGTTTTTATTGTTTATTTTTTTCTTTAAATCAGACGTGAAGAGCCTGACAAATACACTCAAAGAAAGGGAAGAGATGGATACCAGGTAATCATTTATAATAGTGTTACAAATAGTTTTGCAAATCTATGTAGATATTATGTGATTTGAATAAATAAAACATATTTTACATGTATGATAATAGTTTTACCAATTCCATTAAGAACTGGACTGACAAATGGTATGATTGGGAGCATCCAGTCAGGAGGCAAGAAGAACTGCCATTGATTGTTGACAGACAAGAGCCGTTGTCTCGTCCATGGCAGTACGGAGTTCACATGGGAATTGAAGGAGTGCCAAAATGGACAAGAGAGGGGAAGGACTGGCCAGTGGATAACAAAAAATATCTCAAGTAATTTGGATTTTGAATATTATTACTGTAATAAAAATATCTACATGATCAACTTGAAAGTTTTACATTAAAAAAAATCTATGTTTTTAATAATAAAACTCCTGTGAATAAGGTATTAAATTTGTCAAATTTATTATACCTATTGAGCAACATCTGTGGAAGTATGGTCAGCCATCATTTACTGGTGGATTGTGTTTCCTTTTGTTGTTCCATGTCTTTTATTATGCCCTTTACCTCATGGTAGAAAAGCATGGAGTATAAGATAGTCAGGGCCGTCACAAGCCTATGTAGCGCCCCATGGCAAACGTTTCAGTGACGCCCCCTGGCACACTATAACTATTTAGTGCCTGCGCTTAATTAATTATTACGATAAAAGAAATTTTCAAATGCATTTTAAAATTAAGAATGTTCTAGATGAGCCAATCTTTTATAAAACATTTGTATAAAACAGTTTGAGTGTAAATAAATAAGAAGTTAACTTCTACTGTCTTTATTCATTCACAATTTGTGTTTGAAATGTTATTTACCTTCAATTCTCCTAAAATTTCTGGTATGAACTTATAAGTTATATTTGCCGGCCTAGAAGTGTTGCCTCCGGGCATACAGCCCCTCTGCCCTCCTCTTTGTGAGGGCACTGAAGATAGAGCCATCACAGTCACTGCACTCTTCATCACAGTCACTGCTTAAAACTCCCCGTGTATCTGGACATAAAAAGAAGCACCTAGGAGTGCGCTCATTTGAATCTGTGGCGCCTTCTTAATGGAACAGCTTACCTCAAACACTAATTCTGAGACAAAATTCTTTTATTAAGAGTTTAAAGACCTTTCTCTTTTGGCTAGTGTCTGTGTGCCTTACATACTATTACAACTGACACGGCAATTCACACCAAGAGTGCAATGAGCATTTAATAGCATGGATAGAAGCGCTATAAAAATTACCATTATTATTATTAAATATATTTTAAGCAACAGTGTCCAGTAGCCCAGATAAACTAAAGCTTACAATTCTTTCTTTCTCTATCTACAGAAACGGTGTCCCCAATACAGAGAACCACAGAGCTAGAGCTATCCGTGAGCTGAGCTTCCGAGATGACAAGCTGTATCCGTTCTCAAATTTCATGACCTCCACCTATCGCAGACCAGTTTATTCTGTTGGTGGACCCATGCAGAAGGATCCGGTTTTCGGCTTAACCAGGCAAAGAAACAGGCACGGGTTTATGCCGTTTGAAGATTACTACTAACAGTTGACCTATATAAAAAAGGACAAATTAGCTTTTGCCTTTCAGCTTTTCATTTAATAAAATACTAAAATGCATTAAGCTACCGGTAATATGTGAAATCAATTATAAATATTTAGTAAAAAAATTATACAACACTATGGTTTCTATTTTTGAAAACTGAAAAAATCTCAATACATTTTTGTTTCAAATTGCCAAAATTTCATTGACTCAAAGAAAAATTAAGATTTTTATACCAAGAATCTTATCAAATGATTTGGGCTTTTTGTTTAGATATTCTCTTTTTCTCTTCACATGACATTATTAATATTATACATTGTATTCTTTTCAAAACCACATTCAATAACATCAACTGAATGTTTCATCCATCAGAACAATTTATTATGATTAATCAAAAGTAACTCATTCTCTGGAGTTTAACATCAAAATATAATGAACACGTTAATGAAAACACATGTAAAATGTTGTTTTTTTTCCCTTAACCTTGGCTGCGCCCATCTCTTCTCCAAGTCAGCCATGTATTTTTTTAATGTTAACAAAGGAAAAACTCATCAAACAATAAAGGTGATACACAAAAAGAATATTTTATTTTTACTTCATTGAATGAGACTAGACAGGTTTTTTGTTTTTTTCTTTAAGATCATACTAACATTTTATTTTATATATGTTTAAAAAAAAAGTTTGTCAAGAAATGTAAAAACATCCATGCAATAAGTAAACACAAGCATGCAGTATAAACACAGTGAGAGAGAGACATAGCAATGCAAAGAATAAAACACAGTTTTTTTTTTAAAAAGAGTGTCGCTAATGTTTCTTTCTGTTTCTATAGACAGACAAAAATTAAAATTTAACGGTCCATGATTTATAAATAGAAGTAGAAAATATAATTTTAATTAGGTGCCCATTAAAAAAAATAAAATAATAAAAAGATCAATGCACCAGATTTTTCATTAGTTAACACAAAAGTCTGTGTGTGGGTTTTTTCTTCAACTTCATTCTAAGTTTATACTTTACAATAATCATTTTCATTGGCTGGGTTGCAAGTATTCATTCTAGATACAGTTTGTGGTGGGGTGGGGTGGAGGTGAGGGGGAGGTCAAAGTGAATATAATTACAAGATAATAATAATAAAAAATGATGGTAATGATACAATGTATATAGATGACATGATAATGATATTTTTCATGCAGTCAATCAAACATATAAATAATGTATTAAAAACAACAACATACAATTAGTTTTTATTTGTTGGGTTTCAACTTCATACAAGTGCATGCTTTTAACTAGCTGCAAGAATTTCTACAAATATTTTCTAAGTGCTTTGTCACATTTTTTCTGCATAATTTTCAAAAACCTTTTTTTGGAAACTATATTCGCAAAAAAATCTTATTATTGAAAAAAAAAAAATATCACGAAGGAGCTATTCTTCTAACTTTAAAATGTCCAGGAAAATTGTTGACAATAATTTTTATGGTGCTCACTTTCTACCCGACTAGTACGTTAACAGACATTCCTTCTAGATAGCAGATAACTACATGCCCTGGATCCAAAACTCCTGCATGGCTACAGGGATTGGTCAGCGGCAGGGCTAGAACCCAGGGCCATTTTTTTAGACAGCCTTGTGTACTAACCAGCATGCCTCACAGAACAATAAAAAAAACTTAATTTCATTCAGCAAGTGTGAAAAACCAAAAAAAAACTTAACAAGTTTTCAGAGAGAAAATTAAAAATATGAAAAGTGTAACAACAAGCACCAATAAAAATGATGATCATTACATTTTACATCATATTACAAACCATACAAAAAAATTACATTGATGTAAGATACACAAATAAATAGCGTATACAATTATGGTATAAATTTTTGTGTGTTAACTTTTTTCTTCTACTTTTCAATTTGTAAAGAAAACATGACCAAATTAGATGGTGCCTAAAAATGCACTAGCTTGCGAGGCATTTATGTTTGGAAATATGATTGCTTCTGCCGTGGTACTTACCGATGGAAGCTGAAAGCTGATTCATTAAAAACAAACAACATTATCATTGCAATCAAGCAGGTTGTTCTCTGTCATTCAAAAGGATGATATGTGAGTGTAAGCACGCTTTTAAAATAAAAGGGTTGACAATCTCTGATCTATGGGTGATTTTTAAAAAGCTGTAAGGCATCGCAAGAAGTAGAGTCTCAAAATAAAACAATATCAGGGTGGACAAGTTGGCGACAACACTCATTGGTTGCTTGTTCTCTAATTCTGTAAAATGCAAAGATCCTGATTGGTTCATATTGACAATGAAGATATAGGTCAGTGACGCTCGAACCAACCAATGGCTATTTACAAAGATATGCTTAATGCCGAAGGCGTTGCAGTATGTTAACATCCCTGCCAGTAAGGCCTTTTCTTCCATTCAGAGATAAAAAACAACAACTGGATGTTATTATCTTCTACAGATATTAGTTAAGTCCCTTGCAGATTATGTCATTTGTCCTATTATTTGTCGATTAAAACCTGTTCAAGTCTGTTGAATTAATTAAAATACTGGGACATGATAAAATATCAACATCATCTTTCCTTTCAGTTCCGCATGATACATAAGGCTCACTAAATGTTCACCTTTAATTAAAAAAAATATCAATTATTTGTTTTATATTCCCAATATTAATTGTTGAATTGCAAATATACCAGAAAAGGTTGTGCATTTCTGCTTGGACTCATTTAACTCAAAAGTACGCGAGGCATCTGCTGCAGGATAAAACGTACATCATTTTGATATATTATACAATACACTGAGCTACGGATGACAGATCAAAATGTCTTGTGGGCAATATACATGTGAAGGGGAGAAGAAAATAAAATTTAAAAAAAAACATTAACGTCAATTGCGTGTCTTTTTGTAGGGCCAAATAATAAAAACCTTCAACGACTATTTGGCAATATCTTAGCAGAAAATGCTTCAAGGCTTGTATAACTTGGAAGTATAGGTCATTTCATGGCCCTGCAAGTAATCTTCCGTACAAAATGTGTCAAAGGTCACAGTTATGAGTTATAAATTAACCCCACGCAAAGAAACGATTGGTCCATAAACACAAAGTAGAAACAATATGCTCACATGAACAGAGGCAGTGAAAGAAATGTTTCTTGAGCTTCAATTTCAGGCAGAAGGGGGGGGGGGGCATCCAATTTTTTCACAAAACAATAGCAATCTCATCTTCTTGTTTTTGAAGGGCCATCCCACAGAGTGTGTAACTTCAAGTTAAAACCTTAAAAGATGTTTACCGTCAGCATTCAAGATGAACAACGAAATCAAATCAGCTCAGCCTCTCGTTTTCTCTTAGCCTTATTGAGCAACAGCTGTGAAAGTATCAACATTCTTACTTCCTTTAAAGGCACTAATTGTTTGTTTGTGTTTTTTTTTTTTAGCCAAGTGGTGAGGGGGGATAGAACCAGTCAATCTAAATCTACAAGTGTTGCCGTAAAAACTACAACATTTAAAAAATAAATGTACACATGATTAAGAGACATGCGGATATTTTTTTTATATATATTTATATATATATAGATAATCTACACATTAAGGATTGGACAGTATCCAACGTATAATACTTTCATAACATTCATTAAAAACTCCAGCTTCCACAAGACAGCCGGGGGGTGGGGGGGGGGGAGAAGGGGGGGGGGGAAGTCGGGCCATCGTTACGCAGGACGAAAGATTTCAATCCCTGGACTACTGGAAGAGAGTGACGAGCTTCTTGGCTGCCTTGGCTATGTCGTAAGCGTACTGTATGACCTGCTGGGTCTTCAGGCGGAAGTCTGGGTTGGGGTCCTGCTCGGGTGATGGGGGCCATGATTTGCACTCGTCCCGCAGCCGCCTGGCGCTCTGCACTAGAACTGTTCTTGCGTCTTGAAGTCTTTGTGAACCAATCTCCTGCAGCCAAGTGGAGAAAAAAAAAAGTTTTTTTCAATTATAAATAAAAACATTAAGGAAGATATCTACTGCTAGCAGGGGCACGGTGGCAGAGGGGCAGCACGATCAGCTTTGTTCCAGAGACTAGAAGGTATCTCTGAGTCTACCCAGCCCTGATGGGTAACCTGAACTTAGTTGGGGTAAAGTAAAGGCGGCTGGGCATCATGCTGGCCACACAATTACCCTAGTATGCCATGGCCACAAAAACCGGTGAACGCTGCTTCACCGGCCCTTTGATCAATTTGGTCCGAAGGGTACTTTACTTTACTACAGCCAGTGACCATTACCCATAGGTCAAGCAATGAATGAGATTCCAAAAGATGAAAATGTACCAGGGAATCGATACATAAAGGCTTCAGGTTAACAAACAAATACTTGATAATCGTTTTGTGAAAATCTTAAATATCTTAAATATAAGATTGACCCAATTACCTGGTCGGGATAACCGAAGAACCAGATTATGAGAACCTGAATACCTTGATTTGAATATCTTTATACCTGGATCTAATCATTTAAGTGGTGAGATATAATGACCTAAATACCTGAATAAAATGACCTAAATACCTGAATATAATGACCTAAATACCTGGCTTTAATAACCTAAATACCTGAATATAAATGACCTAAATACGAGAATATAATGACCTAAATACCTGGCTATAATAACCTAAATACCTGAATATAATGACCTAAATACCTGAATATAATGACCTAAATTACTATAATAACCTAAAGACTTTGAAATGATAACCTAAAAAAACTGAATATAAGCCTAAACAAACTGAATATAATAGCCTAAATATCCTGATATGGTCATGAGCTTAAACAAAACAAAATTTGCAGGTAACCAAAATATGATAGCGCTAAAATAAAATAAAAAGCATTTAAAATAAGCAATGAAAAGACAAAAATTTAAATATGATGCTATAGAGCTAAGCAGACATTGAATGAAACAAATCATAGCTCGGGGTTACTAACCTAATTTGTAAAGAAAACAATAAAGTGTACTTTGAGAAAAAGGAACAAGAGGACTGCACATTTGTGATACTGTTCTAATCTAAAGGAGAAGTTTAGTTTTGAAAACCGGAAAAATTGGGAAAGTACAAACTATGAAAATATAACAACAAAAAAACCTGGGCTCTTGCTTAAAAAGTGTTTTGGTTAAGGGGTTCTCGGTATTTGTGATTTCAATTTGGTGTTGCCCCGGCAACACTGTTCACGCCCCCTGCCCCCCCCCCCCCCCACAACAACAAGCTTTCTGTATGTGAAGTCCCGATGGTCACGCACAAAACAACAACCACAACATACAATGACAACAACGACGACGATGACGGTGATCATGAAATGTGGTCTCTTTTTTTTTAAAAAATAAGTCACGTGAAGGCCATGCTTACATCAGGGAAGAGAGAGGCCATTTCTGTGACGGCTGAGTATATCCTCTCCGAGCAGGATTCAAAACTGAAATAAAATGGGACAGAAGCCACAAAAAGTAAACAAAATGTAAGCATGATGACGAAGGCTGACAATAAACAAAGCTACACTCACACACACACAAAATCAACTTTGATGTTGTCATTTTTTTTTAGAGCCAACAAATCAATTATTGTGATTTATTAGACCAATAAAATCAATCCAATGATTTGTGGAGGCCATTTAAATCAAATTAAATGATTTGTTTAGCCAAAAAAAAATTCAATAAATTTGATTATTATTAATAGGTTACTATATCATGTGATTTATCAAGGCAAATAAAATAGAGTGATATATATATATATAATGTTGACCATGAATAAACTACATGATATCATTACATGATATCATTACATGATATCATTACATGATATTATTACATGATATTATTACCATGATATTATTACCAGGAGAAACAAATCAGTGTTGTGATTCATCAATAAACAAAAATCTATTTTGCAATTTATTGATCCATTTTGAAAGCAATTCAAATCAATGATACATTAAAGCGAAAACCAATAAAATTTTTGCTTAAAATCCAGAACGTGTGATTCAACAAGATCACACCATTTATTTAGCTGCAGGTTGGGTGTGTGTGTGTGTGGGGGGGGGGGGGCTAACTATTCTGAATACACCAGTTTTAAATATGAAATATTTTTGCACTAAATACAGCAAGTGTTGCTGGCTTTTTCTTGTTGTCCTATTTCTGCCTTTAGTACATTAAATCATTCCTTTTCATTTAAAATTATTGGGGCGGGTGTTAAAATATTTGCAAGGACTGCCCTACAATTAAATATGAACCGTTGGGAAAGCTGTTGCCTCTACCCAATAGACAAGGTAAGATGCTGGATATAAAAATCATTTTGGGTTTTAAAAAGCACACATTTGTAATACCAAAATTTATACACAAAACTTGTGAAAATTCCATACTGTTAAAAAAAGTGACAAAAAATAAGAACATCTCTATCTTCATCATAAGGCGCCATGCCGGTTGGCGTAGGCGATCATGTCATTCCACGTATCTTTTCTTCTGGCGAACTCTGGCAATTCTGTTGGTATAGCCATGCTCTTATACTAGCCCTTAACCCTTACAGTCCCGGGCGTGTATATAGTGGAACTGAAGGCAGCATAGATAGAAGTAGGTCGGTACGGGAAGGGTTAATGTGATTCTAAAGAATACCGGGTACTCAAAGTTTTGAGAACTTTATAATATTCTATCATACTGTTATGTTTCTCTAATAGAACTCTTGTTGGCGAAGTTCTTTTGTTTTCATGAAAAGTTTTAATTCCTTGCCTTGTTTCAACAAGCCATATCTCATGTGACTTTAAAAAAACAACAAGAAAGTTTGAAGTCTAAAATACTAGGAATGTCTTGCGTGTACGACGGACAGGAAGTTACAACAAAAACGTCAAAATGAAGCAAATCAAGAGACGCACAAAACAACATGCAGTCAAATACAACAACTAACAACAAAAGTAAAAAAAAAAATAATAACTACATACATATAAATATATATATACACAAGTCAGTAAAAGCTACAGGGTCATAAGTATTTTCCTTCCTCATAAGAACTAGTCGCCATCGACCGAATCTATTTCTATTTCGTTAATGATAGTTAAAAACATAGGATGAAAAAAAAAAAATCAAACATTAGATTTGAAAAGCATGTTTGTTCTACTGGCCTTTTCTCTTAGACTTTCTCCTTTCAGAGGCCTGTAGCTTTACTATATGTGTGGCCCTGTAACTTTATGTGTGGCCCTGTAACTTTATGTGTGGCCCTGTAACTTTATGTGTGGCCCTGTAACTTTATGTGTGGCCCTGTAACTTTATGTGTGGCCCTGTAACTTTATGTGTGGCCCTGTAACTTTACTTTATGCACACACAGAAAACAAAGAGAAAGAAATTGACACCAACCTTCTGTGTTGACCTTCCTGGGCTGTCTGTAAAAGTTCTTGAATTTTTTTTGTGACTTTTTCTGTTTTTTTAACCACCTTAATTTGGAGAAGAAACAAACCACACAAAAATAATGTTTTAAAAAATTGAGCCTGAAGAAACTCCACCTTTTTTTTTAACTTTAACAAAACATTTATCAAAGTATTACATGAAAACTAAAAATTAAAACGGACAACAGCGCTAATGAAGTGAGACTAACTTCCTGTTGTGTGGGCATGTTGGGATCTTCACCCACTGCGATCAAAGAGGAATTGGAGCCTTGGCCTTCACTCTCGGATGACTCTCTGATGGAGGAAAGCACGTCCTGAACTTGGCTCTCACTAGACAGAAGGAGATATATATATAGTGTTATATGTGTATAGCGTGTAATAATGGTATCTATGTTGTACTTGAAATAGTCTTGCTAGTTACCGTAGAGTGATTTATTAATATTTTATTTTGGGGGCAGAGATTATTTGCGTAGATAGTTTTTTTTTATGACGTAATGACACCAATATTTTGCTTATAGTCTCTACCACTTTCTAGTACACATTTTCTTTTGCATTCGGAAAGCTTCGGGAAAATCCATTCTAGTATTTTCTGCACCAAAATCTACATAAAGCACGCACTGATGCAGTTTGGGTGGTTGTTGACTTTCGATTAGCTACAAGGAAGCTACTTATAATTAACCAGCGAAGTTGAATGTTATTACTGCACATAAGTTCAATCATTAAATTCTTCTTTGAACATTCATCGAGTGGCTTGAGTGTATTATTTCATAGTGAAAAAGTTCCTAGACAGACAACTGAATACCTGGAATTGTAACACTAGACAGTGAGGGACTATCAATTGTTTAGAATCATACTGATTGCTTACAGTGAAATAATCAAAGTTAACATTTAGGTTTGTAAGTTAACAAAAAAACAATATGGACAAATTAAATGCCTGCTGACAACTTTTATTTAGTACATATGTGCCAGGTAGTGTGAGATGGAACTTTCTTTTCATTCCCAGATTTACAGGTGTCGAGCAGCAGCGCGTTCTACCGGCCCACCGAAGGTCCTGGGTTCAAATTCTGTTAAAGGCTAGGATTTGTTCCCAGGTCTGGAGGAGGGTGCCCCTCCTGAGTCTATCCAGCTCTGATGGGTGCCTGACTTTAGTTTGGGTAAAGTAAAGGCGGCTGGGCATTGTGCTGGCCACACAATCCCACAGTATGCGGTGGCCACGGAAACTGGTGAATTCTGCTTAACCCTGAAAGCCCGTAGGGCCACGATCGTGGCTTAGCGTTAACAATACGTTAAGTGCGTTGGGCCACGATCGTGGCTTAGCTTTTTTTCGGCTACATTGTGTCGTTTTCATTCGTTATTTTTCCGTAAAAACGTACACATCCGTAAAGCTTAACAACTTCCGTCTCTTCTGGTAGTGAAAGGCAGCCATTTTTTACTTAGAATTTTACTCCATTCGCAAAATGAACAAAAGTGTTAGTGACTATTCCAAAAGCTACGATGGAATTGATGCATAATTTCAATTATATTTTATTGATTTTGATGAAATTCTAAACAGTAAGAAGTGTATTGAATTCATATTTGTTTTATTTTAATGATTTAGTTTTCAAAATACTGAAATAGGTCAAATAGCCGGCAAATAGTTCAATAAATTAGCTTCGTGTTTGTTGTTAGCAAAAACATTGTTTTCGAAAGATGGGCGTGGCTAATGATCGGTTTTATTTTAGTTATTATTGAAATACATTTGTATTTAATCTGTTTATTTTGCAGGCCTAGGTTAAAACTAGTATATTTTCATCATAATTTTTAAAAATGTGATAGTTAACTCTTTCCATACGTAAAATCAAGCCGAGCCATAATGTTACGGCATACAGTATGGCGAAACGTATGGAAAGAGTTAAACAACATTTAATATTTATGATATTTTTTTTTTGAACTGGATTGGTGCGCTCTAGGTTTACTGAGTGCAATGTCGGACTGTACCCTGACTAATTTCTAAATATTACAGGAGACTCAAATACTTCCTAATTTACTTTTTTTAAATACATTTCTTTAATTTAAACATATATGTCTAAAATTTAAGTTTTTTTTTTTATTTATTATTTTTATTCGATTTTTACTACCTAGTTGTGTGTTAAATAAATGAAAATATTTTTTCGAAGTTTTTGTAAAAAAAATTGCAGTGTATTTATTAAATTTTTACATTTTAGATGCTAGATATTAAACAATTAATATGTTTTTCCAATTCCCCAAACTATAAGCTTTAATAAAATGTATAGGTTTATACATCTAATGTCAAAATATCATAAAAGAAAACAAAATAAAAGCTAGAGGTTTTGAATGTTTAATGCCCGTCAGTTTTAGCTACACTTTTTAATGCATTTTTGTGAAAATAGCTACGCGCTTTAAGGGTTAACTGGGAAAACGGGATACAGATGGATTAAAGCCCTAAAGAGATTCTTTAAGAAAAAAACAATGACGTGAAGTAGGAGACTAAGGGTTAAAAGCCAGGTGTGAAGTAGGAGACCAAAGAGTTAAAAGTCACCTGTCAGTAGAATGATGAGATTTGGAAGGAACATCATAATGTCCTTCACCTCCAGCCTGGCCGACCGGGTCATCTACAGAAAAACTGCCTAACACGGAAAGTCCTTTATTTTTACCCTGTTGGCAAAAATGACAAAAGAAAAAAAAGTTATTGCATGTAAATATTAGTTCTAAATAAAAAAAGCTTCATATGAAACAAATATTGAGCTAACAATAAAATAGTCTAATATAAACGAAAAAATTACGGGAAAAATTTAACAGCAAAAGAAAATATAAACAAAATATTCAGCGATTAATAAAACAGCTAAATGGTAGCCTATAATCTATTTATTATGTCTATATGATATTATTATCTTTTGAACAGGGGCACCCCTGAGTACCCAGCTCTGACTGGTACCTTTAGTTGGGGGATAAGTAATAGTGACTGGGCAATGTGCTGGCCACACAATCCCCTAAGTATGCAGGGGTCGCATCTAAATGGTAGCCTATAAACTATTTATTATGTCTATATGACTATGTGATTTTATTATCTTGTGAACAATCGTGAATCTCTAGTAAGCAAATTATAATCCTTATTACACAAGCCAATCATTGATTCTCTGACACCTGAACCTACTTCTCTGCGTTCGGAAACAGTGCCGCCTCTCAATGAGACATGGATCAGAGTTGCATTAATAGAAAACAAGTTATGCTTACCAAGCCTGCCATAGCAATGTTGGTGACTGATGTTGAGGACATGATGGGAGTAGATGAGCCAGAGTTCTGGAGAGATAACAAACAATAATAATTAGTGGTCACATTTATACCAACAAACGTTTCTTGTGGTGTGTTATACAAAGAAGAAAACTGGACTTTTATTAGTATTGTGTCTTGTGCAAACAAAATTAACTTAATGTTAGTTTCTTTGGTATTTTTGGCGGTACAATAATAATAATATTTGCATAGCACTGCCAACCAACATAATGTAAGCTCAGAGTGCATTTAACATACAACTAAGAACACGGATATAATCTCTAGGCTAAGAATAAAACTAATTGATGATTTAAAACTTTACAAACATTGGACACATCAAATAAATGAAGCATTAACCGACCTAACATATAAGTAAGAGTAGTCTAAAGCATGTTATCTAAAATAAATCTTGAAATAATGAGTTTTTAAGTTCTTTTTGAAAGTATCATTAGAGCTTGTTTGCCTGAGTTGAATAGGAAGTAGATTCCGCACCTTCGGATCAGATATTGAGAAGGCTCTAAGGCCAACGGTCGTCAGAGAGAAACAGGGCACTTCCAGAAGCGAGGAGGAGTCTGCAGAACAGAGTGTTCTTTGTGAAACATATGGTTTAATTAGTTCCTTGAGATAGGACGACATCTTGTTGTTGTTTAGGCACTGATGGCAAAGTGGCACCACTTTATATTCAATTCTGGTTTTCACAGGGAGCCAATGGAGATAAAACAGGAGAACTGTCACAGAATCACATCTGGACTTACGCATGTCACCATAATGACAATAGTCTGGCATGAAACCAGTCATTTAACACAAATATAGGGTCCGGCAAGCAAGAATTTGAAATTCTCAGTGATCGTTTTTGAAAATGACATCCATTTTTTTTACCTCCTAGCCAAGAGTTTCTTGGTTATGAAAAAAAGATTTTCAGTGAACTTGTTAGATTGACACAAATAAGTCATAAAAATTGACTTTGAATTATTATTATATATAAATTCCTGATATTATAATTTGCAATTTCAGTATGAAGGAAGACGAAAACTCATTATCAGTTAAAAATCTTATTTATATATATTTATATAATGACCACGACACTAAACAAGTGACCACGACACTAAACAAGTGACCATCACACTAAACAAATGACCACAACACTAAACAAGTGGCCATGACACTAAACAAATGACCATCATACTAAACAAGTGACCACGACACTAAACAAGTGACCATGACACTAAATAAGTGACCACGACACTAAACAAGTGACCACGACACTAAACAAGTGACCACAACACTAAACAAGTGACCACGACACTAAACAAGTGGCCATGACACTAAACAAGTGACCATCACACTAAACAAATGACCACGACACTAAAGAAATGACCACCATAATCATAACGTCACACCATCTAACTAGACCGACCCTAGCCTAATGTTTTACATATAATTGCCTGACGTAGCTTGTATGTTGTTGTTTTTCTTGGCCTTTAGTTTTACATTAAATACAGAGATAACATAAGAATTACGCCCAATAGTATGAGCCAGAGAATTTTTAAAAAAAATTTATACAACAGCTTTGCCAGCCTAAAAAATTCTAAAGATGTATTTCAACCTATATAACCAGCGGTGACACTTTTAACTCAAAAATCCCTTGTATGTGGTGGCCATGGAAACAGGGGAACCCTGCTTCACTACATAATTCTGATTGACAAACACTTCCTGAACCGACACACTTTGCTCTGATAGGGATTCATTATGAGCATATCAGCACTGACCACTGCACCATCTTACCGTATGCCTGTTCATTTCAATCATGGAGGTGGGCCGGGGACCACCGCTGGACCTCGGGGGCAGGATCTCGTAGTCGAAGGCGTCGCCGTTGTTGTTGTTCCTGTGGTTGCTGTCCAGCGTGTCGACTGTGTCCAGCCCATTGATCACAGTGTTGGAGAAGTCATGGCTCAAGCGTAGATTGGCGTTCTCTTTCAAGAGCGTGTCCACCTGAAGCAAGGAAAGGTCAACAAGAAGGTCAAGTTCAAATGGTCACACTTATCTTGAGATCAAAAGTGCTAAATTCAAAGGACTGATCAATTTATTCCCACATTAGTAAAGTAAAGGAAAGGAAAGTAAAGGAAAGTACCAGTCTGACCAAATTGATCCATAGGGTCGGTGAAGTAGCGTTCACCAGTTTCTGTGGCCAAGGCATACTAGGTGATTGTGTGGCCACACTATGCACAGCCGCCTTTACCTTTACCCCAACTAAGGTCAGGTAACCCACCCATCAGGGCTGCTGGGTAGACTCATGGACACCCTCCAGACCCTGGGGAAAAAATCCTAGCCCACACCAGCCAAACGTGCATACCGCTCAGCCACCTCGCACCCAACACATAAGAAATATAGAGAAAAAAAAAACAAGCACATAATATGAAAATATGTTTGGGACACGGTGGCCTAGCGGCAACACATCGATTGGCATAACAAAAGTCCCGGGTTTGAATCCTGGTTAAGGCTAAGATTCGTGCCTGGGTCTGGGCGGTTGCCCCTGAGTCTACCCAGCTCTGATGGGTACCTTTAGTTGGGGGATAAGTTCAAGATGACTGGTTAATGTGCTGGCTCCACAATCCCCTAGTATGAAGTGGTCGCAGATGTTTGTCACAGGCCCTATAGATCAAACTACTCTGTCGGGGGGTACTTTATTTTTATTATATTCCTTGGGCTAAATAATAGCAGGAATTAACGGCTAAGCCATCATGGGTAAGAAAAGAATGTAACACAGATACCCCCGTCCCATTCCCTTTCCCCAATGGAGTATGACAGACAAAAGAGACAAGCAGAACCAACCTTCTTTTCCAGATCCCTCTTGGCCTGCTCCAGGTGCTTGATGGTTGCTTCAGACGCAGCCAGCTGCTTGCGGACCTCAAACAGCTCCTCCGTGGACACAGGAGCATCTAGCTGTTGCTCCGACATGCTCTGGGAAACAAAAACAAAAACACCTGAACTTTATTTCTCGGCTGTAGTTGAACAAATAATATTTTAGTGCATCACTCACTACTCAAATGTCAAGATATAAAATAAAGAAAGGAAACATATATACCTTACAGAAAGACTAACTAATATTTAGGGATTGACAACAGGAATAAAATCATCCTCATAGATTCCAAAGCTGTCCTAATTTTCATTTAATTTTAATTCAATATTGACTATGAAAAAAATCTAGGCATTAACATCTGCACAATTGTATCAAACAGTTGAAGCAGTAAAAAACAACAACAGCCAGACACAAGATTTTTAAATATTAATAAATAATGGTGGAGCTGGTTTTTTAAAAGAGTGCTGCAATACATTCAAACACTGTGTCATTTGTACACAAATTTGATTCTTTTATATTGTTCATTATTGCATTAGCAAAACAATTTTTTACAAGTAAAAAAAAAAATGTTTCTTTGTAACAAAATTTTAATTCTATTTTTGTTTTACTGACAGCAGTCCAAATGTTCTTTGCAAAAATATTTGAATTAGTCTAACTTTAGAAATATTCTTATTTTTATTATTAAAAAAGCAGCCATTAAAGACCTAGTAGATACACGGTTAGTGGAGGTGCAAAAAACACAACTACACATCAAACAGTGCCAACACAAAAAGACAGGTGAGTTGAAGATGACAACACGGCAAACGACTAGTTGAAGGTCAGACTGCAAAACTTCCATGATGCATTGTGCAAAAAAAGAGTCCCTCACCTCAGTGAAAGAAATCATGGAGGACGGTGAGTTGGGGCGGTTCCCTTTGAGAAGACCCTGATGTGTAAGATGAATGGATGGTCAAAGTATTTCATGAATGGATGACAGTGTGGAGATATATATATACATATGAATGAACAGGTGGGCGTATGTGATGAGAGGCACGGCAGTGTGGATATACAGACAAATGGATAGTCAGCGTACACAATGATGTGCCGATATACATAATGTTCAACATGTTTGATAAAACAGAAAGATTTACAAGCATACAAGAGGTGCTTGTGTGTCTCAGTCAATTTTATATATAAATGAATGGGTGGGCATATTTGATGAGAGGCGCGGTAGTGCGGATATACAAACGGATGGTCAGCATATACAATGAAATAACGGATGTGCCGATATATGAAGTGGTCAGCAGGTTTGATAAAACCGAAAGATTTTCAAGCATACAAGAGGTACTTGTGTGTCTCTGCCAACTGACATATTTGTGCACATAAATGAGCATAGTGCAAGTATAAGAGCTAAAATAAAAAATTTAAAAAAGTGCATCAAAGTGCATCAAAGTGCATCAAAGTGCATCAAAGTGCATCAAAGTGCATCAAAGTGCATCAAAGTGCATCAAAGTGCATCAAAGTGCATCAAAGTGCATCAAAGTGCATCAAAGTGCATCAAAGTGCCCAAACGTCTCACTTTTCTCCTGTAAACTGAGCTATGAGATTTAGAAGTCCTGAGAAGGGGCAGTGAATGCTTTTTTGAATGCCTCTTTCAGATGGAAATTTTAAAAGAAATTATTCTAACAATTATAGCAAACATCAAACAAATAAACTACATCAAAGATAAAAGCTTGTGGCAAGAATCACGGTGATTAACTACGTAATTCTAAACATATGTTTTTTTGGTCAATTCGTTCTTTCACAATAAAAGTTACTTAATGGTACTGCTTCAGCTATCTATGCAAACATCATAATTGTACTGAAGCAAAAAAACACTTGATTTTCTCCATTTCTCTCTATGTTTAGACAATATTATATTTTTAGTAACAATAATACACTTATTGTCGTTAAAGTTCAGTTATCAAACTTGTGTGTATTTTTAGTTATAGACTTCTACTCCATTGATATAAGCTGGGAAGACATCAATGCCTTTACAGCAGCAACGGCTAAGGATAGAGCCCGCTGGAGAACTCTAAGTCCAAGTAAGACTAGTGTTATATAATATTTCCATCAATAATAGACCTACTCTAAAGTACATAAAAGTAATAATGAATGTTTTTGTTTTGTTTTGCTTCTATACACAAAATAACTATCCAAAAGGGTGAAAACAATAGTAAAGATATCGTAAAAAACATATAATAAACAATACAGCTAAAATAAAACGTACTTCTGCTGTGATGTCCGGCCTCATTTCTTGACGGACGCTCTTAATGCTTTGAGTGTCTATGCTGCTGTAGTCCTCGTCAGACGCCACACTGTCATACAAAGGCTCGTCGTCACTGATGGTGCTTATCCTCTGTGAGTTCTGACCCAACTTATCTACACAGAAAGAGTTAGCAAAAAAGATTATTGATTTTTAACTCTTTGAAACAATTCTCTCGGAGCAAAGGCCCAAACTATACACGCACTAAGAAATGTATACTCTCTGCCCGCATTGATTCAATGCCATCATCACATCTGAATCTTTAAAAGTTTAAATATCTTCATTTCTTTACATAATTATTACTGATGCCAACTCTCAAAAAGTAAAAAAAAAATAATTTAGTAAGAAACGACATTTTCATTGCATAGTGACAAGTGTGATTGGTAAATCTTTGTATCTCTACGACACCCACACCACCCACTTTTTCATTTGTCTTCCTCCTTTCTCTCCCTATCCAGCTGTCCCATGAACCCACTAGAGGACCTCATGCTTTTATTCAGGGCTCAAATCAAATCACAATATATTTGAATATCTCCTCCCCCCACCCTACCCATAAACACACCCTCACATACACACCCCACCCCATCCCATATCAAGCCTTCAACAATGCCCACATCCTGGATAACATAAAGTTCAAAGAGCCTCCAGATACCTGGATCTTTCAGAGCGGGTGATGGTGCTGTGATTCCAGTCTGCCTCCTCCTGGCATCGTGTAAGATATCCACAACCAGCGTCGCAAACTCTCGGCAATTGAATCGAGCCAGCTTCTGGCGACCCTGTGCCAAAGAGTTGAATTCATAATTGAACAATCATCCTAAATATACCACCAATTTCTAGCATCACAGTATTTTTAATATACACGACAGCTACATCAATTAGTGGAAGTGGTCGGCTTCTTTCAATAAGGGCAAGAACAGAGAGATTTGGGAACACTTTTGTTCCACTATCAGTGAGACTCTTTCAATAAGGGCAAGAACAGAGAGATTTGGGAACACTTTTGTTCCACTATCAGTGAGACTCTTTCAATAAGGGCAAGAACAGAGAGATTTGGGAACACTTTTGTTCCACTATCAGTGAGACTCTTTCAATAAGGGCAAGAACAGAGAGATTTGGGAACACTTTTGTTCCACTATCAGAGAGAAATTTTGCAACAAAATCGTCAGTCAACCAGAAATACAATAGCTGACTCCTAATTATACTTTTTCTTGTATGATAAATAGTACGATAGTGTAAGTGTATGTCTATTCTTATAAGTATATTTCTGTGCTTGAGTACTAATAGTTCTTTTATATTGTTTGAAATATGCTGAAAGACGGAACATCAGTAATCAAGTGAAATTTCCATTTGTTTGGATCAAAACAGCAAACTTATCTTATCTTAAAGCATTAAATCCTAATATATGAAAGCTAGCCTTTCTGGTAATTAGCATGTCATTATATAAATAATAATATGTATGTAAAATAATCTTGAGGGTGTCTTCTGAGTCTATCCAGCTATGATGGGTAACTTAAAGTAGTTGGGGATGTTTTGCGGCTGGGCATTGTGCAGGCCACGCATTCCTTTGTATGCCAGAAAACTTGTGAACGCTGTTTCACTGTCCGTATGGACTAAATTGTTCGGAAAGGGTTGCTTACTTAATTTACTCATATTGGTAAACATGAATCAACTTTACTAAATGCATTAATCAGCCAGGCAACCAAAGCCAGGCCCTGTCCAGAATGGATTTGTTTATGTTTTACCTGGTTTCTGGTGGTGGAGAGCTCTGGATTGACTGGGAGATGTGGGACTGTCAGCCTTTCACTCAGCACTGAGGTGTGATCATGAGTTGAGAGCCAAACTGAAAAAACATTGGAGAGCCAAGCCAATTACACACAGAATGAGCTATTGTGATACCACATATATATTTAGCTCAACAATTTAAACTCCACATACAGTCAACTAACTTCTTCTAATGCTTCATGGCAGCACAAATTACTTAAAAATTAGAAAAGAGCGCTTAAACTGTGAATAATAATTAATATTAGTTCATTGTAAATATATCTTACTGTCAAAATTCAAATTTCTTTTTATTGTTGTTTACATGTGGATATTTTTTTATAATTATTACTGTGTTATATTATTAATTTATAGGCGACAAACTGCATTTTTTTTATTGCACATTAAAATTTAAAATTAAAAAAAATGCACTTGCAACTCACTAGCATCATTTTCTCTTCTGTCTACTTCGTCATAGACATCCATTGCCAACTCTTCAAATAAATGATTCGGAAGCTGAAACAAAAAACAAACACAAAATTTTGTTCAAAGTCAAGATAACGGTGAGACATCATTTTTTTTAACAATTTTGGGAAAATAATTTTTCTAATGTTCTTACTGCTTGTAATTTTTTTCTGGCTTGTTTTGCTAATTCTGACAGGTCAGCATTTCTGCAAGGAAAAAAATAAAGAGGCAACCAGCTAAAATGTTGTCACAAAAGTGCATTGCTAATGTACAACTCACAATAATTGTTCATTTACTAGTCATAGGACACAAGACATAAAAAGCAGGACCTGTAATATGAGTGTCTTTGTTTAGGTCCAAACTGAATTATTAAATAATCAACATTTTGTGCACATATTAAATAATCAACATTATCTGCACATTTCAAAGAAAATGTTCATTTAAATCAACTTCCATTAATCAACACAAACTACATAACGCAAAGAAAATGTTTGAAAAGCCAAAAGATCAAAGAATCAACATAAGAAGCATATATTATGGCCAGATATTTTTTTAAAATGATGTCAACTTACTTGTCTCCAAGTTCAGGTATTTTAAAATGCACTCCTGTCCTGTGATCTGAAAATGGTAAGATGAAAAATGTTTACTATGTTTAGGAGAATGATCAAAACTATTCTCCGAAAACTAAACAAAATGTTTGGTGGCCAAGTTGCCATTTCTGAAATAGATTTTAGCTAGGCTCTCTGGAAGGTTTTAAACCTGTATTGGTATTTAACAAAATATTATAACAATTTAAGGACACCCCTGCAAAAACATCAGACAATTTTTTTTATTTTTGGGGGGGGGATACAGTAATAAGATCCATGCCTACCTGGTTTACGACCACAGATGTAGAATGTAAGCCTGTCCGTGAGTTCATACTGCAGCTCAACAATTCTGTCTGCCAAGTCAGAAAAACCCTCAACTCTGAAAAAAAAAAGTCGATTCAGGAAACTTCATATTACAGACTGTTTAAGAGTCGGTATACAGATTCTTATATTTCTTCTTCTTCTATTAGCCAGTCTGCAGAGCTGTTTGCTCTCTTGCAGTCAATGCCAGACAAACATATTTCTTATATTTAAAAATCTACCCAATTATTTTTGACCATTCCTATGTAGATCACTGAACAGTGTATGTTTTCTGTTAATAAAAGAAAATGTTTACTTGGCGTAGTCATAAGGTGTGCGGCCGCTGGCATCTTTAGCTCCCGGGTCAGCACCGTACACACAGAGAAGTTCCACTTGTGACGTCTGGCCTGCCTGGGCCGCCACATGGATAGGACTGTTGCCTTTTTCCTGAAGCGATGGCAACAGAAGAACAAGAACATTATCAGACCTTAGCCCAACATAATTACTATAAAATTGGTGCCCTGGACAACCACCTAGCCTTAATCACATTTATACAATAGTGATGTTGTAAGCCTCATTTTGGTGCCCGGGCAACATTAGAATCTTTCCCCCCTTTAGCTATGCCTCTGAATAATTATCCATTTGGTCACGGCTATTATAGGTAGTATTTAAAAATTTATACGAGTCAAATTATTGTAATAAAAATCCAAAGGCCTAGACTCAAATCCCAGATAAGTGTAGGACGTAATAATCTTCTGTATAGAAGTAGCGTCTGTAATGTCTAAGAAATGATAAAAGAAAAGTACATGAATAATTAAGCATTAATAGAAAATTAACTTGCTCAGAATGAAATAAACAAACAACAACATGTCATGAAAGAATGACACCACCTTGCCATACAAAACGTAAATGTACAATGGGCCATATTGCTGCTGAGAGTTAACACCCTTGCCCCTTATACAAGTCAATCTTTTATGACTGACTTGTAATTTACAAGTCAGTCATAAAAGATTGACTTGTATAAGGGGCAAGGGTGTTAACTCTCAGCGGCAATACAGCCCATTCCAGAGTTCACTGTGGTTAATAAACACAGCCATACAATTCAAACTCTAGCATAAATCAAAACACAAGCAGACCTTCCCAGCATGCCTTAAATCTACACATGTATACACAATCATAAAGATCCTGGTGTTTCAAAAGGCCAAAGAGCATAAAAAAAAAAGATTAAACTTACTCTGTAAAAATAGTTTGGGTCAGCTCCTTTGGACAGCAGACGCAAGCACGTCTCAACATTATTTGTTCGAACACTTGAATGCAGTTCCTAAAAAGTGAAGACATGACATAATTTAACGACAGGACCAGGTCAGCAATAAGTTCTAATTCCAATAGTAAACCAAACATTAACGTTAACCAGAGTGAAGAAAGCCATCCTACCTTGCTGACATCATCTAATGAACTGGCATCACTATCTTTATGCTTGTTCACAAATGACAAAAACTGGTACTTTGCTCGGATGAAGTCAGATTTGTTCGGACTGAAAGCAAGTTGAGAAAAAAAAAGTTCTTTTCTTTTACATTCAAAGTTATGCAATTATGTTTACATTTGAATAATGAATGCAGATTGTAGACAAATCAAATGCAAAAAGTTAATGTACACTTTCCTTTTGAAATATAAAAGTAAAAAGTTTTAAAGCTCAGAAATATGTCTAAACTTACTGTAATGGGTCTCGAGGGTTAGGTTTTCGCCGGCCATGTTTGTTTTGAGCTGGATCGAGCATTGTGTGCTCCC
Organism: Anisus vortex; assembly: GCA_949126835.1. Lineage (NCBI taxonomy): Eukaryota > Metazoa > Mollusca > Gastropoda > Planorbidae > Anisus > Anisus vortex. The sequence continues at coordinate 35,610,107 of OX421504.1, forward strand.
AAATGTTATTAGCACCATTGGTGGCCAGATTGTACACCATCTGATGGACAAAAAACAAACCAAAATTGAAGGCCATAAGTTTCAGCATTGAAATAAGATAAGATTGTTTTATTGATCCAAACAAATGGAAATGGCCTTGATTTCTATTGGGCATTTCATCATTATAATTAGCATTTCACAGCCAAAAAATTATGAAATTTAAAAACAAAAAGACTTCTATAATAGTCACACTATCATAAAACTAATAGTCTGTTTAACATCTTAATTATGACTTCTAGGTTTATATGTACGCCACTTTGGCCTCCTCAGTTTCTCAACATCGATACAGTAAATAATACTTCATTACACATATATTTTTTATTCACATTTAGTCATGACACAGTAGGTGACATACAATCAAATATAATAGTGTCAATACAGATCATCCAGACTTAACACAGGGGTATCCACAACAACAGCCCTTAAATCCTAGGAACATAGCTTCACTGGGTCAACTAAATACAACAGGTCTATTGCTTCATTTCACTTCTACAACTCCACCTAACCTTCTATCACTGAATATATCAACTGACTGGTCTCTTAACCCTTGCAGTCCCAGTATATAGTCATCAACCTATTTCTTTTCCTCAGTTCTAGTCAAGTATATTGTCATCTAAATACGATATTCCCTGGATCCCCGGCGCGTATATATTCCTCAAGGAAGAAGTCTATTAAAAGCACAAAATAAAGGATTTGACCTTTCACCATAGTCTCGGGCAGAATATTTATTTGATAGCTGAATAGTTGAATTTTATTTCACTTTTTAAATTACGAAAATTGAACAATTACTGAGTTGTTGTTTTTAAATTGAAAGTGCGGTCCTAATGGACGCAACCAAATTACATTCCGTTATTATGGACTTATAAGTTGATGAAACTTTTTCTTATGAATTAATATTACGATTGAATACAATTTTTTATGAATATCATTATTCTAAAGAGGTAAGTTATTATGTTTCTAGCAATTTACTCTCTACATGTTATTATCAATTTTTACCAACAAAAAAAAGTAACAAAATTGTTTCGGAATCCTATCAATGTCTCAGCCATTATGAAATAAAGTCTAGGCCGTGGGGAATAATTAGTAAAATAATTTCCGGGACTGAAGGTATGCATAGCAGGAAAGTAGGTCAGTACATGAAGGGTTAACATCATTAAGAATTCAGTGGCAACACATTAACTTCTTCTTTTATCTTCCCTCCTCTGGCCTACACAGTTAATCTCGTGATTTAGACTAGTTATATTATTCACTTGGCTTTAATTTAATCAACAAGAGCTACAGTCTGTTTCTATCAAATACAAGTTCATTATACAGTTAGAAAATGCAATGAAATTGCAATGTTATAGTCCTTACAGTATGTTGACTTGCAGACCATTGTCCTTTCTTAAGGTTTTTGACTTGTGAAATGTGTCGTCCCAGGCTGCGGTGAACACTGCAGCACTCATCACATATAAGGACGCCTCTGTTTATTGATGCCCATGTAGGGTCTGTGAAGTTAAGGAAACAGAAAATTTAACAAGAAAACAAACAAAAAATTTAATTAAGGAAAAAAACACAGCATAAATTGGTTTTATTAGCTAACACACAATATTCAATTCTCAGGTGGCCCCAGAGCTAACACACAACATTTATTTTTGGGTGGCCCCAGAGCTAACACACAACATTCAATACTTAGCTGGCCCTGGAACAAACACACAACAGTCAATTCTCAGGTGACTCCAGATCTAACACACAACAATGACAACATTCAATATCTCACCAGCAGCACTACAATCGGCACAAACTGGTGGCGGCCTCATGCTGCTCCTGGACATTGTCAGCTTTTTCTGATCGCTTCGTTTGGTTTTTGAATCCGTGGTGGTAGTTTGATCAAACTTACTCCACTACATTCAAGTCTACAGGAGCAGAGAAGACATTCAATTCATCAATTTTTACAATGACAGGAAAGATAATTGTATTACTAATAATATAGTATTACATTACTCTTTACATTAGTAGGCCAAGGTCTTATTTGTTTAAATTAGTAAGAAAAAGTCACATAAACGTTTCTCATGTTATAAAAAAGTAAAAGTACACAAGAGATATCACAAGTCATATATGCAGGCCTACCTAATCAATTGTTTAGACGTTTACACAAATACACCTCAAATCCATGTTGTTGTTTGGGTTTCTCAGTCAAAGTACAAAAATGGTATTGATGCACAGTAAAAACATGTTTCTATATAAAATATATATCTATATAAAAGAGAATGTAATATTTTTAAAAAGAAAGTATAACTAGATCATGTGTGCTTGATAAATAAGCTAAAACAATAGGCCTAACTGGAAATAATTTTGACACTTGACAAAAAATACATAATTGTTTATAAACAGATATTTAAATAACTTTAAAAATTTAAATGCTAAAAAAAGCAGAAATAAAGCTTTAAAAAATGGATTGTTGATAAACAAATTGCCAATTATTCCAAACGCCAATAGTTGTTCTTTTATCAAATGACGGTCTAAACTACTTTAGACTTTGTCTAATCCAATAATAGAGCTTCTAATTAATTGTATATTAATCTTAGCATGAATCAAACACTGGTCCTGCTCCTGCCTGGCTTCCAATAAATTTGGCATCATCGCTTAGTCACATAATTTAAATAATATTAAAATGAGTAAAATTGTATTGTCCAAAAACAGGTTGTTGTTTTATTTTTTAAAATAATACTTAAACAGTCATGAATGAATTGAATGAATGAAGATAAAGAGTATAAACATTAAAAACAATTATTTACACTTTCCACAGATTCTTTCATTGACGGATATCCATTTTTTTTCTTTCAATTCTTCCTGGACAAGACAGAGAATGAAATCGAGTGTCGCAAAATGATGACTCACGTTTCATTGTAAATTACGAAATGTATCAGAACCATATTAAAACAATTCCAAACGTTTTTGTTTTTTTTCAACTAATCATTCCGATGAAACGTGACTTACACCAATTAAAATGGTAGGCCCCTACATATTTCTTTAACTTATAAATCAGTCCTCAAAGTTAGTTAACGACAACAGTTGCAGGAAAAAAAGGGGAGGGCAATGCCACGCCTATGTTTTTTTCCACATAGATTTATGTTGCTGATTTCCCCAGTCTCCCCCTTCTACGTTTCTACAATGCTTTGAAAAATCACTCATTATGACTAATTAATGTTGTGGGTTTTTTAAATGTTATTTTATATTTGCTATCCATAAAAATCATTTTCTGAAATTTGAAACAGAAATAAAGGCCTACACTTAGACTTAGGAAATTTATAGAAATATAAAAGCTTATCTTATACATTACAGACGCTCCTTCTATAAAGAAGATTATTGCGTCCTACGCCTCTACGCTCATCCGTGGTCCGAGTCTAGTCCTGCATTTTTATTAAAGTTTTAAATGATGTTAAGTTACTGGTTTTCCTGGTTTGTCCAGGCAACCCATCCCATGCCCGAATGCCACTCGGGCTATAGGCCTGGTCTAGTATGTGTAGGCCTATAGGCAGAGGCCATATCATGTATCACTACAACTCGTCTACATAGTTTTCGTCTACGATACTTCGTTTACATAAAGTCGGTCTACCGACGCCGACAATACGTCTACCACGACAACTCGTCTAACGACACGCTACGTCTAGCAAAATTTCGTCTTATGCGGCACTTCGCATATCGCGACAGTTCGTCTACCGATCTTATAATTTAAAAAATAATCAAATAACCGGACATGCCTACCAGCTCTTAAGTCCAGGGGCGTAACGATTAAAGGAGTTGATCTTATCTTATCTTATACATTACAAGGGGGAAGGGGGTGGTGGGACATCAAGATCCTAACCAAGAGAAGCCACCATTAGGGCGTAACAAAGGGTGCGGTCCCCGAAGTCACGTGCACTTCACTCTCTGCTTCCCCCCACCTGCGGATTTCCCTGGATCTAAAGTGGTGGCTCGATCTCATTTCCTGCACTATCGCGCCCGGTAGCACAAATTCCAGACATCCGGGCACCAGGGCTGGGTTGAGACGGACTGAGTCTCGGAACCTTTCGGCAGTGCAATGAAATCCCGGACGCACAACAGGGGTCTATATAGGCCTACTCTCAATGGGAGCGTATTGGTGGTTTGCACACTAGATTTAGCTTTGAGGTCCATGGGAACAGAAGGGAGTGAGAGCACCAGCCTGATGTAGAACTGCGGACTTTAATTGTTCCTATTACATATGAATTTATATCTAATCTATATATTTATCTATCCATACATAGGCCTACTAGGCCCTATCTTTGGCCATCACGTTTATCGACCCATGTCTGATTCTGCCTACCTACCTACAAACCTACCTACGTACTTACCCTACCCACATACCTACCTATTATATACCTACCTACCTACCTGCCTACCTGCCTGCCTCCCTGCCCGCCTTCCTTTATATAGGCCTACCTACCTTCCTTCATATCTATGTAAGCTTTTCTGTCTATTTATCTATTTGTCTATCTATCTATTTTATTCAATCTATTCTATTGTATTCTATCTATCAATGTATCAATCTATTCTATTGTATTCTATCTATCTATGTATCTATCTATTATATCTATAGCCAACATCTTTTTATCTATCTATTATATTTATCTATCTATCTAAATCTAGGCTTAGGGCCTATCTGTCTATCTATTCATCTATCTGTTTATCTATCGATCTACATATCTATCTATCTATTATATTATATTCATTCTATCTATTCTATTATAGGCCTATCTATATATGTATACATATATATGTAGGCCTATCTATCTATTCTATATATCTATCTATCTATGTATGTAGGCCTATGTATCTATATATCTATCTATCTATTTATCACATTCTCCAGTCCCAACAGTAGCGCGTACGTGACCTGAACTCAACCAACAGAACGCACTTAATCTTTAAGGCGAGGTTCAAGGGGTCATTTACCTTCTACGAGTCCCGTGGGGAAGGAGCGGGTGTGGGGAGGAGAAAGGGAGAGGAAGCTAGGCGTGAGTCTGCTCCTCCTGTTTGTGATATATAAAAAAAGCCTAGCATACGTAAAACAAAACAAGGAGTTGTAGACTGTACGCGACTTCAACATTTTAAAGATGCTATTCGTTTATTTTTTGTTTTTTTACGTGTGCTTAGTTAAGAAAAGGTATATTGTAGTGTCTATGTGCAGGCACTGCAGGGACTGTTATTAATTCTATCTTTACCTGCTTTCAAGCGAGCTTAACTTTGTAGATATAAAGTCGTAAGTATGAGATCAAAGGCATGCCTGAATACTGAATGACTGGCTTAACACCCTTCCCGCCAATACATGTGTTACGGGCACGTGACCCATAATCCATCTGTTGCACACTCTAAATATGTTGCACACCTTCTCCGTATGTAGCCTGCTACAGCCGATCCCCAAATAGAAACCAATTTGTAAGCTTAGGCTTAATAATAAACAAAGCACAGCGTTCTTAACTCAGAATTACCTTATCAAATTGCCAGAAGCCATTCAGATTTGAAAATTATCGTATTATTATTATTATTCACTTATGACTTACGACTCACATTTCTGCTACCGTAACAAGAAAGCATTCGGGCAGAGAACGCCGGGCTAGGCAATCTCAACTAGGCCTACATTATAACATTATATAGGTCTAGTTAGAAAAGTCAACATTATATCAAATTAATTAGGCTCTTATGCTTACAGGCCACTCTAAATTCATTAAATACATCCACAAACTTTTTCCAAACTTTAGAACTGTAATAAGGCTACCGTAATTTAACCGGTAGATATGTGTTTTTAACAGGTTATAGTGTAGTCCTATAAAGGTAGTCCAAATTGAATACCTACTTTTTATTTGTGGATTTTTTATGTAGGCTATTATACATTTTACATTAAACCTAGGTCTTCTCACTGCAGTTTTCGGATAGATTTCTAATTGCTGACGACAAAAATCTCAATATTAGCTTAGAACTCTTTAACTTTAACATCAGTTATTATTTGTTTAACATTAAAAAAAAAATATTGTGTGCATGCTACTTTGTCCAACATAGCGTCATATCCCAATTCTCAAACTGTCCCAAACTTTGAACAGTTTTCACATACTTTGCAAACCTATATGAACAACTTTGAACCATGCATATGTTATTGAAATTCTAGACAAACTATAAAGCATGGGTGTCAAACTCAAATCGAACCTAGAGCCCCCCCCCCCCCCCCCCAAAAAAAAAAAAAACCCACAATAAAACGTAACAAGTATGCCGATTGGCCACAATAACAAAAAATGAGAAACCCAGATTGTTATCTTATTAATCTAATAAGCTTATTTCATTCGTTTTCACATTGGCCTGCCGCCGTGTATGCCTACGCTACATTTGGCTAAGCTACAAAACCAAACTTAAGAGTTTAAAAATCTAACATTCGCTCTTATATTTACAATTCAATTACTTTTTAATGTTTTTGTCCTGAGGCACGAAAAACATTTTCATATATTCTTCTTCTTCATTGAACCGTGGAGACCCTTTAAGACCAGAGGAAATGTCCACAATTTAAGGTTGATTTGATTGCGAATGCCAAAAACTATTTAACTAGGTAGGCCTACTTATACTATTTTATAGCAAACAAACAAGAGGTATAAACAGACGACGAAGTTTCATTGGAGGTATATAGTTAAGGCCTAGTTCAACCCTTCCGAAAGGGCAGTGATGGAGGCTTGGTCCAGTGTGTTCCACAGTCTAATGGTTAACGGAAAAAAAAGAATATTTGCAAACGTCGTTGCGTGCGTGTGGAAAACGCAGTTTGAACCGATGACCTCTGGTAGAGCGGGACACTTGTTGGATACGACCTGTCTGTGGGACATGTCCACGTGGCCATCATTGTGACTTTGTCTACCGCTCTGCGGTGTTGAAGGGGCTCAAGATGGAGTATGGCCACCAAAGCATATGCCGTAGTCCTGTAGGATACGACGGGCTGCACGTCGTTGGGTCATCTCCAATGTGGAGATCAGATGTTGTCGATGCGTAATCCAGGATGGGTTGAGCTTAACTCTTATTTATAGCAAATAAATGGGTCATCTGGATCCTAGTGAAGCATCCCTTGAGAATACTATGGACGAAGGCGCATGCTTTGCTAGTTTTGGCAACAATAGATTGGACATGTGTGCTACAGTGAAGGTTGACATTATGTAGATCTATTTGCAGTTCTGACTTTGCTCAGAGATGACAAGTGGTAAACAATCAGTTTTGTTCTCTGTGAAGTTATAATTGTTACTTTCATAAAGGAAGATAACTGTTAAATCCTATATACATTTTTAAAAGAACACACGAGACAAGTGGACCTCAGGTTTTCTTGCCCGAGTTTAAAGGATCTTCTTAGATGACACGTCTGCTGGATGTTTGTTACACGAAGAGACATTGTTTTTTATCAAGCAACCAAACATGCATATTTTTACATACAGGTATCTAGAGCCGACAGTGCTGTGGATCACAATCCATCATTTTCTTTCGGCAACATCTTTTGGAAATGAAATAAAATTTAATCCCCTACATCTTTTCTTACTCATAGTACAACTAGTAACGCAGCACACAGACATGTTTTATTAGTAAATGATGGAACCCTATGAACTTTTAGGTTCACCATGCATGCTTAATCATTGGTCAATCGCATGAGCCAACCATTTACCATGACTCTACAACACTCCTTGTGTAATTATTTAAAAAATATCAACTAAACTTTTTTATTATAAAAAAAAAACTATAAAAAAAACTAACATAAGCACGTTGTCAGAATGTTTGGCTCAAAAGTTTTATTTAGACTGAAGTCTAGATGGAAAAGATATTTACTATTTACAACAAACATACAAATGAACATCAAATTCAGTAACAAAAACACACACAAAAAGGTGTGTCATTATATAGGACAACTAATAAATAACAGTGATGCTTCTTAACATGCTTCTATTCTAACATTCGACCGGATGAATTGTAATATCAAATCTTCAATCTCCGAGAACTTGTGACAATAAAAAGAAAATCTGTGATGTTTAATGAACTATTTTCTTTTAATGCAGTTGAGTTGGCCCATCCGTTATGATGTACATTAAACTCCATTCATTATCATGTCCACAGGTAATATAAAAATTGTGTGTCCAAAAAAATTCCAAAGCACTGTAAATAATTTAGGACGACATACACATTAGAAATAGTGGAGCCGACAAGCTCAGAGCAACAAAAAATAAAAATGAATTTACCACAATTAGAACCTTGCGACTTCGCCCCAAAATACAACCCCAACATATACACAAAATATATAATAACCTGAGGTTTCTGTACTATCTATATGCGTACCTAACTATAGACTTTACATAAATAGTCCAGAAAAAAAAAACAATTCATATTATCCACTTATGCTCAACATGGGCATCAGAATAGTTTTTCCCAAGGGTGGTTGCTTGAGTGTAGGGGGGGAAAAACATGTATATAATAATAATATAGATATGTCTTTTCCACCTCGAGAGGGGGACACATATTACATAGTAAAAAAAATAAAATAAAAAAAAGCCATGGGGTGTGGCTCTCCTACTTGCCACATGCTGCGGGTGGCTCTGATGCCCCACGAATGTGTGTCGTCATAATATACAACTCCCTCACACTCATTTATTAAACTTAAAACATTGCACTTTTCAGATTTGAGTAAGGTTAATTTTTGTTTGTTTGTTTTGGTTAAAGAAGTGACCATAACCCAAAAAGCTACTTTTTTTAAAACCGTGCAGAAATGTTTCAAAATTAAAAAGGCAAAAAAAAATCTCTACCAAACCTAAGTCTTATTGTTTTCTATAGACCCAAGCCCTGATTTGTAAAAAAATATGTTTCATTTTATACAAATACAATTTTAAACTTGTCCGTTTGTAAAATTTTAAACCAGCTAATCTTAGGGAGCGACGGTACAGAATTAAATTACACGAGGAAGAAATTCTTCAAGATACGTTTTTATAGAAATGAATTCAGCTCTGAAATAACTTAAGTATCTAGCAATGCAGAGATAGAGAGAAAACAAAAAAAAATTCTTTGCTTCTAAATATTAACCAAAAGCAGTAAAAAGCCACAAGTCTTTAAATGAGCCCACAAGAAATTGGAGTGCAGTCCCCTGTGGGCTCACTGAATCTGCGAGCCTGTATCAACGGTGGATGTAAGACAACTAGCCTCACAACTCAAGGTGCCCTTGGTCCATGGAAGTTGTTTGTTGCCCCACATGGCTGTCCTCCCCATGCAGCATCTCGTGAACCTCGGGTCTACCCTCCATCACACTGTCAACGCTATAGTCTTTCACATCCATAATATCATCAACAGCCATTTGTTCCGCTCCATCAACATCCGTTTTTCTGTTTTCCGCATGTTCTTGTGAGGCATCTAGGTTGACCCTAAGCGGGGTTAAAGGTGATGGCAAATTGCTGTTATTGCCAGAGAGCTCGGCATCTGGGTCAATTTTAACCTTGCGAGGCCGGATGGTCAGTGGAGTCCTCTCCTTAACCTGATCCACATGCTTTTTAAAAGTTTCCTTAAACTCGTTCATGTCCGCCTGAATCTGCAGCACCTCGGCCATGACCTTCTCTTGCCGCTGCCTCAGCTCACCCAGCGCCCTGAGGTTCTCGTACATCATCTGCAAGCCTTTGCAAATCTGCTCGTTTCCCGAACCCGGCGGGACGGCCTCTCCCGACATGTAACGCTCAAAGTCGGTGTTGCTTATGTTGAGGGATTCCGCATTGATGCTCTCCACAAAAGAAACAGCACAACACTGAAAAAAATGAGAAAGGTGAAATCAATTTTTACTTTTCTAAGCAAATACTCCAAAGCATGAAATACAATGTGCAAGCTGAGAAGGAGTATAGTAAAAAGTAAAGTATCCTGTCGATAAAGCTGCGTTCACAAGTTTCTGTTGACACTGAACACCAGGGGATTGTGTGGCCAGCACAATTCCCAACCGCCTTTACTTCACCCTAATAAACGTCAGGTACCCATCAGAACTGGGTAGACTCAGAGACAGCCTAAAGTCCCGGGAACAAATGCTAGTCTTCACCAGGACTCCAACCCAGGACCTTTCGTACGCTAGTCAAGCTCGCTGCCGTGGCCACTGAAATTTGTGAACGCTGCTTCACCGGACGTACGATCAATTTGGTCTGACTGGATTACTTACTTTTTTACCCACAAAAATTAAATTGATAAAAATAAATTTAAAAAATCCATCTAATGGAGCATAAGAATAACCTAAATACTAAGATTAATGGCATTTAACAAACCAGCTTTATATTTCAGGAAACTAAATGGAGATAAAAAGTAGGATACTTGCGCTGTTACAATACCCTGCATCTAGTTTTGATAATCACTCAATTAACCCTTACAGTCCCGGGCGCGTATATAGCGGAACTGAAGGCAGCATAGATAGAAGTAGGTCGGTACGGGAAGGGTTAACATGACATGGAGTCAGCACCATGTGTATTTATTTATAATTTGTTTCAGGAATAATCAGAAATACGAGAGATATATTTACACTAAAGTAAGCAAAATTTCCTTTATTCTTTACTAGAAAGAATGGCATGATTTTGTTTATACATTTTCTCAGTTCCCTCAGTAATATCTATAAGCTTATAGGGTGATGGGAGTCGAGTGTATGTCAGTGCTGGGCTGAACAAGCTATCTTATATATTACAGACGCTCCTTCTATAAAGCAGATTATTGCATCCTACTCTCTTCCGTAGTCTAGTTTTGAATTTTGATTAGTATTTTAAATGCTAAGTTATTGGTTTCCTTAGTTTGTTCAGGCAACCCATTCCATGCTCAGACAGCACTCAGGAAAGAAGAGTACTTATATGCATTTGTTCTTGCAAAAGGGTTAAGAAAAGTGTTTTTTCGGTATGTTTATCTGAGCATTGTAACACTTTAACAGAGATTGTTATTGTGTTGCTTACCAAATTTGTGAAGTAATATCCTTCTTCACCACTCATAAGTCGTGTTGGATTGGCAAACCTCGTTATGTACTGAATGTTAGACTGCAGCAACGGAGGGTTGGCTTTCAGCACGATGTAAATCAGCGCAGGGAGAAACTCGTCGGCACTTGCCGGCCCCTGTTTCGACTTCCGCAAGACCTCGAATATATGCTTACTGCAGTTGACTATACACTGAAGTTTGTCCTGGGTGGCTCGTTTGGAATCAAGTTCTATAATATCTGCAAATGAATAATAACAAGTTTTAGTAACAACAAACTAATATATTACAAACTAACTTATCGTCAAGGCCTTTACATGGCTCAAGATAACCTTTCAGAATTGTACAGTGATAACTTTATTACGATAACCTGTGGTATGTCAGTGAACAAACACCTTATAAGTGGGTCAGAAGGGAAGGTTTATCTCAAATCCCATTGGACAACTAATACCAGGTTCTACCCATGGGGGATAGTGTGACTATTCCACAAGACCCCTACTTATAACAAAATATACAATAGTTTATAAGACTTAGAGATAATGACTTATGCAATGCTAATTATTTCAGGAATTATTCTGTGGGAGTTTACAAATTTGTACAGCCTTTGTGGAATCATACAGAGTTAAAATGAACATTGTAACCATATAACCATTACCATAAAGTTACACGACAGAGTAAGGCCAGTGCCAACTATGTATTGAATGTAAAACTATTAAAAGTACATATACTTCAACCATATTATGCTTGTACTTTACTAAATTTAAAAATAACTAAATTTCTTATCTTTTATATTATACAAGCTACATTGCCCGGCGTTGCCCGGGTGAAAAAAAAAGGACTGTCTGGGGTGCAGATAATAAATTTATAAACTACACTTACTGAATACTTTTAGGAAAGTAGGCTAAATAAATATTGTAATAGGGTAAAAAAAAATAGTCAAATATTTTTATTTAATAAAATCTATATTGCCTATAGATTTACAATGTCTTTTGTTTTTAAAAGTTTGAAAAATTAATTGTCGAAAAAAAAAAGTATAGTCTAACTGGAGAATCGAACCCTGGTCGCCCGTATAGCAGTCCACTACGTTCGAAGACACATGTTCGATGACGATGATATTAGACGGTATATTGGGCTAGGCATAGATAGGTCAGTGACACACGTGTTTTCAAATTGACCAATGGGGATCCTCGCGGGGCTTAACACTGTCTTTTTATATATATAGATTATAAAGAGATTATATATAAACACATTTGTACAAAAAAACTTTTATATTAATCTTCTTGTATGTTGACATTATACACTTATTATAATTTTTCATGTTAATAGTATTAAAATCAAACTATTAAATGTCCATTGAGCCTTGGGCCTGTAATAGGCCCTGACAGTTGTAGCTTACGTAGCAGACAAAGAAGAGGAATCATTAAAACAATATGGCAGTGATAGGGTTGTCGACGAGATAATGAAAGAGTGAAAGACCAAATCAAAGACAAATACTCGGGGCAAGGACAGGCGTTATTCGTCATTATGAATTTGTAATTAGTTCAAAAAACCTTAAAATTGTTTCCCCTTATTAGAAATTGTACGCCAGTATGATCACAGAGCGAAGCCAACAAGGGTTTCTATTTTCATCTCTTATCTCCCCTGGTCTCTGTGCAAGCTTTCTAAATGATGATGTAGATGTGACTTTCATTTTCATCACCTTCCTGTCTCTTTTCCCTTCTGTGGCGCATATTGGTATGTCTGAGAACTATGAGGTCAATGCACTATGCATTTAAAACATTTTTTCTCCTATGTCCCACCTTTCCCTCCTACTTGATGGCTTTCATCTTATCCATCCCATGAAGTAATAATATTACGGAGTAATAAAAAAAACTTAATAATAATACACATGTTTGTAACCCTCATGTGGGATTCAAGAGGTGCGTCAAGAAAGTAAAGTACCCTTTGGACCAAACTGATCTAGGGCTAGTGAAGCAGCGTTCACTAGTTTCTGTGGCCACGGCATACGAGGCATATATGTGGCCAGCCCAATGTCCAGCCACCTTTACTTTACCCCAATTATAGTCAGGTACCCAACAGAGCTGGTTAGACTCAGGTGAAGTCCTAAGCCACAGGAAAAAATCCTAGCCTGCACTAGGATTCAAACCCAGAACCTTTGGATTGCCAGTCAAACGCGCTGCCGCTCGCCTCATGGTGCGTCAAGACACTAATAACAAACATGTTTTCTAACAATCCTGTAGGATTCAAGAGGTGCCTCAAGACACTCACCAGTTATTGCACTGTCCAGCTCATGCCTGATTGCGGGGTCGTTTTCATTGATCAGCGTGTCTAGCTGGGTGGCCCTAATCCAGTGGAGGCTTCGAATGCGATTCTGTATGGCCAGATCTCTCTCCTCGTCGTTGGTCGAGGGATGACAGAAGATAGATGGGTACAGGCGGGTCAGAATGTAGCGTTCTGCGAAATCCATGACTTTGTCTATCACTTCTGGTGTAAAACCTAGAAATCATAATCCAAAAAAGGAACAAAAAAAAAAGAGAATGTAAAATGGGAACATTGAGATGAATGAAAATATAATATTAAAAATCTCTAAATATAAAGTAGACTGTGTGTGTTCAACCATTCATTTGAAGACCTTATTATCTCATAACTCATAATACTTTTGCGATTTCACTTCGGACATGTGTCTTCGCTAGCAAAGTGGATAACGTTTCGGACTGCCATGCGGGTGACCAGGGTTCAATTCTCCATTTAGTCTATACATTTTTTTATTTCCATTAACATTACTTTTAAAAAAAGATTGAAAATCTACGAGCAACTCAGGAAATTTAGATTTTTGTTAAATAAAAAGATTTGCCTATTTTTTTTACCCAATTACAATATAAATTTTAAATTACTTTCCTAAAAGTGTTTATATTTATCTGTCGCTTATACAGTCCTGATTTTATTTCCCCTGGGCAATGCCGGGCAATTTAGCTTGTTCATAACAAATTATAACAGGAAAATATTTATTGGAGGAAACTATCAAACTTTGAATATAGATTGAAAAGGATATTGAAGTCTAATTTGTAATACAATTTACAGTTAATATTTGAGTACTTTGTCTCTGTTAATCACCAGAAAAAAAAAATTCTGTCCTTAAGTGTTCAATCAAAGAGTTACTAAAGTGCTCACCTTTAAACACTGGATGGGCGCTCAGCTTGTCCAATAAGCTTGTGTAAAAATCCTGCACCATCTCTGAAAGGTCGTCAACGGCCAAATCTTGGTTATGCTGAACACGTTCAATGAACCCCCTGACCTATGTTAGCGAAACAAGCAAGCAGACGCAAGACTGTTCAAAGGTGTACAAAAGCTTAAACGAAGGATCTAAAAAACATTATAAGTTTTGATGAGTTTACAATACCTAAGATGCTGGGTAAGAACGTACAAATGTATATTAATTACGCTGGTGCAGTTCAAATTTTGACACCTAACCCTTACTGCACCGACCTACTTTCTGCTATGCATGCCTTCAGTATTGGCCATTATTTTACTAATTACTCCCTTTTTAGAATGGCTGAAACATCGACAGGGTTCCCAAATTATTTTTTTTACTTTTTTTTGTTGGTAAAAAGTGATAATAACATGTAGAGATTAAATTGCTTGAAACATAATAACTTAACTTATTAGAATAACCAAATTCTTAAAATAATTGGATTTATTCATAATATTAATTCATAAAAAAAACGTTTCACCAAAACATAGATCCATTGTAGTGGAGGTAAATAACTATCGGTCATTAGAACCGCACTTTCATTTAAAAAAAATAATAATAAAAGTAATTAGTCAATTTTTGTAATTTAAAAAGCAAAATAAAATTCAACTTAATAAATATTCTGCCAGAGTCTATGGTGAAAGGTAAAATCCTTTTTTTTTGTGCTTTAAGTAGACACCCTACTTGAGGAATATATACACGCCTGGGACTCAGGGAATTTCTTATTTTGATGACAATATACGCGCTCGCGACGGAGGAAAAGAATTAGGTTGATGGAATAATACTGCCCGGGACTGTAAGGGTTAAGCTAATAATGACTTTACAATGCAAAGCAGCCCAGGTTTTGGCTTACCAGTTTGGAGATTTCTAATGCTGCTGGTTTTCTTTTGATGGACTTGAGAAACTCTGCGAATTCTGTTCCAATTTTTTGGCTTTCGGCACTAATGCGTCTTTGCTCCTTAACAATTGGCTGGTTTTCTATAAGGTTATAAATGATGTACGATTAATGAAGTGAAACTGTAATTTTTCAGAATTGAATATGTAGGAAAAACAAATATATGATTTAAAGCGCACATATCTAAAATGATTTAAAGATTTCAATGGTTTACATGATTTTAACAGCACACAAACCTTTATTGGGTGTTTTTCTCAGAAACGACTTGAATGTATTGCTCCGTTTGTTGACTTGCAGTGTTTTCTTCTCCTCGAATTTTGAAAATGAGGCTCTTACATCAGCTAAACCAGGTACTCTTAAAGAAAAAAAAAACGGCAATTTAAATCAATCACTATAAATAGCTTCAAGAATTGGCAGCCAAACTTTTATAAATTTAATTTATTTTGAACATATTCAATTCAATCCTCAATGGTGAAGAAAATCTTATAATAAATTCAGATTTTATGTTCAATGCTTGTCTGTGTGGTTTAAGTGAAGTCTGGCACTTTGATCCTGACTAGCTCAGGAAACCCATTCCATGGCCAAATGCCACTTAGAACTACATGAATTAGTTCTTTGCATAGAGAATTCTCTACAAAGGATAAATTTGATAATGTTTATTTAATAAAATCTTTAAAAATATAAGAGTCTATGAAATACTCTTGGGAATTATTGTATAAGGGTCCAACTAAATTTAGTCATATGCCTGTATTTATAAGAGTCATAACTCCAAATTACTTTTTCATCACTGGTGACACCTGATGAGCTTCTTTGGCTGCGTCGTGCTGCATCTGTGCTTTGTGGGCCGTCTGATAGACCTCCCTGTAGCACTTGCTACAAAATCCTTGCCAGGCCGGGTTTCCATAGAACCCGCAGCCATTTTTGCACAGCAAATCTGTTTCATCGAGGTGGAATGTTTTCTTTTTGCTTAGCGCACTTGTGGCCATGGTTTTCAGTCTATGGTGGCTCAAGGTCTGAACAGTCAGCCTAATTTAATATGGACAACTGACCCATTTCTTGAAGGACCCAGAGGAGCAAAAATATGTTTGGAACACAATCTGAAATGGATAAAAATAATATATTTAAAAATAACATTATGAATATTAATTGCATTTTCACAATTAAAAACAATAACTATGTATACTAACCTTAAGGTCACATTTTTTAACTTTAGATTTTAATAAAAAGTAGGGGTGTGACATATAAACGCGACATAATTTCAAAAACGTTTGAAAAACATCACTACTCTGTCATTAAGTTTGCAACTATCGCCTATGGTAGTGTATAAAAATCTAGTTGAAAGAAAAGGTCTTTGAACCTCTCTTAGTCTAACTAACTCCTTTGTTCATGTACCCTAATTCAGGCGCCACTGAGTCGATAGAGCCCACTTCAAAAGATTTCTTTTTGCGTCAGCCCACTCTAGGGATAGGGACTTGAGTATGGACAGGGACATAGATGAAGAAACAGATGCCTTTAAAAACTTTCCAATATGGCTAATAGCTTTTGTTTCAATATATATGGGAATGAGTGCTAAACATCGGTGAGACCATATGTCCAAATAAAGATCTACAGTAAATTGATTGATTTAAATGCTAGGTTAAGATATTTGCATTTGGTGGCCATCTTGGTTAAATATTGATCAGGTGGATTATGGCTCAGGCTAAGCTTACAATATAACACATCTTAACCATAAAAACAAAGTGTACCAGGGAAATAATTAACAATAATGACAAAAAGAATGAACAGGTGTTCCTTAGTCATTAAAAAAACTAACAACAAAAAAAAACAACACATATCTATGTAGAAAACTGTAGGAGAGGCAGTCGGGTCAGGTTTTCTACTTCTAATTAGAACAATGCTGAATGAATTATAACCACTGTATCTGATAAATTAATGATATTATTATAATAATTATTATTGCACACAATATAAATACAGGTCCAATATTCAAATTATAAATTTATTACTTATTACATTACATAGAGATTAAATCTTAGATATTTTAAAGCTTAATATTCATTTTATAATGCAAATGATTTTAAGGAGAAAATACAAAGTTCTTACTCTATAATATAAACAAAATTCCAAACTTTTCCCCCAAAGTTGTTTAAAAATCAAGTTGTAACATCTTATCTGTGATAAATCTTATCCATACTAATGCCAGATAGAATAAAATTTCTTTTTAAGAAGCCTCAAAATATATTTATAACAATTTCATATTACTTGAAAATCTTGCAAAAGTATTTCAATATAGATTCGAGATAAAAACATTTTAGGTAAAAAATCTGACCTGATGGAAATTTTTGGGGAAAATACAGAGGGTAGACAAGAAGGCAAACAAAAACATTTTTAAAAAAATCATAACTTTATTTAAAATATGCAGGCTACACAAATAACTAAAATGTTTTTGTAAATGGGAATGCAAGCTCTTACCAGTAATATATCATTAGGGATGATTAGAAAATTTTGTTGTAGAGTGCCTACCTCCATGTGTTTTTAAATAAAATTAAAACCTAATGCCTAATTAACTGACCCCTTGGCTTGATTTGAAATAAAGGTAACTAAACTTTAAAAAAATTGATTTAAATAGTTATTTAAATGCCATCTTAATCTTCTTTTCTTTGTTTATTTTAAGATATTATTATTATTTTTAAATGAGTACATATTTTGTTGTGCTGTACGTTGTACTTCAGCCTTCATAAAGAATTACAGATAAAAAATTTACCCACAATGTTAACGTCACAAGCCAGGAAACCAAAAAGGTCTAAAATGGCATTGTTTAACACCTTACCTATTACAAGGAAAAACCAGATGAATATTTTTTTAAATTCTAGATCCAAGGTCAGTCCTTCCAGTGATCCAATGACTTAATTTGTGTAAATAGAATCCAATTAACAATTATTGATTAACTATAATTAAAGAAAGTGTCTATAAGTTCAGACCAATAGCCTAAGAGATATTGTTCTGGTGGGCATATATATCACGAGAGAGATTTTTCCAGCAGACCTAAATACATCGTGTGTTCTTGGCGCACTGAGTTCGATTCCTCACTGATACCTTTTTTTTTCTTGTTTTTTATTTCCATTAATTTTTTTTTTTAAAGATTGTAAAGAATTTCAGGATTTAGATTTTATTAACTGAAAAATCTAACAATTATATTTTAGACGCATGCAGCTCATGCGGGTCGAGCCGGGTGTTCGATTCCCAGCCAAGGATAATCTTTAACTCAGGGAATTAGCTTGTAGGTCTACATGATAGACTTAGGTCGGCCGGGAAAAATATCTCTAGCACTTGACGCCTGGCGGTCACATGACAAACCAACCGGAACAATATATCCCAGCCTATTTGTCCGGTCACCAAACGCCAAGACACTGCCATAATTAAAATATTATTGTTTAAAATTAAATAATTATTTCAGAATTTTTAAAATGGATATTTAGAAATATGAACTTAGGCCTATCCTATAACTCATGTTTCAACATAGAAATGATCACAATGTAATAATTCAAAAGTTATGAAGTTTAATCATTTCATGATAATGACTTTAATAAATTAAAGCTAAAGTTAATTAAAGTTATTGATAGTTCACCAGTTGAGTTAGGCCTACACATCACAATTATTATTAACTATACTAGGCCTGCCTATAGCCATCTAGTCTATACTATAGTAAATTATAGTAGTCTAAGTAGTATGGTAGGCTATAGAGTTTAGTAGGCCTAGTTGTATAGACTTTTTTAATGACTAAACTCTATACTATACTATATGACTATACTATAACTATATACTATAGGCCTAGTGACTATAACTGATAACTATACTACTAGTCAGTCTAGTATTATTATTTATATTATTTTAATATCTAGTTTTATTATAGTATAGTTATAGGCCTATAGTATATACTTATATTTATATAGTTAAATATAGTCCCCAATATACTATTTTAATATAGTGGGCCTATAGTGAGTGCCTATAGTCTATACCATTAGTCATTAGTCTATAGTTAGTATAGTATAGTAGGCATATGATATGCCATATGAATATGCCTATACACTTAAACAGCCTATATAGGCCTAGTTATAGTACTTACTTATACGCTACTTCAGTCTTCACCATTATATTTATCATTTGAAAGGATACTTTTATATAACTTTTCACTTATTTCTCTTTGATTCGATGCAAATATCATGTTATTGTAGGCCTATTGTATAATATAAGTTATAAGTATAGAATAGAGTTACTATAGACTATAGTAATAGGCCTATACTATACTATAGACTATAGAGTAGAGTATAGACTATAGACTATACTACTATAGTCACTATAGAAAATAGAATAGAGACAAAGCTTTAGAATGTTAACGTTTGTGTATAGTCAGTATAAGTATAGCCTATATTTAGGCTAGGGGTAAATAACGAATTGTAGGCCTACATGAAAGATGAATTATGTTCTTTCTTACAGTAAGTTACAGCTTACACTAACATTCTTACATAAATCTTCAAACATCTTTTCATCTATTAAATTTGTTACGTTAATTTTAAATTTGCAAGCAACAGTAGCAACACTGAACACTCACACTCAATCAAACGATCAATAAAACCGTACACGTTTAAAATTAGTCAAACCTATATTAATCACCTGTTAAAGAACTAATGCCATCAAAGATGAATTAATTCAAATACTCTGCCATAAATCTTATTTGTTTTAAATTTATTGTGTGCGTTTTGTGTTAGCACTATTTAATATAATAAAGACCGACCTTTTAGTCTCATGATCAACATCAACAAACCAAAGAAAAAATGGCCAGGTGTTTTAAAGTTATGCTTTTTAAATGAAATAATATGGCATATTTTATAGATCTTATTTGTTGTCATATATTTTATTTAAAACATATTTTAACTTACAATTGTTAAAATAAATGTATTGATCTAAATCTAAGTATTAATTCATGAATTCAATGTTAAATAGAATACAAATACGGTACCGTACTTTGAAGAATTATCTGGCAGCTGGCCAACATATAATAAAAAATTATCAATCGTACTTAGACTGCTACACGAACAATGAGGCCAATATTACATTATTTTTTTATCTATTTTTTTTTAAAGTTTTTTTCAATTTTTTTTTTTATTAGAAAGTAATTATTTAAGCATCCATTTACCCCCTTCCCCAAGATTATTACGTTGTTTTCTTTTAAAGAGAAACTGACGTTACCACTCATATTTTGGAATTTAATTTAGGCTATAATATGTAGGCAGAGGGCACACCACGTCGAATCGACGGGGAAAAAAACGTGTTTTCCACGTGTTTTCGTGGTTTTCACGTTTTTTTTCTCGTTGATATGACATTGTGTGCCCGCTAGGCTATCGTCGGAGAGGCCGTCAGCGGCGATGCTTGTTCGACAATGTAAAATATCGGACAGGGCTGCAGTTGACTCAACTATTAATAACCGCTTAAGATGAGCAAAAGTGGAGAAAGTTGACTGATGATGAGGTGTCCATTCGCTCGATCCCCCCAACGACCACAACGGTCAAGGGATTGATGATGATGATGATGATACATAGAATAGAGTCTATTGCAGCTTATATATAGACTATATACGATTATATCATTTTTGTCCATGCAATGAATGCAGGCGAATTCCTTAGTTGGGGTAAAGTAAAGGCGGCTATTTTGTGCATAGTGCTGGCCACACAATCACCTTATAAGGCCAGCAATATATGCACAGTCGCCATATAGTATGCTGTGTCCACAGAAACTGTGAACGCTGATCACCAGCCCTGTGGACCAATTAGTTCCGATGGGATACTTTACTTTGAAAACTTAATCTCTCCACCCTATTAGGCCTATAAGGCCCTAGATCTATACCTTTTTCAATCTCAACACGCGCTTCTTAAATTGGTGACTAAAATTGAGTATGCTTAGGCCTACATATATAGTTAAATAGGAAAGAAATAGCATGGTATTTTAGACCATTTAGACCACAGACATGTAAATTTAAAGATAACAATAAATAAAATTTTAATAATTGGTTTATTCAATTTTATTTTTTATAGTAAATTATAGGTCAGCTTTTTAAAAATTGTTATGTTAACATGGCGGCTTGGCTTCATAAGTTTAGTTTCTGTGCCCAATCTTTGTTAAGATTTTATAGATCAGTGGTTTTCACCCTTTGTAAGTTTGTATATAAAAAAACACAACAACAACCCGAATTTTTATGGCCAATTTTAAATTCTAATGGTTAGCGATGAATTGTCCACGAATAAGCACAGTAACGCCTGTAAATCTTATCATTGGTCTAGAATAGATAAAGAGCCACGACAGCGTACAGTCTAAATTCAAAGGCATAATTTATTTTAAGAAAGCATGATCATTTACATTTTAATAAAAGCCCAATTCGGTACACCTATAAATATTGGCCCCATATTTGGCTTCAATAGAGCTGCGCAGCTGGTCTTTACATTGTGACTATACAAGTAGGCCTAATATCTAGCCAGGATAGGCCATATATATATTAATATACATCCTAATTTTAGGCAACCCCTTTTTTGGTAGGGGGAAAGGGTAATGGAAATAATTAAGGGGAGGGGCGACGCTTTTTATGATACTGCAAAGTTATCCATAAGCCCTTTAATTAATGTCGCGTTTGTTATCGCCCCTTTATAAGCTTTAATTATTGTTAAAGCGAGAGCGCTTTTTTTTTTCACATGATCTGGTTTTATTACCGTTTGACTTTGTAGACTAAAAAAAAAGCCTTTTGGGGTTGGGTTGGGAGCCTGGATTCATCTTTAATGAACTACAATACGGGCTGAAGCTTAATAGGCCTATATTATTGCAGAACTCCAATAATTATATAGGGCCTACTATAAACTATTAATTACGTATATTAATAGGCCCTATATATAGTCATGTAGGCCTATTTGACTTATAGGCCTACTTGACTTAATCCTGTATATCCCCATAGGAGCATATCTATAGGGCCGCAACTACACTTTTCCCTCGGTTTTTGGAGGCTCCCTTTATCTGAGTCCATGTGAGGCCAACATCCTTTAAAAAAATTGCCTCACCTACGACCGATCTCCTCCAAGTTTGCCTGGGTCTGCCTACTTTCCCTTTGCCCTGGAAATTCCAGTCAAGTGCTTGTCTTGCTACATTGTCTTCTGTTTTTAAAGTTTGCCCAATCCACTTCCATCTATAAATACGGCTTTTGATGCTGTTGTAGGCCTACTTTCTTAGTTGTTTTGGGTTGCGGTCCTCTTGTTAGTGTTTAGTTATTAAATAATTTATTTGTAGGCCATATTAATTCATATTTATTAAGCTATTTATGTCTAGTTGCATATAGGCCTACATATTGTCACTAATTGTGTCCATCCAAAAGTTATGTAGCTAAGTAAAGGCCTGTATTAAAAGATAAATAAATACCGAAATGAATAATAGTTAATAATAGAAAAAAAAAGATGACCAATAATCGATATTCCAATATTCCAATATACCTAGTAATATAGGAATATAGGAATATAGACCTTAATAAGCTTACTAAGCTTATTACTATAATATTATTCTATAAAATAATAATAAAGTGCAAACATAATTTTATAGATCAACTAAGCGTAGGCCTATATATAGGCACTACATTATTGTTATCTAAGACATTAAATTTTAGTCTTTATAATGTTAATATTTTTTAACGTAACAAATCAATGTTTGGGGGCGTGGCTACACTGTTGACGGTCCTCTTTGACTTCTGAACTTAGTGTTATCGAATGATAGTAAATTTTTACCATTTAGGGCCTTAAACGACTGACCAATGAAATATTCGTTTACTATTCAACGCAAGCCATTTAAGGAAACGCTTAAAATAGATATATAGAATGCAGTATTAAGGCCAAGTTTCGGAAAAACGTATATAAACAGAAACATAATTGTACACGTTAAACAATTGAATAGTTTGTGCATACATAAAACACACTGAAGATATACACAAATAATATTCTCTTTGAATTAGTTAAACTAAATTTGACATAGTTACATTAAAATTTGTTGATTGAACACACGACCGATAGGGGGCGCATCAACAATTCACGGGACCTTCAAAGGAAGTAGTTCATCCTACCGTCACGCCGGCTAACTGATCCAACATATCAGTAGAATTTACTTTGACCAGCCAAACAAATAACAATGGCCTCTGGTATCAAAATCTCAGACGAAGTTAAGGACATATGGAGCAGTATTTGTATGAAATCTGCTAAAAAAACAAAACTGAAGTATGGAATTTTTACATTTTCTGCTGACAATAAAATGTTAGAAGTTGAAAAATATGGCACTTGCGATGAGCCAGAAAGTGATTATGACAGTATTATTTCAAGTCTTCCATCCAATGATGTTAGGTACATTGCCTATGATTTTGAGTTTGTCAACAAAGATGGCACCAAGAAGTCTGAGATGCTTCTTATTTCCTGGTAAGTATTTAATTAAATACTTAGCAACATAGTCTTGTTTTTAAATCCGGAAGTGGAATTGTGTTTTTGGAAAATTTTTGATAAGTAGGCCTACGTTAGTCATTGTCTGCATTCTCATTCAGTTTAGACTAGTTAGTTTAGACTAGTAAACTGCATTAAATAGATAATTAGTTTAAATTAGAGTATTCTTCTTTTCAAGTTCCTTGTTTAAACGTTTTAGTTTTAGAACAGAATAATTCGGTAGTCATACTTGTTCCTAAGAGTTAATACTAATTGAAATTGTAGGCAATGTAGGCGTCATATTGAGGATATGCCGCTATGTAGGTACTTCGATAAAATTTTCAAAATTTTTCTAATTAATAAAATTGAAACAAAACCTATTTAGTTAAATGTAGTTGGGTATAGGCTTTCCAATGACACCTCATTTTCGTTTCTACATGAAATATTAAGGAAGTTATTAATTTTTTAAGTGTCCGAAAATTAAGCCTATTTGACCCATCTAAATATAAAAAAAAAGTGTGACCCAAAAACATGATTTGAGCTGTTTAAATTGCTATAACTTAAAAACCGTAAAAGATAAATGTATGAAATTTGAAACACTTATTCTACTATATATTATTTTTATTTTAAAATAGCTATTTACATAGGTGTCGATTGGGGAGGGGGCCCAGATCATCGAATTCTCCAGAATTTAGTATTTTACTATTAAACACAAGTTCACCTCACTGACCTATATATAAAATAAACATAGATCTGAGGTTTTTTACCCATCAGAAAGCCTCTTCATCCCCGATCCCCAACTGTATACAAATACTTTTCTAGACAAGGGGCGTAGCCTCATGGGGGAGAGGGGGGGGGGTGAGAGACTTGTTATGGTATTGAAAATATATTTTTTAAAAGAATATTTACATTTTTTCCCTATATTTGGGTAAAATGTATTTAAATAATGTTTGTAACATGACATGTCAAACCCACTCCTCAAATATTCTAACATCATCCTAAGTCTAAGCACAGTGTGAGTTTGTGTGTGCGAAGGGGGCGGGGAGCCACTGTGAAAAAGGAGGGGTGTTGGGCCCCCATTTTGAAAAAACTATTTGGGGGGAGCCACTGTGAAAGGGGAGGTGGTTGGGCCCTCATTTTGAAAAAACAAAGGATTTTTTTAGCAGTTAAAAAAAAATTAAATTTGCAAAGGTTTTATAATTGAATTAAATGTTTATTTTATAACCCCCACCTATTTCTGAAAATTATCAACATTTCTATACTTGCCCATGTATGGCAATATATTTGTGTATTACTTCCTGATTTTGTTAAAGGCAAAAATTATGTCAACATAATTTTTAGTTTAAAATTGAAAAAAAAAGGAATAAAAAAACAAATGGCAGACAGATGTTAAGTTTTTTAATGTTTGTTTTTCCGAGATTATAAATTATATTAAAAAAATATAATAAACTAGTTTCTATTTAAAATGCTTTAAATCTTAAGTTAACTAGTTTTAGGCCCACAAATGATAATAAAATAAAGTAAGTAAAGTACCATTTGGACCAAACAGATCATAGGACTGGTGAAGCAGCGTTCACCAGTTTCTGTGACCAGGGCATTATAATGCCCATCCGCCATTACTTTACCTCAACTAGTGTCAGGTACCCATCAGAGCTGGGTAGACTCAGGGGTACCCTTATAAGTCCCGGGAAAAATCCTAGCCCACACCATGATTTGTACCCAGAACCGTCGGATCGCCAGTCGAATGCGCTGCAGCTAGGCCACCGTGCATCATTATTTCAATATAAAATTAACCATTTTTATTTATCTATCAGTTTACTTTATTCATAATAATTCACTCAAAATTGAAATTATAATACACTTTTATTTAGGCATGGATGGATTAATTAGTGCACCAGAAGCCGTAAGCATTTAAAAGATTACCTCTCCCAGACCCCCTCTTTTTAATATTTATTTTGGCATGAAGTTCAAAAATATACTTTTACCATAAGCAGAACCACATAACAGTGTCCCATAAGTGTCATGAACAATGATACATTTGTGCAATGTAAAATATTTTTAACACTGTGTTTCATTGGAAGAGTAGGCCTATTCTTTTTAATAAAAACTATTATATTAAAAACTTTGATGTTATGTTCCCTATACTGAAAACAGCATGCAATTTGACTATTAAATGATTACTTTTCCACAATTTTTTTAATGTTGTATTTTATGAAATATCAATACAACATTCTTAGAATGTCCATTATTTTATAAAAGTAATGGGCAGAGCTCATCTTATTTTTTTTCCACATGGACAATAAACAATTCATGTCTTATCAAATTTTCACCATATGTGATTACATATTTATAGGTTATAATAATCCTTATTTCTTAGTCATTTTTGTCACAGGGACCATGTGATTTAATTTTTTTTTGACTATCTTGAAAAAAACAACATAGTGACACAGGTCTTTTTAAACTTTTTATATTAAAATTGTTTCTTCCATTCCCTTTTCATTTCTATATGTTCAACTTGAATGCTAGATCCATATGAAAAGCTGAAAAAGGAAAGAATTTTTTTTTTTTATTGCATTTTAAATATTTTTTTTAAATATCTGTAAGTAGCCTAATTGTTAATAATTTATAATATGATATGGGCATATGGCCCTTGCAATAATATTTTTGCATTCCTGTGTAAAAAAAATCCAAAAATAGTAATTAATTACATTGTCACTATAGTATAAGACCCTTTACTTTATTACCAAAATAATTGCCTATAATATAAGTTCTAGAGCCTAGATATTTTAATATACCTTTAGACATATTATGTCCCATTTATCTGCCTACTAGTAGTACTAGTGACTATATATATTATATGATAGGCTTATTCATGGCCATATCCATATACAATATTGTTTAATTATTGGCTCTATATATAGACTATAGCAATATAGGCCTACTGTACTATACCCTATAGGCCTAGCCTACATATAGATAGTTACTGTTATTACAGTCCTATTATAATGCTAATAATGTACAAAACTACGCCTTATCATCGCCTCCCTATATAGGCCACAGGCCTATAGCCCTAGGCTATGCCTATGTATGGCCTATGTATGGCCTATGCAATGCTATAAAATGACTACTAATGACTAGGCCTAGTCATGACTATGACCCTTTTCCTGGCTATATACAGGGCCGTAATTAGGATTGTAGGCGCCCATGTTCACACATCTATGTGGGGGCCCTGTTCTCAAATTTATGGGGGGGGGGGGCCCTCGTGGCATCGCCCCAGCATTCCATAGGGCCTACCTCAGAAAATTGCCGTTAATTGACTCATGTTAAATTCTGTAAAATATATAAATGCATTTTATGTAGCGCTTAGCTTGGTTGGATTAAAGCGCTTAAAATTTTAGGGGATAAATGAATTTTATTTTATATATTAAAAAAAAATTCTTTTTGGGATGTGTGGGGGCCCCTGTTCCAATGGAACATGTGGAAAATGCCTAAATACACGATTGGCTATTTTTTTATATTTAGTAGGCTATAGACTATAGACTACAGTATTGCTATAGTTTAGGCCTAGTCATATTTCTCTAGTTATAGCCATAGCCCATAAACCTGTGCCCTATATTACTAGGCCTAACCATGGCTTTTCTAATATACATATACAATACTGAGTCAAAAATAACACGGAGTATGCTGGTTTGTTGTATTTTTCAGTTTATTTATATTGTAAAATATAATCCTACTTTTTAAAAAATACCACGTGTTTTTTGTAAATTGTTCTAAAAAAAGATATGACCTAAAAACAAAAGCGTGCAAGTTCTAAAAATAGATTTTATCATCAAAGTTTAAAATATTATTATCTAAAATCTGATCCAAGAAAAAATATTCAAATTGACTTCAGCTAATATATTTATACATACAAAATGGAAAAATTATAATTAAATTTTGTTAGAGTAAATTTGGCGATAAAAATTTTAACCAAAACCATTTTTTTGCTATATGTTATATATAAAAACTTTGGAAATAAAAAAAACAACTTCTGCTTCAACGGATTTTTATGAAAATTCACATTTTGATGTATTTTAACATGACAAAAACGAATATCTTCATTAAATTTTGTTAATATTAATAATAAAAAAGTTACACATTCTAATTTAAAAAGTTACAAATTCGCCGACTTACCGATTTTTTTCCGATAAATTCAAAGTAGTTCCAAGTGAAGAAAAAATAATATTAATAATGTTCAAAATGTCACTAACAAAAATAAAGCACTTTTCTGAGCTAAAATCTTGTAGAAAACCATTAAATATAAAATCTAACAGACTATGTGAAATTAGGTCCAAAAAATTTGTGATTCAAATTTTTATGATTTTTGGTAAACAAAAAAAATGGCGGAAGTGGGTTTTATCGAAGTACCTACGCTATGCTATGTCTAATCTAAAATTCGAAAAATTTTCAATTCAATTTTTTTTTCTTGTTTAAAACAAAGCTTAAAACATTTATTTTAGAGGAGTTGGCTTGGTAATAGGATCCAACCTTTCATTGCCTTAAATGACGGCAAGACAAGATTTACTGATGCCATTTTCAAGTTTCTCCATTTGTGAAAGTAAAAGTTCGTAGGGCTGTTAATGGGTTACCCTGTCCTAGAAGGCTTCTACCACGCCCAATTTTTTTGCTATATTAGGCACTCCATATTTCAGTAAATCCTTTTCTTGCATGATCATAATTTCCGGTTAGCCTACCCCAATTTAATGCTCTCTTGATCCTTTGGGCTGTTAATAGTGATTTTATGTCAATGTAAGTATCCCGTCAGACCAAATCCATAGGGTCGGTGAAGCACTGTTCACGTTTCTGTGGCCACGGCATACTAGGTGATTGTGTGGCCAGCACTATGCACAGCCGCCTTTACTCCAACTAATGTCAGGCACCCAGAGCTGGGTAGACTCAGGGACGCCCTCCAGGCCCGGGAAAAAATCATAGCCTGCATCAGGATTCAAACCCGGCACCTTCGGTACACCAGTCGAATGCGCTTCCGCTCGGCCACATGCCCCATTGTGTCAATGTAATCAAATATAAAAGCTACAACATGAATTATTTAATCTTCATGAGATTTCCACCAAAACATGGATACCAATATTAACCATATCATTTGAGCGATAACAAAAATTGCACTTTGTTTAAAATAAGTTTAATTCATGACTCGTAATATTCGCGCTGGGGTTTTCATTTATCCTACCAATTATTTTTACACATTTCTACAAATAAATAAGAAATTATAGGCCTAAATCTATGTCAATAAGTTAATACCCATAGTTTCGCATTGGCGTATCTTTTTTTTTTACCAAAATGGTCATTGTAAAGTGAAGTAACATTGACATTTGTCAGCCCATAACCAGAAGTCATGTTAAAATAAAGGGAACATTTTTTTTCATATATTGCCCGCTACTGTTTTGTTGTGTATGTCCCGCTATATACCCATAGAAACAAATGTTTTGGACCATACAAATTTTGATTACAATGATTAGTGGGAAATACATGGCCGTAGAAATGTTCTTCCTGTTTCTTTTTACAGAAACAAAATTAATGGATATTTACGGTTGCTTTCGATGTAGTACTTGTTAGGACTTGTTGACCTAATTTAGATAGCAGTAATAGTATTTTTTTGTATTACAACAGTAATTAAAGAACTAAAAGGAATATTCAGGATATATTTAGGTTTTCTATGGTCCATTTTTTGTATGGTTTGTATTTAGCCGGCAAGAGCCTTCCTTACATCTGGAATATACAGGTTATATGTTGTGCCCCTAAAATAACAAACGTGTAAAAATAGGCTTGTATAGACATTTAAAAAATAGTATTACTATCAAATGAAACAAGCTCAAATTGGCGACGCTAGGCGTCTATAGTTGTCCACCACTGCAACTGTAGTTGCGAAATGGTAGATATTCAAGCTATATACATAAAAAATAATTTTTTTTTTTTAAATTGAACAATCACTATTTTTAGCGTGATACTTTTTTTTTCTGCAGTGCCTAGCTATATACAATAAATAGTGCATTTACCCGTTACTAATTATTCCTGGTGTTCCTGGCATTATTATGTAACCAGCCAAACTTTGATACCAAATTATATTTGTAACGAGTGACAATAACAAGTGGAGAATTAATTGCCATAACTAACCTGATCAATTATGATCAATATCAGACTCATCTATTTATAAAAGTAATTCTAAAGAAAACATCTTATCAACTCTTCAGTTTGTATTATTACTGTCTCTGACAATGTCTATGGAGAGCACTATATATGACAGATAGGCATAAATAAACCTCAGTAATTGCTAGATTTTTTTAATTGAAAAAGCTAAAGAAATTTGAACTATTGCTCAATGGAATAATCATTCTGCTCCAAGCGGTGAAAGCTTACATCCGTAACTTTTGGTTTATATAACCTACCGCTTGTATGAGGGGAATATTGACACGCTTGGAGTAAAATTGGCTGGTCGAAATGTACATGCCCCGGGGTTAGAATACCTAAACAATAGTTGTAAATTCAAATGGTAATAATAGTCAACCTCTACGGTCGTATTTTATTCAGCTGACACAATTTATGATTTAACCCTATGGTGTGGCTCTTTAAATGAACAACAATATTGCTGCTATCGTTGACCATATGCATTCTTTGTTACTTCAAGCTTAAGTCAACAACCCCTAAATATAAAGATTTTGATATTAAATGGTTTATATCTTTCGTTTTTTTTAATGTATTAGCTTTCCAAAGATTTTGCTCATTGTAAAAAAATCAAACTAAGATAGTTACAATCATTATTAGTCTAGAATACAATCATGGTTAGTCTAGAATATTCATCATTTTCACTTTTCCCCCAAAGAAGCAAAAATAGGGTTTTCCCGCTGATGCTAAACATACTGAATAGACATGGCTTTTATTGATATTAAAATATTCTTTTGTTTTTTTCTACATAAAACATCCACTGATGTATATTATATGTCTAATTCAACTGTACAGTTACACCTGAACAATAGTCATTCTTCATTTATTTTGTTGTATTTTAATCTATAACCCTTTGAACCCTGAACTCCTGGCCCTTTCCCTGGGCTCCTGGAGAAAATCAACAGAAAACTCAAGGAAAACAAGACATATTAGTGCATCATCTTCTTTTATTTATTATTACAGTATCCGTATCAATCACTTATTCGTATATTTCCCTTTTTAGTATGCCATTCCTTCTAGTATTTAAATATTTGGTTCAAGCATTAGAAGCTTAGGCTTTATTTGCAGGTTTCCTCTTTCACCCATATTCTTTCGAAGGCCTAAACAATGTTTATTAGGCGAAACTTATTTAGATTTCCTGAAACAATTCCACATTGAATCTCATATAAAACATTTTTATTCTATTTGTTAGAATGAAAATTAATTTCCCTTGCGTCGCCCTAATTTGCATCCTAAGTCTATTATTGCATGTTCAATGCTTCTTTTGTTTGTAAAATATGTCACAAATGCCATATAAACTACACTCACTAAGGGGCACCACCATTACTACCTCATCACAATCAGTGTTGTGTGTTCTAACTTTAGCATTAATTGTATATTTTTATATTGATAATGTGGTGTTTAAGGCATGTTAGCGCAGACTGACAAAACAGGTTCAATGAGCTTAGGTATCATGCAAACACTGATTAAATTTCTAATATGCTGTTTTGGCTATTTGCCCTCTGATGTCACCAGATGGGGTTGATAATTAGCTTATTATAAAATTTCTAACTTTACGGGTTTAAAAAAAAAAAATTAACCAGTTTTATCACTAATAAAATTAATAAAAATAGAATAAGTAAAAACGTTTTGATACAAAAACC
Organism: Anisus vortex; assembly: GCA_949126835.1. Taxonomy (NCBI): domain Eukaryota; kingdom Metazoa; phylum Mollusca; class Gastropoda; family Planorbidae; genus Anisus; species Anisus vortex. The sequence goes on from OX421504.1 coordinate 35,641,634, forward strand.
AACTGTTAAATTATAGAAACACTTATTGATTTAGATATTGTTCACACCCTTCATTAGTGTACACACGATTTAACAGGGTGCATAGAGTTTGTGAGAGTTTGGGAAAATTGACTTGATATTTTCAAGTTTGAGAACATTTGTGAAAACACACCAAAGTTTGTGAATTTAGCTAAAATTAAAATGGACAAAGCCGTGTGAAATTTATTCTAAATGCTAAAAAGTAATTATCTGTGTGAAGTTAAGAGATCCACAAGTCTATCCTGTTTTTCTTTTTTCTAAAATTATTTTATGGGTGCTTTTAACAAACATCCACAATAAACACACGCCCTTATAAATTTTTTTAATGAGACAGTTTGGGATTTTAAAAATGATTTTTTAAAGTCTGTTAAAATTAAAGTTTATGAAGAAGAATATTGAACATTTTTTTTTCTAATGGTCTTTATAATTGAAAACTTAGTTTTAGTAGCTCATACAGAGAGCATATGAGACTGATTAAACAAAACAATAAAAAAATGTATCTTCCGTTAAACGAATTATTTATGGAACAGTTCAAAGGGAATACTTTACAAGTCATTACGACATTATGTTTTAGTAGTCAATAAATTATTTTTGTGCTTGTTTCAATAATGTTTTAGTTAGTGTTTATTAATGTGTGTTTTTGTGTGTGTCTTGAATTATAATATGCATATATTATTTTGGTTCTAGCAACAAATTGATGTAAACTAAATTTTTCTTCACATTTCCAGGCATCCAGAAGGGGCCCCAATCAGAAAAAAAATGGTGTGCGCTTCTACTTTCAATGCTCTGAAAGCAGCCCTGTCTGTTAGTAAAAACATCTTAGAAGGGGATGCCTATAATGAAGTGGACAGTAAAGCAGCTTTAGAAAAAGTTGGCGGGAAAAGTGTTTAGGATAGCAACTAGTTATTGGTAAGTTTATTAGTATAGCTCCTGTCGGCTAAACATCACTTTGTCAATACATTTGTTATTGGGGATACACAGCATTGCTATCTAGGTAACTGAGCTGTCAGCCAGAAATAACAGTGAATAACACTATGTCATTTAGGTTGGTTGTGAGGTGATATAAATGAAGGGATTTACACAAGTTTAGCATGTACCTTGGTCAGTAGCATGATATGAAACTTTGTGTATGTTTAAGCAGGAAAGAAATTTCATTCCCAATAGGACACTTTAGAACAGGGGTCATCAACCATTTGATAATGGTGTGCCAAAGTAGGATTTCTAATTGATTCAGTGTGCCAACAGCCCATTCTTTTCATGTAGAAGAGACTCTAAATTGACTTGCGAGTGCCATTGAAAAAGGCTTGGCGTGCCAAATCTGGCCGACCCCTGCTTTAGAAGACCTGCCAACTGCTGAGTACAGTGGTATGGTACCTTGTAGGTCAAACATCCGCTCCAGCAGCTCATAATTCTCCGTTCACTCACAGACAAAACACAATTACTCATAGACTTCTAATAGGGGAATCATTTAATTTGTTCTGAGCTGGACTGTGCTAGAGGAACTGGTCTACAAACAGAAACAACACGTGAACACTGAAAACATGACATGCTAAAGCAGGTGTTTTTTTTGTATCACTCGGAATGCAGATTTATGTAAGGATAGGAGGCTTACTCACTTCACTGGGGCCTAGAGTAGCCATAGGAGCAGTATTACCCGGTATCATTAAAAAAAAACAGCAAAGAAAATAACTAAAAATGACACATTTACATGTAGTTCTAAGCAAACCATCTAAGCTCAAGCTATTAACACAGACAGGAATTGTTTGATTTGAGTTTATTCCCCACATTAACTTGTTAACAACAATCTTGACTTGAAAGTTTTTAAGCTGTCAGCGTCAGGTCTAGATTTTTTTTATTGTTTATGTTTACTTATGCCTGTCTTTCTCTTTCCTTTTCAGATATGCTGAAGCTGTGAACTACTTGTACGTAGGGATATATTTTCTGAGGGTCATTTGTTACAGATCAGCGTAAATGTTTCCATACAACATACATTTGTTTAAAAATATTATTCAAAATTTGATTACAGATTATTCTATTATTTATGCTGACAAAAAAAATTAATGAATTTATAAAAAAATTTTATCAAGTGGTTTCATTGAAATGACTTGTGTAATGTTTTGATAATGGTAGATTGAGCAGTTCATATTTTAAACAAATATTTTTTTTAATGTAACAATAGAACTAACCAGCTTATAATTTACCCTCATGTTTTTCTTGTAAATTTTTTTTCACGAAAATGTGTTGTTTTTTTTTCAATGTGTTATTTCCATAACTGATAGAAGGATTTGAAATGTCTTTAGTTTCAAACTAATGTCTTAATTTATTATTTTTTTCAACTGTCCAAATAATGCTTAAAGAGAGACAATGTTTATCTGTCAGTTTAGTGACAGATGTAATTGTACTATATATATAATCTACATACTTTTCATATTTCTTATGTCTTGGCAAATTCTCCAAGAGAGAAATGTTTCATCAGTCTATGCTCAATGCTATTTATACATCTAAATGGCTACCAAATTAATCAATGCCTAGTCCTGTTGTTTTTTTCTTCTGGAAAACATTGAGTAACTGGGAATCTAAAAAATATGGGTTGAATCATGAAATTTTAGGTTGTTTCTTTTCATTGTGTCTTGGTTTTTTTTTACAGTAGATCATTCTAGTCAGTTTCTATTTTTTGGGGGGCAAAAACTGGAAACTCAGTTGAAGAGAAAACAAAAAATACACATTGGGGAAATGTATCTTTTAAAAAAATAATTAAGAACAAAACATGTTTTACACTTGCAACAGAAATTTGCCTTATGGTATTTGTAATGTTGACAAGCTCTAGCCCAATGTCAGGGTCAGTCGGGGGGGAACGTGATGAAACATTCATTGTGTGCGTGGACGCACTGGACAGCTCTCTGTGGGGGGGGGGGTTTCCTTTTTGTTTTCTGGGTGCATGTGAGTACAAAACAAATTTCTGCCCTGAGTAGATGATCTACTGTGCTGCTTACTCATGCACATATTTGTCTAGTGTATAACGTTTTTTTTATATACATGCAAAAAAAATAAACTGTTACTACAATATTTTTTTCCTAATGTTTCCTATTTCATGGAAGTAAATGTTTTGTTAGTCATATTCTTACAACTGGTTTTCTTATTTCTACATACACACATACATATTGTATTTAATAAATATATTTTCATACCAATTTGTGAACATAAAAAGGGTGGAATACATTAAATGTTAAGTTAAACAGGGTTTTGTATTAGGTTTTCTTCAACCTAATATAATATTGGATAAACAGCTGGTGGTTATCACTTGTTTTAAAGGACACTATTTTAGAGAGTGTGTTAAAAAAAACTATTAGGCAACACCAAACATATCTTGGACATATTTATGATAATCTTATGTTTGTATAAAGAGTTCTAGTCCATGCTTGACAAGAATGTACCGGTTACCGTATTGTAGATTTTAATATGGTACCTTACCAATTCAGTTTCTGCTGTAAAAGTAAAAATACAGAAAAAAAAGTTCTGTGTGTCAAACTTTCACCTTTATTCATGAATGTTGACAAGGTTGGGCAATAATTAAAATAATGGCTTTAAAAAAAAACTTATTCTAACTTGGATAAATGGCAGTACAATAAAATTAAAAAAACAAACAATAAAAGGTGAATACAATTATTCTAAATACTGGTATTAAATATGGTCTAATCTTATTATGGAATGTGTTAAATTACAAGAAGGATTGTAACATCAACAAAGAATGCATAGCGTTTAGTCGCACAACAGTGTTTTGAACATGCCACTTAATGACTTATTGAACCATCAAATCAAGCAATAATAATAGATCTATATTCTTTCTTTACATACATATATATACAAATAATATTACAAAATTGTCCAGCTGAAATGATTCATTCCTTGTCAAACTTATTAAAAGATAAATAACATACAAAGGAACAAGTAAATTACATTGTTTTTAGTTTTGAATGGTCAGTAAAAAAAATATAAATTGCCATTGGATTCTCAGCTAGTAATACTACTTACTACCGTAGTATATTATTAACACACACAAATTTACAATTTTCTTTATTACTGAATTTACTGTCACTATAAAATGAAATTTCCACTGTAAGTACTAATCTACACACAAACATGTAAAAGCTGCCTGGATGGAGGTTTCATTTGGGGGATTGTGATTTTCCGCACCCCATGGTTAGATAGACATACTGGCACTGGTAAAAAGTAAATGAAATAAACATTTAAGGATGAAGCCAAAATGTGCAAAAAATGCAATGAAATACCTGGCACACCAAGTCCTCAAGTTTGTTTTTTGTTGTATTAAATGATTAATTTAACTTCAAATTAAATTATTGTACTTTAGATACATTTATTTTAAACACAGGGTGAAGTATTTTAAAAGTTAAAAGTAGATTGAAAACTAGACAAGTTACGGTATAAGTATAAGAGCATTCCATTACTGATGCCATGATTTGGCTAAAAGTGGGCTGGTTCTTCTACTTCTACATAAAGGTTAGGAAACAAGCTAAGGAAATTAGCTATAATTGGTTCATATCATATAAAATTTATGTGTATAAAAATAAAATGATTGCATTGCAGTAATCAGTAAAAAAAAAAATGGCAGTGATGAGGTTTGTGTTGACTTGCATATTCCAAGCCATAACACATTGTTAAGCTTTGCCGTTCTGTAGCAGCCTGAGCAGTTTGCCAGCACACACTGACACACCACTGGCGGCAGCAGTGTTGGGTCGGGGGGAGAGTACACTCCCTGGCCTAGAACCCTGGCTGATTGGTCTGGGCGTGATGGCGTCCCGGGGTGTGTGGGCTGACAGCAGTGGGGTGAGTTTGTCGATGCCATGCAGAGCCACAAGGTCCTGAAACGTTAGGGAAATTATTAGCCATGCAATCAAAGTAAGGGCAATGGTCAACAAATGAAAAACTTGTCTTGTACTTGTATTTAAGGTCACATTCAAATTCAAGGTTGACATTAAAATGGCAGACTTATACCTTGAGCAGTTCTTCTTGCTGGCAAAGACTTCTCATAGCCAACATGGCATTAATTTGAACGACAGACTGGGAATCATGACAAGCAGCTTCTAGCAAACTGAAGATAGAGACACAAAAACCTTTCAATACACATGCCACACTTTTTAATTCTATCTAATGTTACATAGCCTACATAGGCCTACATTTAAGTCTAAACTAAATATGTCTGTATCTAAATTTGTATTTCTATCAGCTAAACTGCTAAACCCTTCATTGTTCTATCTATTGTATCAATGGTTCTTTTCTATTTATTCCAATAATTTCTGACTTTCTAAATTATTATGTATCTGCTAACTGCAATCTTTGCTGACTGCTGGAGTTAAAATATGTTTTAAAATTATCCTCTGAATACTGCTGTAAAGTACAGTAGGACAGTATGGGAACTTCAATTCTGGTGTAAGGTACTTTTTGATTAGTTCCCTTGACACTGATATATATAATCTATAAAAAACAAAAACTTACTGAGCCACCAACTTGCATTTTTTAATATCATTAAATAAAACAGACGAATGCATCCCTAGGTTGCCACAAGCACCTGAAAATAAAACATTTAGAAATATAATAAATTCAATCCTTTTTTGGGATAGATGTAGACAGAGATAACAGTACAAAAAAGAGAGAAGTTATAGTTAGTGAGAACTAAAAATGTGTATGGTGTGAGTTTCAATGAGTTACAGTAAGCTGGATAAAATAAGTGTTTTAAGGATTTGCTATTTTGCATGAAAAAACAAATCGAGTATTTCAATCAAGTCTCTGGCTTTATCTTATAAGTTTACAGACGTTCCTTCTAGATAGAAGATTATTACGTCCACTAGGCCCAAAACTCCTGCAGGGCAACAGGGATCCGTCAGAGGCAGGGATAGAACCCGCGACCTGTCAGTTGGTTTTTTGGTTGACAGTCTGGTGATATAACCGCTGGACCAGCCTGCTTGCAAGGATATCTGAGGTATTAACAGTTCCATGCAAAGAATATGTAGGGGATTGTAGAGATCTAACAAATCAAATGCAGGTATCTAGCAGTAGCAAATATATCTGGGTTATGGTATACACATTTAGAAAAGTTATTTGAGGTATTATCTATGAAAGATATCTTGGGTTGTGAAGTCAATCAAACCATAAAAATACATACCGGTATAGTAATATATGATACCATATGTGGCCAGACACAGTAAATTTAAATGCTTCCCACCTTTCAACCTCTACACACATATAACTGATGTGTACCAGCACAAGTTAATTGTAAAAGCATTGTCATACTTGGGGCGAAACAATCAAGCTTCCACCAGGTTTTGAATCAAGAGTTCTCTTAAGAATGAATATCCAGCGCTCCACCACTAGGCCACAGCTTCCCATATAAGTGGCGCTGGTTATAATAGTTGGCATTGGTATTCTAAAGATAATCTGTATTATTCTCTGATTGATGACCAAGGTAAGACAATGACCAGCGCAGCAACATGAAAAGCAAACATCTCGTTATTAAATTGAGGTTAAAGAAAGACTTACTCGCAGCGTTGGCCCTGGTCTTGGTGACTGGGTCATGCAACAGTTCCACCATATGAGGCAAGGCGGGCTTCAGCTTCATGTACAGCTCACCACTGTGGTAGCAAGCGTTGCCAAAGGCATATGCTGCACACTAACAACAGAACAATATAGTTCAATATAGTGGCATGTTAGTACCGGTACCGTAAAGACACATAAAGTACTGAACTAGTGAGGACAACCCACAGCTTTGAAAACCTTTACTTTAATCTAGTGCTAGACATAAACTGAATCCTAATAAGCTCTTATCTTTTATTAGAATTAAAGGCATTTCTTTAATTAATAAGATATAAAGACTACACTTTAACTAAAAATTATTAGATCGGAGTTGTGTGATAAGGGAAGCAACCAGTTGAAAAAATAATTTCAAAGTAAAATGGAAAATACAGGTAATTAAAAAATTTATTTTTAATATTAGCAATATGGAAATAAAGACATTTAGTAGTCATATATTTAAGTTAAATTAATATGAATCATACTCTTTATATTCACATAAAAAAAGATATAATTTAATATTAATAATTCTATTTGTATATCACTGCCAACATTTCATATTATAATGTAAGCTCAGAGCACATTTAACATTGAGCAACAAACAACTAAAAATAAGATCATGGCAATAATTCTCTAGGCTATAAAATATAAAGCTATTTAATAATCTTAAAACTTTACAAACATAAATGGTTTGACAACCCCTTGCTCATGATAAAAACAAGGCAAGCTAAACTACAACCATTAGAGATGCATAGAAGATATAGCTCAAAGTAATAATTCACATGTATATAATATTATGTAGACTGCCTCAGGAGGTCAGTGGAATTTTTTTTTTAATGCCTTGCTGTTCAAGCTTTGATGAATAACAAGCAGACTGCTTTTGTATTAGAAAGTAAAATAAATGGTAAATGATATATTGTATGTAATAGATTGATCAGCTTTATTTTATGGGTCTAAATTAAATAGGTCATCTGGTGCATTGAAAAAAAAAAATTTCCATTGAATCATTTAATAACACCCAGTCTCTGCCCTAATAATGTGATAGTTGGAAGTTTACTCAGCCTTAATAATTGATGAGTTTGAACTTCAGCAAATGGGCCGTTGAGCATGCAATCAATGTGATTGTGTTAGCATCACAATGCCTAGAGACATTTAGTTTTAAAAAAAAGTGAACAGAGTGAGTGTACTAATTGAGTGCATTTACCTTTCGAACATTTGAATCGGCATCCTGCAGACAAGAGAGCAGATTTTCCAGGACTTTCTCCCTGATAATAAAAATAGAGGACTCAATCCTAGTCTATTACCTTTAAAACATTTAGATTTTTTATTTTGTCTAAAGTTAGGTCTAAAGCATTAAATAGTAGAGCAGAGCTCATCATTTTCTTTCACCTAGACATGTTAGAGGATTGTGTGGTTTGGACAATGCCCAGCTGTTTCAGCTTTACCCAATATATGTCAGAGATGGACCACAAAGCAAAATTTCTGGCCCCTAATTTGTAGGTAGACACTCTACAGACCCAGGAATAAAATTCCAATAGTTTTTACCTAGGTTTGGACACAATACCTTCAGTAAAGTAAGTAAAGTACCCTTCGGACCAAACTGATCATAGGGCTCATAGGGCTGGTGAAGCAGCGTTTCTGTGGTCGTGGCATACAAGGGGATGTGTGGCCAGCACAATGCCTAGACGCCTTTACTTTGCCCCAACTAATGTCAGGTACCCATCAGAGCTGGGTAGACTCAGGGACACCCTCAAGTCCTGGGAAAAAAAAACGTCTCCACCAGGATTCAAACCCAGGACCTTCGGATCGCCAGTCAAACGTGCTGCCGCTTGGCTACCGTGCCCCATATGCTCTGTATATAGCAGCCAAAAATCAAAAGTTTCTCTGCAAGAGAAGAAAACCAAACCACTGTTGAGTTTTTCACCTACTTGTGTTTGAGGACAGGATACATCTGGTCATTGTGTCGCATGATGTTTCCCAGCATGCTGCAGGTTCTGGATTTGATGGCAGATTTACTGTGGGTTAGGAGCCCTGACATCAGACTGTAATCACCTGTAGTACAGTGATGCAGCAAGGATACAATATCATTCAATAACCAATAGGTCAGACCTTTTCAGACTAGGTGTTGAATTCAACAGTTTTAGTAAATAGTGCATATGAGGGGATTGTGTGGCCATTTATTTTTATGCAGCTACACAAATCCCCACCCCCTCCCTTTTCAGGGTAACAAAAGGAGGGAAAGAAAGAGAGAGAACAGATGAGTTAAAAAAAAAAAAAAAGAAAAGAATAAAATTATTTTAAAAAAGAAAGAAATAGTCAGAGGAAGACTAGAGTGAAAACAGGGCTGTGGAGTCAGAGTCGGAGGAAATTTGGGTACCCGGAGTCGGATCTTGAGTTGGAAAATAATGCACTGACTCCAACTAAATTTAGATTGGAAAAAGACATGGCTTCATTTATTTTAAACAACCGATCAATAGGCCTACAGAAATTAGTCCCCATCCCTACTCAAGATCCTATCCCTATAGTCATACTATAGCGGGTCGACACACAAAAAAAGTCTTTTGAACTAATTTGAAATGCGGCATTAGACTGAACGTCATATAGACTGCTCGGCGCCGATATTGATGACACTATACGAGTGCCCAAATTACTAATTACCATTCACATTGTTTGTAATGATTTCAAATGCTAGGATATCGCACACACGGTTTTCTCGGAATGCTAAACACTGCCTTAGTAGGCTATAGGCCTAGGCCATAGGTCCTAAATAAAACGCATCTTAATTAAGCTACTAGTGTACAAGCATACCCTTATTAGAGGCCTAGAGAGGCTTTTACACATTTACGATTCTTTCCATAATGTAATTTGCGTTCAATAGGCCTAAAAAAAATGCCGCCTTTACGACTACGCACGCAACGCACAATTAGGAGCGGCAATCAGTGGCGTATTTAGGCATGTTCCACATGTTCCATTGGAAGAGGGGTCCCCACACAAAAGGGGGCCCTTACACATCCCAAAAAGAAATGTTTGAGTGACATCCCCATATTTCGTTGAAAATGTAAAATAAAATTCATTTATTCCCATACAATTTAAAGCGCTCCAGTTCAACCAAGCTATGTGCAAAATAAAATGTATGTAGGCCCTATGTGGAAGGCAAGGCGAGACCACAAGGGGCCCCACATACATTTGGGAACAGGGCCCCCACAATCCTAAATACGGCCCTGGTGGCAATATTTATACCTTTCATAGTGTCGTGTTCTGCTTAGGGATGTTAAGCAAAACCGGAATACCGGATTCCGGTTTTGAAATCGAAAACCGGTTTTGATTTTCAAAACACAGCGTCTGTGCTTTATTATTAATGGCACTATTAAATACACATTCTTTTCATTCTCTTTCAACACATTATTTTACAAGTTACCATAAATATTAAGCCTCTTCATATGCTTCTTAATATTATGGTCAACAATAATCGGTAATTTGATTATCACTATTGAAAAATTGAAAGCTTTTATCGGTTTTAATCAATTAGCCCAGATTGTTTTAGTTCTAAAGAATTTTATGGTAAAGAGTACAAAATCATATTGTATTCACACAAATCAACCCCTTGAATGCCCTGCAAACACTAATTAAGTTTGAAGTATTTTTCAAATATGCCTACAAAACTACGCACATTTGGCTGTTCAATTTCAATTATGTGACTTGTAACATTGCGCGGGGCGTGGGGGGAGGGGGAACCCAAAATCCGGTTTTTAGCCGGTTTTATAGAACCCATAACCGGTTTTAACATCCCTTGTTCTGCTGTTACAGGAAACGCAGCGCTCATATGTCACCTAGCCTCTCACTGGTAAGGGATTAACCGTTTGCCCCTTGGAGTCGCCGATCGTCACCTCTACTGATAAGGCCCCATGAGAGGGGGGGTACAGCCGGTACGCCCTACCAGTGCCCTCAAGAGCTTAGGGGGCCCATGAATAATTAAAATTAAATACAGTAGACTATTGGCTTTCCACCCAGTAGTCCTGTGGTAATGACACATAGATGTATGTTGCCTTTCTTTCTTCAAGGAATGTACAAAATACATTAGCATATTAATACGTCGGAGTCGGGGAGTCGGAAGTAAAAAAAAATGAGGAGTCGGAGTAGGAACATTTATCTACCGACTCCTCAGCCCTGGTGAAAAAAAGAAAGAAAAATTGAGAAATAAAAAGTAGAGGACATAAAAAAATAACAAGTAAAAAAAATAAAAAGATGGAGAGAGTGTAAGAAAAACAGCGAGAATGAGAAAAAATGCTTACCGTCAGAGCCTTTAAAGATGTTTTTGACCAGGTCAAGGTGTTCCGGTGAGACTCGAACCAAATGACTGCAGGTAGAGACGATATCACAGACAACTGACACAGAACTTGTGGTCTCCAGACATTTTTGTAGAAACGGAACAGCCTAGCGATTAGAAATGTCCACATATTGGTTTCCCAACAAACAAAAATATACAGTTTTGATAACATGGTTCTTTCATTGTGTCAGAAATTGTGTGTCGTCTGCATCAGTTACTAATCGGTGCTCTTTTGCAGAAGAAAAATATTTCCCCCCCCCATCCCCCACAAATCCACTAGCTATTCACGAAATTATGGGATGACATATTAGTGGTGCATCCTGGATTCTAACCAGCCAATCGGAGCATGACAGCAGAACGCCAGCCTAACTGTCATCTACTAGAATGTACACCACAGGCAGAAAGAGGAAGAAAGGCAGGTCAAAAGTGAGTTGGGGAATGGCCAAGGAGAGTGATCATCTGGTGTATAGAGTGATTGGTGGTTTTCATATACGCTTGTGCAAGGTCCAAGAGTTTAAAAACCGCAGAAGCTGGTGCTCATTTGCTTGCAGATTGCGCTGCCTTGCAGGATCTTAGAGTGGACAGGGACGGCCAACCGTTTGGGCTGAACCTTTATAGTAACGTATCACAGCTACAGTGGAATTTGTTCTCTGAGCCCTAAGAGAGTAATCTCGTCTCGCATTCTCTCATAGAGAAGTGTGGTTCTAGTCTGGTGTTCATTTGACACTGATTCCAAAAAGTTTCTTTCCTTTCTCTTGTAATGTTACACTATTTCATTAAGTATCACAAACACCAACAAATTTTTCAATACTTTTTAGCATGTATTTTATCTAACTCGCCTTGTAATTCTTCACAGCCGTGGCAAACTGCTCCACAAATATCACATTGCACAGGACCAGGCGGGCCAGGAGTCCCACTGGCGTCTCCAGTGGCGGACCAGACAGATAATGGACGCAGGCTCCAAGCAGTCTCGGAACAAGCTTTGACATGTACAGGCAACTAAAAAGATAACAACATCAATGGAAACCATAACAAATTGTATATACCGTAACGTAGATCATTATAATTTGAGCTCATTGACAGTTGCAAAATTGTCTGACATTGTTGAAAACAACGGAGAACCTGAGACCAAATATGTTCATCATTCCTTAGGCCAGTTAAGTTAAAAGTTAAGCTAAGTTTAAAGTAAAAAATCACAGTAAACTTTGTTTGTGGATAAACCTGGCACAGCTTTTGTGTAAATGTTCAAAAAATCCATCGCAGAATAAGTAAAGTATCCCAGTCAGACTGAATTAATCTATAAGGGCCAGGGGAAGCATCATATTTGTATACGGCATAGGCTCTCAACCTTTTTGGGCTCACCGCCCCTTTGTACAATTTTTTCCGCTCACCGCCCCCCCCTCCAAATTTCTATAAGCGCCCCATTCTTTTTCCACCCGTCTGGACTATAGTTTCCGCAATTTTTGTAGACGGACTAGACTTTTTGAGTGTTTAATTATCTTTAAAAAAACTGAAAAGGAAACATATTGTAAGAATTAATAGATTAAAAAAATGCCTAAACAAAAGGTTTAAATAAATCAACATTAATGTGAATCATTTGCCTTAGGTCTTTAAATCAGTAATATTTGTTATATTAAAAAACAAAACTTGTTCGGCATCAGCGGCATCACTATTGAATCAAATGTGGTAACATTTTTTTTAATTAAAGGGAGATAATTAGCCCGTTTTATTTTAGTTAATATTTATGTTGTTTTTTTCTTTTATAAAAAATAAATGGCTTACAATTTAAAATTTTAAAATGATCAAACTTTAAAAAGTATTTGAAAATTATATAAATATTATATGACTAAAGAATTTATATGTATATTTTCAAGCATTACAATAACTACCCAGTTTGTATGATTACAAATGATCTATACCACTTAATTACAGTTGTCTCTCTTCACCATGTTTCAAACTCATTAAAGACATCTCGGTAAAACAGATAAAAATATCATTAATATTAGGAGATATTAGGGCGTCAGTGATTTGTCAGCAGGGTTGACAGTCCGGTGAACCAACCACAGGACCAGCCGGCCGCACACCATTTTTGTCAAATACTGACCCTTACTTCATCAAAAAGTCATTGCGATTCCTATTTCATATTAATATAATATGTAGGCCTAATGTTGGGGGATATCAGATATTTAGCAGCACTTGCGTTTACATCACATTTCATCCAAAAACAGCTGAGGTGTTCAAATTATATCAGGTACGTTTGTACCGCCCACTTGCCCTTCACCGCCCCCGGGAATATCAGCGCCCCCCTAAAGCCTTTCACCGCCCCCCCGGGAGGCAATATCGCCCCCGTTGAGAACCTATGGTATACGGTATACCAGGGAGGATTGTGTGGCCAGCACAATGCCCAGCAGATTTTACTTTGCCTCTCAATTAATATCAAGTGCTCTGCAGATCTGGGTAGACTCAAGGACAACCTCAAGACCCAATACTTATCCTAGCCTTCACCAGCATTGGAACCCGGTCCCTTTTGTATGCTAGTTGAGTGCGCTGTTGCTAGGCCACTGTGTTCCTCCCATGACAGAGTGCCACATTGCTAATCAGCAAACTCTGGGTTCAAGATTTAATTTCAACATCTACTGGATCCATAAAGCAGACAACATGTAAATAAATCGTTCCTTGGGTAAAAGCATACAAAGGGAGTTAGTGGCCATCACAATGCCCTTTAGCAGCCCTTTAATCACCTGTGCCCACTGGCAATATTATACACACTCCCAAGTCAAGAGAAGCTATGTATATATATATATATATATTATATTAATATATATATAGGCTTTACCAGGATTATTAAAATTTGCAATCAGAATGTAATAAAAAGCCTTATTAAATATTAATCTAGAGGAGAACGCTGCATAAAGAACTGAAAGAAGCAATAAATGCAGTGGCAAGAGATAAAAAGATTATCTCAAGATTGAAAGGAGTGGATAAGAATTGTCGAGGCCCTATGTCTAGCTGAGGGCTTAAAGGAAACTGATAGATTGACTATTAATCTTGGAGTTCATTCAGGGATGGAATGGGTTACATGATCCAGCCAGAAAAACCACATCATTTTAAGCCCTAATCGAAATGCTGGCTGCTCCTGTGGCTAGTACACCGCACTGTCAAAAAGCCCTGCCACTGACCAATTCCTGCCACCCTGCATAGACCTAAGATAATATATAATAATAAATAATTTTCCATCTAGAAGGAATGTCTGTAAACTTTGTCAATACTTAATCCATAGATAAGTGAAGGAAGCACTAGTCTCCTAAACAGAAAAAAATTTCTGCAAAAATAAAAGGAAAATATTAAAAACTTACTGCTGGATTTCTGCCAGTAACTCTTCTGATGTGTCAACTGCAAAGGGAAAGCAACCCATCTGTGTGACTGCAAGAGTAATGTCCTCTACCAGATGAAGTCCGTCACTTTTGAAACTGTGGTTTTACGCAAACACAAACAAATGATCAGGCATTGAGACTTAAAAAACAACGGCAAGTTTGTGCTTTGTTTTTAAAAACAAGACAGCACAGAAAAAAATTTTCACTACCTAAAGAGATTAAAGAGAGGCTAAAGCTGAGAGTCCATCATACAATAAAATGGGTTTAGTGAATGTGTAACAATTATTTTAAAATACATACTGAGAATGAATGCCAGATAAAAACTGGGGGTGTATGAAATGTACCAGAGTTAGCATTAAAATACTGTCAGATGTGGCCAGATTGGGTAGGCACTGATATGTTTCCTAATAATAGAAGGAGAGAAAAATATTCAATGAGTTGATTAAGATTTTAAACACAAACATTACAAAATACAGATCAAAAATATATTAGAAGTTATTATTATAAAAAAGAACAATAGTTAAAATATTCTATTTAGAAGGAACGTTTGTAAACTTATTAGTATAATTACTTGATTCCATTTATTATAAAGCCACTTTATTAGAGATGGAATAGTGATTTAAGCTATCCTCAATAAAGCTATTACAGTTCCTTTAAAAAAATATTTATGATTAAGAGTTTTATGTCCCATTTACAATTATTTTTCTTCTTATTAGAAACTTTTCAAATTGTAAATAAACATTCTGGTTTACATCAACAAAATTTCTCACTGACCTTTGTAAAAACAGTAACTGCCATTTGCAAAGAGGCCATTAGTCCTTGCGGGGATATAAGTGACCAATCAGGAAGCGGGAAATCACCAAGCTCTTCTGAGCCGTCCCCTTTGTTGCCGACAACTGGCGATTCAATCTCCACGCTAATAACTTGAACACCCTGAGCTATTCTATGCCACATGGCACTCCAGATACCTGACTCAATGTACAAACTGGCAACTGGGCTGTCACTCTGAAAAATACAAAACAACAACAACGGATTCTTACGTGCTGAGATGTCTTTTGTGGCAGATGATTTTGTTACTGCCCAAGTTTAAACCCGATAGCATTAAAGTTAAGTAGAACAGTACACACTAATATACAAATATACCTTTATAACAAATATTACATATATCATGTTTCCCAACCAAAAGGTCAAAGTTTACAACATTAGTTTTGTCTAAATTTGTTGAAATTGCAGTGGTGTAGTGTAGTACAGTTTAAAAAAAAAAAAGATTTTGATATAATTTTTTTTTTTATATTTTGAATATTGACATTACAATGTTTCATTTTCAAAAAATATACTCTAGGTAATAATTAGAATGAAGAGAATAAAATGGAAGATATATTTTTAGAAATACCTTTGAATAAAAATAAATTCTAATTATTATAAGCAACTCTAAACATTTGTACACAAATACTTACAGACACATTAAGAACTAAAAAACAACAACTGACAATGATGTATAGAACAGGAAAATTATAAAGTGCCAACTAAATATTCAAAAAATTGCAATGAAAGGTCAATGATAGATATCTTAATTGTAATTTTTACAAAAGTAAGATTTTGAACTCAGGACTCATTCACTATATATCTTTTTTCCCAATTCAAAACATGGCTTGGCTCACGGTAGTGGATGAGTTAAGGGATTTGATTGCTGCATTTTTTATTTAATAAAAATTAAAATTATAATCATAAATCAATGTTTTTATGTAAAACTGTAAATTTTTATGAAAATGATTTTTAAAAAAAAACATAAATATAAAAAAATATAAAAATCAAATAAAATATGGATGCTAATTATAACAGACTTTGAAGTCATATTTTATGCTGTAGGCCTACTACGAGTTATTTGAAGTTATTTTTTTGAATCAAATTTAACAGCTGAAAACTATATTGTATGTTCCCATGCTTTTAAACTTTGTCCACAAAAAGGAGGGGTGTCAGGAACATTTGTTGGAGTTCAATAAAGGACAGATGTAAGCATACCTTTGTCATATGTATCATGATAACATTATTTATGATCAAATAAAAAAAAAATCTGTGCTCTGAACAAACACAAAACATTCAATGAATGTGTACATTTAAATGTAGGTCAGTGCCAAAACTCATACATTTTTAGCAGTACATTTTAAAACTTTAAGAACTAACAATCAAATAAAGGGCTGGAACTCTAATTGCATGGGTGCTACAAACCTAATAATACCTCAAATGAAAACATTAGCAATTATTCATTAAAATACATTTTCTATTCAGAAATTGTTTTTTTTCATTCTATTTTGTTTTAAATAATGAAAGAAATAATATTTATCCAGCATTTAAAATATTTAAGATTTATCTCAAATTAATCTATAAAGAAATTGTTAATTTTATTCCAGTCCAATAAATGAAGTCTTTTTTTTAATCTCTAACTAAAGAATAGTAACACCCATGTAGTGTGTGTGTGAAAATATAAAAAATTAAGATCACCCACTTTATACGGCTCATCTCTGGATAGAGATGACTGTAAGGCAGACAGCAGACATTTGTAAGGCAGACAGCAGACATTTGGAAGGCAGACGGCAGACATTTGTAAGGCAGACAGCAGACATTTGTGTAACAGTATTTAACAAAAAAAAATGAAACAAACAAAAACAAAACAAAGTCCACAGAAAATCATTCACAATAACCAACAACTGCAGTCGTAACTTGAAAAAAAATTATTTGAAAAGAACAAAAACACTATAAGTAACCAAATTTCTTTTTTTTAATCACAATTGTAATGTGCTACCTGTAGCTCTATATCTAAACTGCTTTCCTAAAAGGTTGAAATAAATTTTATATGTTATGTAAAACTAAAAAATCTTTGATAATTTTTAACACTTAAAAATCTCATATTTTCAGTTCATTTGAAAATACATAGCAACTTTGTGTAAAAAAAAAATAGCCAGCAATAAAACCATTATGTTTATTTTTGCTTATGAGGGGATGGTGTGGCCAGCACATTTAAACCAAACCAGCCTTAACTTTCCTTAACAAATGTCGGGTGTTCCCTAGAGCTGGTCAGACTCAGGGATATTCCTAATGTCCAGGGTGCTTACTAGGAAAGGAACCCATGAATTTTAGAATTGTAAAACAAAGCTCTTAACTTCTAAGCCATCATACCCCTGGGATTGAAAAGTCCTAAACAAAGTCAAGACTAAATATTTACACTATACCTGAAATTAGCTTTGAATGCAAAAAGAAAACACACAAAATAGGCAACACCTCAAATTAATCCTTACCCCACTCAATAGCTCATTCAATAACATCAGAAGTCCATCCAACACGCCGTACTCAAATGGAGGCCGAACGCAGATCTAGAAACAACAGAACATAAAAAGAAAGCTGTAAACACAATGCTGCCTGGATTGTCAATAACCATTATCTCAACTCTACACCTAGAAATTATAGGCTATCTGACAAAATATGTCAAGCAATTACCTGATCTAGGTCAGTGAAGACAGAGAGACAAGCTTGTAACATTTCATCAGGTTGGACTTCAGCATTGACTCCGCAGGTCACCATCTGACTAAATAGAAGGGCAGCGGCTGCCTGAGGATGGTAGATATTGAATTGATTCTCAAATTAGTAGTTAAGTACTGCAATATAGTCACCCACATGCTGCACAACAAATAATTTTGTAAAGCATTCACTATTAATTTGAACTCTTACAGTGTGACTGGCAAGTGTAGAGTCTAAAAATAATCCAATCATTATGGCAGCTGAAGAAGACAGTCTGAAACAATTTAGAAGATAATTCAAGATATATATATATATACTATAATATATATATAAGCCATCACATTTTTTTTATTAATCATTTCTGTAATACAGCTCATTGTGCGGGTAACATCAAACTTAAGTGTATGTAAATAGAAAACTTAAAGCAAAGATTAAACATAAAATTACACAGGAGATGATATAAAAATATTGCGGACATTTTAAAAAATTATAGTGGTGATACAAAAAATGATAGTGAAGATAAAACATAAATGACATAATACATAAGTAATGGTGGCAATAAAACATACATTAATGTGGAATAAAACTAAAATTATAGTGGAGATAAAATATAAATTACAATGCAGGTAAAACATAACTTACAGTAAAGGTAAAACATAACTTACAGTAAAGGTAAAACATAACTTACGGTGAAGGTAAAACATAACTTACAGTGCAGGTAAAACATAACTTACAGTGAAGGTAACACATAACTTACAGTAAAGGTAAAACATAACTTACAATGCAGGTAAAACATAACTTACAGTGAAGATAAAACATAACTTACGGTGCAGGTAAAAAAATAACTTACAGTGAAGATAAAACATAACTTACAGTGAAGGTAAAACATAACTTACAGTAAAGGTAAAACATAACTTACGGTGAAGGTAAAACATAACTTACAGTGCAGGTAAAACATAACTTACAGTGAAGGTAAAACATAACTTACAGTGAAGGTAAATCATAACTTACAGTGAAGATAAAACATAACTTACAGTGCAGGTAAAACATAACTTACATTGAAGATAAAACATAACTTACAGTGAAGATAAAACATAATTTACAGTGAAGATAAAACATAACTTACAGTGAAGATAAAACATAACTTACAGTGAAGATAAAACATAACTTACAGTGCAGGTAAAACATAACTTACATTGAAGATAAAACATAACTTACAGTGCAGGTAAAACATAACTTACGGTGCAGGTAAAACATAACTTAAAGTGAAGATAAAACATAACTTACAGTGAAGGTAAAACATAACTTACAGTAAAGGTAAAACATAACTTACAGTGAAGATAAAACATAACTTACAGTGAAGATAAAACATAACTTACAGTGCATGTAAAACATAACTTACAGTAAAGGTAAAACATAACTTACAGTAAAGGTAAAACATAACTTACAGTGAAGGTAAAACATAACTTACGGTGCAGGTAAAACATAACTTACAGTGAAGATAAAACATAACTTACAGTGAAGATAAAACATAACTTACAGTGCAGGTAAAACATAACTTACAGTGAAGATAAAACATAACTTACAGTGAAGATAAAACATAACTTACAGTGAAGGTAAAACATAACTTACAGTGCAGGTAAAACATAACTTACAGTGAAGGTAAAACATAACTTACGGTGCAGGTAAAACATAACTTACAGTGAAGATAAAACATAACTTACAGTGCAGGTAAAACATAACTTACAGTGAAGATAAAACATAACTTACAGTGAAGATAAAACATAACTTACAGTGAAGATAAAACATAACTTACAGTGCATGTAAAACATAACTTACAGTGAAGGTAAAACATAACTTACAGTGCAGGTAAAATATAAGTTACAGTGAAGGTAAAACATAACTTACAGTGCAGGTAAAATATAAGTTACAGTGCATGTAAAACATAACTTACAGTGAAGATAAAACATAACTTACAGTGAAGATAAAACATAACTTACAGTGAAAATAAAACATAACTTACAGTGCATGTAAAACATCACTTACAGTGAAGGTAAAACATAACTTACAGTGCAGGTAAAATATAAGTTACAGTGCATGTAAAACATAACTTACGGTGAAGGTAAACTTTGTTGCTGTATAACAATAACACTGAGGATGTAGAGCACCAGCTCCACCGCCGTATTCACCTCCATGTCTGCCAACTCAACCTGGAAGAAAAACGTCTTTCAGTTTTGACATTTGATAGTTTATAAACAACTGACTGCCTGTCAACTCACCCCATCATGCAGTAGGTTTTGAACTAAGACCCCCCCCCCCACATGCTCCCTACCCCGCAGTGCTGCTTCGTTCATAGCAGGTGGAGCATGAGCGTGGCCACAAGGACAAAATCAAAAATCGTAACCATAACCACAAAAGAATCTATAGGCTGAAACATTATGTAGCGGAAGTCTCTCTTTGAGCAGATTTTCACAAAATAAACTGAGGCCTTTACACTACATGGCTTTCCAGGAATAATAAAAGTGAAGCACTATCAGCCCTACGTCCTCCCTCCCTCTCACTCCCCCTCATGAGACAACTCACAGCAAGCAAAGTGCTAGAACACACTTGCCCTTGCCAAGACCTCTACGGCATTTTAAGATGAGATAAGATAAGAATGGGCATTTCTTATAGTGCCTCTATCCATGCTATTAAATTAGCATGCTCGGTGCGCTCTTGGTGTGATTTGCAGTGGCAGATGTATTAGCCAAAGATAAAGGTCTTTTTTTGTAAAAGATTCTCTTGTCCCAGATTCTCTCAGTGTCTGAGGTAAACTGTTCCATAAAGAAGGCGTCACTGATTCAAATGAGCGCTCTCCCCGATACTTCTTTTAAAATTCACTAGCTTAACACTAATCTCATACAAAACAAAAAAATGGAACTTTAAAACATTAACGAAACAAAATAAGAAAATATGTTGAAAGTTAACAAGAGAGAAATGAAACTATAACTAAAACACAACAAATCATCCAACATAGAAAAGTAAAGAAAATAAAAGGTGACTTTATATAACAATCAATAGGAAGTTTTTTTGTCACATTTATATCCAGCATATGTTTTTCATGCAGTTGGCAGAAAGTCCAGCATTTGAAAAAAAAATCATTCAATTAATCGTCACATCATAAAAAAACAACAGGAAGTTAACCCCCACTCCAAATAAAAAAATGGATATAGTCGACTCACTAACAAACTGTGTTATGTTCAGTCACCATGGCAACCAAAAAAATAATTAGCTCAAACTGTTTTGTTTCAACACCAACCGTCCCCTCACCCCACCAAACAGGAACAGTCTGGACAGCTGCACGGCACCGCGCCTGCGTATTTTCTCCACTCTCCCGTCTCCGCTAGGTGTCGTCATGGCGCTGGAAAGGTTCCCTTCTTCATGGATGTACTCTATCAGAGCAGATTCCATCTAGGTCAACACAAACACCAGGGGAGGGTGCGGAGAGTTTAGAGGGAAGCGTTTTGAATAAGTCAGTGTCTTACCAGCGACACAAAATCGATTTCTTCGTTCATCTATAAATCTTAATACGAGTGCATAAGTGAAAATATTTCCTAATAAAAAAAGCTACAAAGAAATCTACCTTTACAATAAGTATTGCATAAGTCTATTAATAGCTTGAGGGGTTTCCCCTCCTAACATTGTAATTCCCCTTCAAACTAGATTGTACCAGTCTCTAAAAATAGTAATATTCACCAAGGAAATGTTTTGAACTTTAAAAATCGACACTAATATTACGCAAGTTTAAAGGTATATAAGTATATAAAGTCCTATACTGGTTTTAGGTTTAGTTTCCGTGTGTTCCTCATTTGTACTGTCAATAATTGGCAGGTGATGCACATAGTCTTGGAAGATATTATTTGTTCCATTTTTTTAGGAACTGTATTTTAGCTTCCGGTTCTAATTTTTTAAGAACAGGAGAACTCTTTAGTCAGTAGAGTTTAGAGGACTCACACAAGTTTGTGTGCGAGTAATAATCCTGTGTGGACTCTTTTATAGAAAAAATGGAGAAAGAAAATAATGTGTGAAGCAATATACCATTATCAAGAATTATTATATGTATAAAAGTGAAATTTATTGTCATTCACGTGAATTATGTACTGTAAGTAAAGATGGCTTATAAGTTATTGATTTTATTATTTACGCCCGTGTGGGATTGTGTTTGATTACATCAAAATGGCCGGGCACATGATAGAAAAATAATACCAAGAACTAATTCAACCAAACTAAAGAAGTAAAAACAAAACAATACTCTAACAATTCACTTTCCATTAAATAATTCCCTTTCCATTAATTAATTCCACTGAGCTATATATACATGGAGTGCTCAAGCAATTAAAATAGAGAAGAAAAAATGGGAGAAAATGCGGACTTTTTAATATAGATAGGTGCACTGTAGACTGACCTATATATACATAAAATTACTTAAAATTTAAAAACTTTTTGTAATCGCGTCATTGTAATTTGATAAAAATGAACTATTTTATAATATTATATAGACTCTATATACTCTCTTATACTAGAGTTGTGTTAACTTTAATAAGTACCGGATTCATTTCTTTGTCAAGTCAAAAGATGAAATGGTTGATCATTTGTCTGAATAATTCTTTGAATACCACATACGCTTATATATGTTAACTAAGTAAGTAATTTTAATGTATATAATAGTATATATGTATTATTTAGACGCTAATTTATATATAGTTCAGTCTACGGTGCACCTATCTATATTAAAAAGTCCGCATTTTCTCCTACAATTTACTTTCTTTGAGCACTCCATATATTAGAGCTCAGTGATTAATTCCCTTTCCATTAATTATTTCCCTTTCCATTAAATAATTCCCTTTCCATTAAATAATTCCCTTTCCATTAAATAATTTCCTTTCCATTAAATAATTCCTTTTCCATTAAATAATTCCCTTTCCATTAAATAATTCCCTTTCCATTAAATAATTCCCTTTCCATTAAATAATTCCTTTTCCATTAAATAATTCCTTTTCCATTAATTCATTACCTTTCCATTAATTCATTACCTTTCCATTAATTCATTACCTTTCCATTAATTCATTACCTTTCCATTAATTCATTACCTTTCCATTAATTATGCTCATCAAAGATTCCACATGTTCAGGATGTTCATTGAGAAACTGACAAAACTCTGGAGATGCTTGAGTACAGCTATATATAATCTGTAGAGAGAAAGAACACAATTTTGCCATATACATTCTACCCATATACATTCTACCCATATACATTCTACCCATATACATTATATCCATATACATTATACCCATATACATTCTACCCATATACATTATATCCATATACATTATACCCATATACATTATACCCATATACATTTACCCATATACATTATACTATACCCATATACATTATATCCATATACATTATACCCATATACATTATATCCATATACATTCTACCCATATACATTATATCCATATACATTATACCCATATACATTATACCCATATACATTTACCCATATACATTATACTATACCCATATACATTATATCCATATACATTATACCCATATACATTTACCCATATACATTATACTATACCCATATACATTATACCCATATACATTTACCCATATACATTATACTATACCCATATACATTATACCCATATACATTATACCCATATACATTATACTATACCCATATACATTATATCCATATACATTATACCCATATACATTATACCCATATACATTATACCCATATATATTATACCCATATACATTTTATCCATATACAACATTGTAATGTGATAGGTTCGCAATACTTCAGGGTCACAGAAAGGTTTTAAACTTCCAAACTTTTACAATTTTGTGATGTACAGAAGCCACAAAAACTAATGCAGCCATAAGAGAAAAGACAATTCAAAATGCAAGACTTGACTCAGACCATGGACTAGCATAGGACGCAATAGTTTTCTATATAGAAAGAGCATCTGTAATATATAAGATAAGAAATTCTAACTTAGAAATACAACATGATAACGATCTGTTACAATGCTCAGATAAACAAAAGGACAGAAACACTTTTCTTATCCCATAAGGGAGAACAAATGAAAATAAGTACTCTTTCTTACAGAGTGGCATTCCAATTTTCTTTTTTTTATTACCAACCCTTTAACATCTGAAATTATGTTAAAAAAAGAAAAAATGTATCTGCAACCTTTGGGTATGACTAGTTTTTCAAATATGTGGGGGATGTAATGGTCATGGTTTAACCACCATAGGTTTTATTATGTTTCAATGTACAATACTGGGTCAAGCAGGGAGACTGAATGTTTGACCAACCTTGAGGGTGTTACAACAGTGCAGTGGATGCCTAGACAGCAGCAGAAACTCATGGCCGTAGTCATCGGCAGCCTTGATGATTTTATCTGCAAGATAATCTGACACCTGTACCGCAGTGAAAAATAGGTATTAAAAACTTCACTAAATAGTCATAAGATGACAGGACCATTATGATCAAATTAATGAATCTATGTGATTATTTCAGTTTAATTTAGACCCAAGTTCATAAAAAAATATTGAAATTGAACATTTTAAGGGCACCTTTCTCTTTCCAGTTTTTTTAGCCTCAGGGTCATGGGAGACATATGTGACGGACACAAGGCAGGCGATGGCCTGGTGGATCAGCTGCTCCATCCTCTCGGAGCCAGCCTGAACATTTCCATCGGCAGCATCTGCAAGAGGTGAGAGAGATCCAGAACAATCAAATCAAGCGTAAGAAAGAATATACAGCTGAGTGTTAAGAAAGTGACAAATTAAACTTAATAATTGCAGAGAAGAAATAAGGTATTGAAAAAAATAAGATTCTGCAGAGTAATTTAGTTTTAAAACTTGGTAATTTAAATCAAGTTCAAATGTAAATATTTTTACAAACTGATATGAAGAAATCAAAGGTTAGTGTTATCAATGTCTCATTTAAAACCTTTACTGGTCTGCACTAGAGAATGAGGTGAATCTTGCAATTAACCCTTTTTAATATAAATATTTGCTGACTTTCCATATTTTTACCATTTCTTTTTTTTATTTATGACGTCAATGTGATGTCCAAGGTATTTAAGGAGTTAACAGCTAATTGGGTGAACCCTGCAACAAGCTATGAGCTGCTAAATAGGTTAACCTTGCAAATAATCTTAACAGCTACAAAATAAGTGAACCCCACAAACAAAAACCCATAAAATGAATTCAGCAATTTTTTCAACTGATACTTTCTATATATCTTTATAAAAAGCAAAAAGATTTCTGAAAAACTTGACCTTTATCTTAAGTTTCATCAATGAAGAGTGACATTGAAGTTCTATTTAAGAAAAGTGACTACTTGATTCTTTTGAAGAAGAGTGGCCACTTAGAACCGCCTGTAACCATTTGTAAAATCTATGAATGGTTTGAAAAAGTAAAATACTTGCTGTTGTTTTTCTTCAACTAAAAGCCACAATCTCACCTGTTAAAAGTTTAAAAACTGCAGGATTCCCTTTAGTGGTCAGAAGTATGGCCTCAAGACTCTCCTTGTGACGGGTGGCCAGAGATGCAAAGTATTTGTCAGTGTCCTCCACGTTGCCTCTTTCATGGGCCCCGCTCAGGAACATCACACACTGCAAAAAAGTAAAATGAGCCACCATTACACTGCACCGTAGAAACAAATAGCTTATTACGAACACAGAATGAGTGGCGGCCAGTTTGATTTGATAGGAACTGCCTAGTAAACAAACTACTGGAATAATTTAAAAAAAACAACTTTAGCAATTTCAATTGTCACAATGTTTCTAAAGTGTAATCTGTTCAATTGATCGTCTTTATATTCAGATATTTTATAATACATGGGAGAGCACTATGGAAGCAGAAATTTATTTCAATTATATATAACAAAATAGTTGTTTCTCTTGCAATGAACCAGGGGAGTTGACTAGAGCAATTTGGATACGGTATGAAGACTAAGATTTTACGTAGAAATAATACAATGGATGTGATGTACATTGAGAGCCCAAATTACATATTTCTGGGCCTTGTGCAGCGAATAATTATGTGACGAGAAAACTATACTGCCCCACGCACCCATACCTTACCAAAATGATTTTCTGCACCTATTAAAGATTAGAAAAAAAATAAATGTAGATCAATACCCCCTCACCAACCACTCTCAATATACACACCAAAAAAATAAGATAACAACACAACAATTGGCAAATCCGGAACACAGATCATGTCATGTGATTGTATAAAGCTGTAAGAATTATCCTCACGGATGAAAGTTTCAAAGGGAAAAAGGTACAAAATATTTTTCTGTTTCACTCACCAACAGAGTCTGCTCCAACAGCCGCAAGTCCTCATCGATGTCCAGGTTCACCAGTGTAGGTATCAAAGACCAGAACGAATGGACGGCGCTGTTATACTGGACAACTCTGAGGGAAAAGAAAAGAAATATAATAAATGAGGACAAGAGAACATCATGTAAATACTCACACCATCACCAGATAAGAATTTTCCAACAATGGTAGATGAGGAAAAATATTTCTGACCTGTTTGGCCTGCACATTTTTTTATTCTATGGCTAACGAAATATGGAGCGGCCAAAACAACAATGCTGGATGAGAAAAAAACTTAAATTTCTGAGGGCAAAAAAAAACACTTAATGACAAAAGTTACATTTGTTTTTCCTTAGAGACTGCATCTTTCCAGTCCACCCAGGTGATTTCACAGGCGAAATAGGCGTTGATTGTGATGGTGATGTCTATGAGGATCTGCTGGGACCAGGGTTGCTGAAATTCAAACAAGAAATACAGAAAAAAATGTAATGACAACCCAAAATAATTGACATAAATAGATTGGATCTGTCCCAAAATAATTTACATTAATAGATTGATCTGTCCCAAAATAATTTACATAAATAGATTGATCTGTTCCAGCCACAATTCCTATGGTTTAAATTTCAAAAGCCACTATTTTTTATGGGAAATTTTAGCATTTGTGCCCTAATGTTTAATCTATCTATATAAAGTAGACTGTGTGTGTTCAAACAATCATATTAGTTTATTTACAGACATGTGACCTTATTGTCTCATGTTATACTTTTGCGATTTCACTTCGGACATGTGTCTTCGCTAGCTAAGTGGTTAACGCATAGACCCGGGTTTGCTTCTCTACTTAGTCTATACCTTTTTTTTCTACAATTTTTTTTATAACATTACTTTCCTAAAAGTCTTCAGTCAAAAATAATTATTTTTTTAATTATTATATTTATAGCTTAAATTTTGTATCTGTAGCTTATACAGGCCCGTTTTATTTTCCCTGGGCAACGCCGGGCAATTTAGCTTGTTTCACATATTTTAAATGGCTCAAGCTCAAGGAGTTTGTTCTGCAGCCTCTACCTGTTTTATCTTTGCGCTGCCTAATATGTCTTTGAACAGTTCCATCAGTTTGTCTGGAATCTGAACAGCATTACAAAAGGCAGAAATCTTTTGGACATCACTGAAAAGAATATCGGCAAATAGTATAAATAAATAAATGAAAGAAAATTTGTTTTTTAATGGTCTTAGGCAAACTTTATATCTTTACAATTTCAAGAACACTGAAACTCTAGCCTATATATAATAAACTCTCACTTAAAAGCCTGTTCACCAGTGACTGGGCATGATAAAAAATAACTTAGATTTACTATACAAATAACCACTATTACCATTATGTAAAAAAAAAATTTTTAATATATATATTAGGTAAGGTAATAATAGAATTACAAATTGAGTCTTTCTTTCTAAAACTTTTAAAGTTGCTAGAACAGTCTGCAAATTATTTATCAGAAAAGTTTCAACCTGTTAGCATCATGTAACAATTACTTTTGTGGTTAAACTTAAATTGCTTTCTTACCATTTGAGAGTAACCATGTTTGTGATGACCCTAAGAACAGATCTTAGTCGTGAAGCACCTTCCAGCTTGCACTCTCTGACCTGATGAGCAAGTTTATCCTTTATATTATTCAATTCAGCTTGATAAATTAAGGGTGACAAACTTTTAATAAATCACAATGCCGTGTACAGAATAGCAGTGTATAAGATAGTCAAAACGAAGCAGACAAACAACTCCTGAAAGAATTTTCAAAAAAATCTTTTCCGAGGTGGTCTACAGGCGAAGGGACATGGTGGCCCAGAGGCAGCGAGTTCTACTGGCGTACCAAAGGTCATGGGTTCGACTCCTGGCGAAGACTAGAACTTTTTCCCTGGACTCAAGGGTGTCCCTGAGTCTACCCAGCTCTGATGGGGACCTGACATTAGTCGGGGTAAAGTAAAGGTGGCTGGGCATTATGATGGCCACACAACCCCACGGAAATTTGTTAACTCTACTAAACTAGCGTTAGGACCCATACTGGACTCCCAATTGTTCTTTATTTTAGCACAGACTAGAAATAGCCCTTATATCTATATGCGCAGCAGTAGATCACTAGTGTCTTAGTTATGAGTACCTGATTGGAACTGGATATGAAGCAATTGTGCAACTTTTTGATGGCCTCTGGATCGTCAAAGAGATGAAGAGTGAACTCTGGGTCACCGTCCGGGTCAGTCAGGTCGATGAGCTTCTGCCACTCATCTTCATTGTCCCCCTCCTGAGATTTAAGAAGTGGAGGAAAGAAATGAAAAAAAATGGAAAAAGTAAGAAAGAGTAAGGGCAAATAAATTACTTTTGTCTAGAATAGTAATAATAATAATAATAATAATAATAATAATAGGGTTAAAATGTGTTTGCTACAAATTTTGATATTATATATATATGTATTGTAATTGTTTAGCTTCTTATATAACATAGCCGTATTGAAAATGGATACATATTGTGCTACCAGGGGTTCATAGATTGGACTGAGTGATCGGAGTGAGGAAAATGGCTAACTAAAAGAGATAGATCGAGGCTAACCTCTGCATCCAGTTTGACATTCTCCATGTTGACACTCTTTTCCGTTCTCTTCTTTTTATTCACAACAGTTCTTCCCTCAATTTCTATGCTTGGATATTCTTTCTTGTAATCTACGCTGATTCTGTTGGATCTCTGAGTCACCTCCCCTGTCTTTAAAAAACAAAAAAGGAATGGAAAAAAAGAAGAAAAACAAACCAAGCAAAAAAAACCCAGACAGGTGCTGTGCTTTTCAAGCATGCAAGAAAAAGAAAAACCACTGTCGTGTGCATAAATGCATAAAACATAAATATAAATTCACAACATAGAGAAGAAAAGAAAATGTTTAATAAAATGAATATGGAAAAAGATTTGTTTCAATATCACGACTGGCCAAAACTTAAAGCAGAAATTTAAAAAAAGAGAGAACAAAATTGTAATTCATGAAACAAGAAAATAAAAGTCAAAGTAAAAAGATTTTTGTTTTGCATCTTACGTTTATTTTCATTCTGATCATTAGCAAGAGAGATGTTAAAATGTTGGGTCAATGTATAAGACAGAGGGGACGGGACGAGACAACACAAGGACATCATTGATGTTAAATATTTCAACAATGTTATTCATTGACGTTAAATATTTCAACATTGTTAAACAAGTTTTATTACAGTAAAAAATTCTCCGCATCACACTTGAACTTTTGGTGTCTCAGTTATTGATGCCATAGACAAACAACAACTAGCTTAGTGAATGCAAACCAAAAAATAAATATATAAAAGTGTAGTTTAGAAAACATTTTTTGAGCACAGCAGAGCTTATTTCCTACTTTGTTAGGTACATTCTATAAATTATTATTAAAGTACAGTAAGAAAAAAAAAATCCCTCATGAATAAATAAAAAACTAAAAAATTGTTGAAGTTTTGTTAGCAGTGCTAGAGATATATCAACGTAGATACGGGGACTTGAGAGTTTTGTTAATTTTTTAAAACAGTTTTTGTTGATATGTGAAATTCTAATAGAGAAATTGCAATAAATATGGTGCAATAACAAGTAAAGCTGGAAACCAAACAAATAAACGAACAAGAAGACATGGTCATATCATGAACATTTTCAAAGAAAGTATAAACGGATAGTAAATACCTATATATATATATATTTATACACTGTATATACATAACAAAAATTTTAAAAAATAAATGAGTGTACATTGTAAAATATGCATAACGTTTGTGTGGAGAATATTTCATTATATTACCTCAGCCTTTTGTGGGACCTGCACAAGCAACAAGTTCAATTTAAACTTAACATAATCAGCTGCATAATAACAAAATACAATGTTCAGATAATGACACTCTAATGTTCAATAAATTTTTTTGTTTAAATTGTAATCCTTATTTATCCTAGTCAGCAAAACAGAAAACTATTTCAATATAATAATAGCTAATAAAAAAAATGGTTACAGAAAACTATTTCAATAAATGCTTGATAAAGAATTGCTTATAGAAAACTATTCAAATAATGGCTGATAAAGAATTGCTGACAGAAAACTATTCAAATAATGGCTGATAAAGAATTGCTTATAGAAAACTATTCAAATGATGGCTGATAAAGAATTGCTTATAGAAAACTATTCAAATGATGGCTGATAAAGAATTGCTTATAAAAAAATATTCAAATGATGGCTGATAAAGAATTGCTTATAGAAATCTATTCAAATAATGGCTGATAAAGAATTGCTTATAGAAAACTATTCAAATAATGGCTGATAAAGAATTGCTTATAGAAAACTATTCAAATGATGGCTGATAAAGAATTGCTTATAGAAAACTATTCAAATGATGGCTGATAAAGAATTGCTTATAGAAAACTATTCAAATGATGGCTGATAAAGAATTGCTTATAGAAAACTATTCAAATGATGGCTGATAAAGAATTGCTTATAGAAAACTATTCAAATGATGGCTGATTAAGAATTGCTTATAGAAAACTATTCAAATGAGGGCTGATAAAGAATTGCTGACAGAAAACTATTCAAATGATGGATGATAAATGATGGCTGATAAAGAATTGCTTACAGAAAACTATTCAAATGATGGCAGATAAATGATTTCTTACAGAAAACTATTCAAATGACAGCTGATAAAGAATTGCTTACAGAAAACTATTCAAATGATGGCTGATAAGGAATTGCTTACAGAAAACTATTCAAATGATGGCCGATAAAGAATTGCTTAATCTTCTATTTATTACCTTGCTGCCATCAGGGGCGTCCCATTCATTACTCTTGGCCTTGACATTATCAGCCTGGTCCCAAGCCTGCAGTCGGTTGTGCTTTTGGCGCTTTAAAGAAAAAAAAAGTAAACACTGAAAACAACTGTTGTATTTATTTAAAAAAACAACAACAGTTTTCAGCTCAACGTATACAATTTTATTTAAATTTAGCTGCAATTAAAAGTAAATTATAAAATGTTATATTTTTAAATTGGAGATTTTAAATTTTTGTTGAGGCGCATGAGAAATAAATAAAAAACATTACAAAAACTAGTCCAACCCACATTTTTCTCCACATCCTCAACTGCCTTTTTACGGGCGCGGGCCAGGATTTTTGAAGTACCCGGGGGATTGGCTTTTGACTTGCACTGTTCCTCTTTCAGCACCATCATAGAAGAGGTCAAAGGTTGAGTGAATGGTGATTGCAGTTTGGTGTCTTCTAAGTTCACTGAAACGGGAAGTGTTCATTTGAAAAAAAATAAAAAAATAAGTGCATAACAGTAACTCTTCAATGGTAGAGTTTTATGAAACATTATCATTAACAAAATTGTGACTCAGGTTTTATACTAATTTTCTGTAAAAAAAAATTGTTAAAGTTTTTTGAAAAGCTAAAACATGATCAGTGGTTTGATTTAGATAAATAACTGACCTTTGACCTTGTCCACAATAAAAGGATGGTGAAGAAGTTCGGGCCACGCTAACCGATATTTTGGCGTTTTATTTAGCAATCCTGTGAAGGCATATAACAAAATTTATAAAAGCTTTTGCAGCAAGGGAAAACCCAGGAAAGACCAAACAACACATAATTTTTAAGTATTTTTTAGAAAGAAATCACTCTGAATAATTTTGTCCAGTGTATAACCTTAACATAATTAGTGATACATTTTTGGGGAAATAAATAAACAAACTCAGCACTATAATTGATATAATAAAAATTTCTTTTGCAGGCCATTTCCAATTTATGTATTTAACTTTTCTCCTGATACATTTAATGGCTCAGCAGGACACACACTTAACAAACGGCTCACAGTAATTTTATATACCGGTGTTGGTTATTTTAAAATTTTTATAATTAGGAATGGGAAGTCAAAGTTTTTTTATGAGTCTAAATGTGAATAAGTAAAGTACCCTTTTGGACCAAACTGATCATAGGGCTCGTGAAGCAGCGTTCACCAGTTTCTGTGGCCACGTCATACTAGTGGATGTGTGGCCAGCACAATGCCCAGCCACCTTTACTTTACCCCAACTAGTGTCAGGTACCCTTCAGAGCTGGGTAGACTCAGGGACACCCTTAGGTCCCAGGAAAAAATGCTAGCCTGCACCAGGATTCGAACCCAGGACCTTCGGATCGCCAGTCGAACGGGCTGCCACTCAGCCACCATGCCCCATCATATGAATAAGACTATTTTTTCAAATTCATTACTTCTTCATTGAGAGTGACTTACCTTGCAAAAAGTCTTTGAATACAGGGCTCATATTTTTTGGCCACTTGACCGGGTCTTTGATGATCATGGTGACCAGTTGAAATATACTGTTGGTGTAGAAAGGGGGAGAGCCCACAAACAGCTCGTAAAGTATGCAGCCCAGGGCCCTGGAAAACAAACAAAAAAAATGCCTTAACTGCCAGGGGGTAGGCAGAAACAACATTGCACAATGTAAAGATTTATTGAATTGATTTAAATAAAAGAAACAAAACAATAATAACTTTGTATTGATATTCATTAAATTGTAAAGTTTTATTATAATAAGTTCTATGTGATAAAAAAAACAACAATATGTCTTAAAAAATACTTAAATTTGTTTAATTTATTAATTAATAGCCATTAAAATAATTATATATTTTTCTTTATATTTTACCAAACGTTTGTCTTTTTATATTTTTATTTTATTCAATTTAACTAAACAAATTCAAGGCTTCAAAAAAAACAACAAATACATGAAATAATCATGTAACGTGTATCTTGTTTGTTTGCACAAGAGTTTTTTTTAAAACCACCACAATTTTAAATACAACGTTTAGTTCCTAGTATCTGAGTGAGCTATCAAGAACCCAGCCACTAACCATAAATCTGCTGTGTGGTCGTATGGTTTCTCTTCTACCAGCTCAGGAGACATATACAATGGTGTTCCCTAAAAACAAAATAAAGTACTAATATTTAAAAAATAAATCTATTGCATACATCTATAGCCAAGCACTTGTGTTTCTATCTTAAAGGAACTAAATACAAGGCTGTTGGCTTTAAAAAAGAATGACTAAAAAAAATCATCAAGTATTTACGCAAGAAAGCATACAATTTCAGATACACCTATTTGTTAAGTATGTATTTTAAACTTTTAATACTGGTTAGGTTCTGCACATTTATGTATCATTTACACAAATTCAACTGTTAAAAAACAATGACAGAAAAATCCAATGTAATGTCATTAGTCAATATAGAGGGCATTAATTACTTTCAATAAATGTTGCTTTAAACAGACAACTTTTTTTCTAAACAAACAACTTTTTTGCTAAACAGGCAAGTTTTATCCAAACTGGCCACACTTTTTATCCAAACAGGCAAATTTTATCCAAACAGGCAACTTTTATCCATACAGGCAACTTTGATCCATACAGGCAACTTTTATCCATACCGGCAACTTTTATCCAAACAGGCAACTTTTATCCATACAGGCAAATTTTATCCAAACAGGCAACTTTTATCCATACAGGCAACTTTTATCCAAACAGGCAACTTTCAACCATATAGGCAACTTTTATCCATACAGGCAACTTTTATCCATACCGGCAACTTTTATCCATACAGGCAACTTTTATCCATTCAGGCAACTTTTTTCCATACAGGCAACTTTTATCCATACAGGCAACTTTTATCCATACAGGCAACTTTTATCCATACAGGCAACTTTTATCCATACAGGCAACTGGAAGCTATCCGAGACCTGTGATGCAGGTGATCACCTACCTTGATAGAAGTGAGTACTAAGGTGTTAGTACTCATGCCCCGAGCAAAGCCAAAGTCGCACAGCTTAATCACGCCCCCTTTGCCCAGCAAAATGTTCTGCGGCTTCATGTCTCTGTGGAGTATGCGGTGGGAGTGGAGGTAGTACAGGGCTGAGACCAGCTGAGCGGCAATCACCTGAACCTGAATTGAAACGCAACTGAATATGAGAAACAAAAGTTTGTGCAGCCATTTCAACAGGATTTAAAAGAATTAATAAAGAATTAATTGTGGTGTAAAGACATAAAGAGTTAAGAGTAGACATAGCAACCTCAAACACAGAAGTAACTAGTGATGTATGATGCAACAAATTGTGACATCCTTAGTTAAATATGACTTTGGAGGAAATTTTATGTAACGTTGACGTCCTTAGATGGTAGGGATATTAGAATAGGCTCTGGATTGTGAATGAATTCTTGATGTTATGTTTGAATCTTGGACATTGTGGGAGTATAATTCCCTCACCCTACAAGTGTTATTTCTACAGTTATTGTGTAAAAGTGTCATCCCTAAGTTCATCATCCTGTTAGGACTATAATAGTAGATTGTGAAGCAAATTATCACACATATAAAAATGGATTGATCAATTATTAATGCATTATCAAGGGGCGATAGTTTTTGGACAGGTATCAAACGTTGGCACTAATAGACTTTGTCTTGCCTGTTCTTCAGGTAAACTGGCATCGTCTTCAAGAATCTGGAACAACTCTCCCTCAGCAAAGTCTGTCACAACCACAACCTAAACATATTTTTTATAAAAACAAGGAAACAATAACATAAAATAATATCAAAATTGATTTCTATGCTACAAGTGCTTAATACTAGTGGATATAATAACAAAAACATATGATGAAGATGGTAATTTATATATCTCTCCATGCTACCGGGCACAAATTAACCAGTATAACCAGTATT
This sequence comes from Anisus vortex, assembly GCA_949126835.1. Taxonomy (NCBI): domain Eukaryota; kingdom Metazoa; phylum Mollusca; class Gastropoda; family Planorbidae; genus Anisus; species Anisus vortex. Next base: position 35,676,598 of record OX421504.1, read on the forward strand.
CTAAAGTTGTTTAATCACACAAAAAACTAAGGCTGTAAACTTGTGACCTCTTTGTCTGTGTCGAAGCTGTCCAATAACTCAATGATATTGTCATGCTTGAGGCCGCGCATAATTTCTATCTCTCTGCGAAGGCCTTTCAACTCTTTTTCAGATTTGCCTATCTTTGGTATAAACTTGAGAGCTACAATCTGAAATTTGTGGATAAAGTGGATACTTTAAGATGATGATCACAAGAATTTTGACCATTCAAAAGAAAAACACAAGATTATGAACAAAAAAGATAGACTGTCATAACTGATAACATGAGTAAATAAATAATTGACACTCGATTAACAAATAAAACAGTAGCCTAAATTATTATTACCTGTGATGTAAATTTCTTTCTACCTTTGTACACTTTTCCAAATGAGCCTTCACCTACTATTTCCAGAACATGGTAGTTATCCATACTTCGTAGTCACAGGCTCGTAAGTTCTAAAGATGAAGTAATTTTAATCAACAAAATTAGTATAAATTACATATAATATCGATAATAGGTACTACCACTAAACCTTCATTGTGAATTGTAACTAATGTAAACAAAGTGTTAAATTCAAATTAAATGTTTAACTTCAATCTTCGCTTAATATCAAAATATTGCAATAGTTAAAATTTCGAATATAAATGAGAGTGTCAATAAATAAATAAAAAATTAATTATGCCTTTATTATTGTTTATAGACGGATCCTATCAGAATAAAATCCTACCATAAAATCCTCATAAAGGACGCTGCCATTAAATTCTACAAGTACGTACAAAATAAGTATTGTCTGATGGCGAAACAAATAACTAAATTTACAAACATTACAAGAAAGGACAAATTATAAATTATGGTTCCCAGCATTTAAACAATTTGGCCTTTAGTCTTTAGTACGCAGACATTTTCGACCGCGGTGTTTAGCTAAAATGCTATTATATTGTTGCATTTAAAAGAGCTTAAAGACTTTTCTCCTTGGCTAGTGGTTGTGTGTCTAACATAACAATACAACTAGATCTATATGTTTACAGATAATTATTTTCGATAGAGTTTAGGATCTTTTTTTATTATCTTTTATACAGAGACACTTACAATTATAGACATTTGAGCCTTACAGGCTTACAGTACTCCCTGTAAGCTTAGTAGCCTAGGCCAGGGATCAGCAACCTAAGTAACGCGTGCCAAACTTGGCACGCAGCGATTTTCTATGCCACGTGAGAGACCTCCAAGAGGTGTTTTTTTTTATTGATGAAAATATTTTTTTTTCCGGTACTGTATGAGGAAAACTGACTGTTGAAACTGATGTTTCTGAACGACATAGCAACACCTTTCAGTGAGTTGAACAAGGACCACAGGAATGGATTTGCATTGAAACTAGACATAGGCCTATCGTGCCGCGAAATCAATTTCAAAAGATTTAGCTACCTGCATATTAAGGCATATATTAAGATAGATAATGGGGATTTTTCAGAAGTACAACTAAGTACTCAAAGCGGAGTTTTCTAACCAAAGGCTAGATTTCACATTCATGGACTCATTTTTTTATACCACATCAAGCCTAACTGGTTTGATCTTATTACTGCAACCTTCTTAGAAGTAGATCTTTTTTAAGTGGTGGGATTATGGCGATTTTAAAATACATCAAGCTAAATTTTAACCATTTAAAAATTTGGCATCGAAATGTGCCAATTTGCGGAAAAAATCTGGACGTCATCTGCTATTCTCAACTGTTAGACATTCCCCCATCTACTTTCAGCTTCTTATTCTTCTTATATATTACAGACGCTCCTTCTATAAAGAAGCTTATTGCGTCCTACGCTCATCCGTGGTCCGAGTCTAGTCTTGCATTTTTATTAATGTTTTAAATGATGTTAAGTTACTGGTTTTCCTGGCTTGTCCAGGCAACCCATTCCATGCACGAATGCCACTCGGGAAGAAAGAGCACTTATATGCATTTGTTCTCTTATAAGGGACAAGGAAAGAGTTTTTGTCATTATGTTTATCTGAGCTTTGCAACAGGTTGTTATTGTGTTGTATTTCTAAATTAGAGTTTAATGCCTTGTGTATTATTACTACTTTACTCTTTGCCCTTCTGTCCTCTACTGTTTCTAGGTTTAGTGATTTGACTAATGGTGTTACTCTTGTTATTTGGGAATATTCACTGGTTATGAACCTTGCAGCTCTTTTTTGGATTTGTTCTAATTTTTTAATGGTTTCTTTAGTTGATGGGTCCCATACAGGTGCTGCATATTCTAGTATAGGTCTAACCAATGTGAGATAGCATTTTAGTTTTATATTCTTATTACATTTGTAAAAGTTCCTTTTTATGAATCCTAATGTTTTGTTTGATTTTTTAATTACTTCATCAATATGAAGGTTCCAAGATAACTTGTCATTTATTATCACTCCTAGATACTTAGCATTGTTAGTTTGAGTTAGTTCTTTACCATGAATGAAGTAGTTTGCTAATATTTGTTTCTTTTTCTTTGTTACCCTTATTAGTTGGCATTTTTCTGGGTGAAAGGACATACTCCAGTTTGATTCCCATTTTTGTAGTTCATCTAGGTCTTTTTGTAGAAGTTCACTATCTTTTCCTGTCTTTATTGTTCTATAAATTATGCAATCATCTGCAAATAATCTTACTTTTGTTCCTGTGTTGATGCAATATGGCAGATCATTAATATAAATTAGAAATAGTAGGGGTCCTAGAACAGTTCCTTGTGGAACTCCTGAGTTTACAGTTATTGATGATGACTTAGAGCCATTTATGACCACAGTTTGTTCTCTGCCTATAAGAAAGTCCTGAATCCACTGATGTAAGGGACCAGAGATGCCAAAATATTTAAGTTTTGTTAGTAGACTAGAATGATGAACTTTATCAAATGCTTTGGAAAAGTCTAGTAATATAGCATCAATTTGGTTGTTATTATCTAATCCTTTAGACAAGTCGTCTATTAAGCCTATTAATTGGGTCTCACATGATCTATTTTTCCTAAAGCCATGTTGGTGTGGGCACAGTGCATTAAGTTTGTCTAGATGATTAACCTCCTCCAAATGTGGCCGTTTATGCAGTATCCTGTGTTGTCTCAGCCTCTACTGAGAATTTTAATTTTTTTTCTGTGTTGATTTCCATACCAACAGATTTAGTTGCAGCATCCTGTCTTGAAGTGAAGTTTTGTACCTGGTCAGCATTTTCTCCAGTAACGTCTATATCGTCAGCAAATCTGAGATTAGAATTGGGTCGTCCATTTATGGTCAGGCCTTGTGTAAAACCCTGTAATGTTTCCATCATAATATGTTCCAAGAATATATTGAATAGAGCTGGATAGAGAATGCACCCTTGGCGTACTCCTATATGAAGCATTACCCAACTTGGTTGTGCTGGAGAACTGCGCTGCTTGCCTTATTATAGAGAGCATTAATAACATCGATGACGGTTTTTTTTTTAACCCTTCCCGTACCGACCTACTTCTATCTATGCTGCCTTCAGTTCCGCTATATACGCGCCCGGGACTGTAAGGGTTAAAACGATATTTAATGGACTCATCACTTGCCACACGCCATCGTGCCACACGCGACCAAAAGCCTTTTTGAAATCAATGAAGTTGTGTATCTACAGTTTTTGGTGTTGATGGCACTTTTCGTTCAGAATTTTGATTTTAAATATTTGTCCAACAGTGCTTCAGCCAGCTCTGTACCTGGTCTGTTCTTCGGAGATAATTTCTTCAGCTTTCCGTTTAAGCCTGTTCATTATTATATTCTTAACATTTTTTTGCTTGGGTGACTGATTAGACTTATTGTTCTGTAGTTTCGGCACTGTTTTATGTTTCCTTTTTTAGGTAGTGGAATGAATAAGGATTGGGTCCATTCTGTGGTCCATTCTGTGGGCCATTCTGTGGTCCATTCTGTGGTCCATTCTTTTTGTACCCAGATTTTCTGGCATATTACCCGCATCCATTTTATTATATGTGGGCCGCTTAATTAATTCTGCTGGCATGTTGTCAATTCCAGGTGACTTTCCTCCCTTTAGTGATCTTACTGCCATCTCTAGTATTGGTGAATCACCTAACTCTCTATTGTACCAAAGTGTGTTGTTTATTAATTAAGTTGTAATTAGGGTTTATTATGTGGTTATAGAGGCCCTTATAGTATTCTGTCCATCTTCCAAGAATATCTGATTCCTCTGTTAGGTCTAGAAGGGAGCCTTTACTATCTTCATTACAGTTGATCTAATTTCTTTTGTATTGGTTCGCTTTTTCATCGTTTCAAATGCTTCCTTCCCGTTGCTGTCTTTTAAACTACTATCACTTTTGTTACATTGTTCAGTGATCCATTCCTCCCTTGTCCTCTTCATTTGGAACGTAAATTAGGATTAGCAGGTGTTAGATCCTCATCTTGACTACCAAACGATACTGTTTAGACAATAATTACCATAAATGTGAAAGTTTAGTAATAAAATATTGTATTTGATATAAATGCAAGGAAAAAGGATGATAATTACAGACACTTTAATTTTTTATTAAATATAAATCGCGATAACGATTTTCTCTATAATTTTCCATTGCTCTTGGCCTTAATCTTGCAAAGGGGATAATTTATTGTAATATAAAAATAATTTTTAAAAGTATAATGGAGCAGGTTGACTTTTGTGGCTGTTGGCACGCTGAATGACTTAGAAATCCTAGTTTGACACACTATTAGCAAAAGGTTGCCGACCCCTGGCCTAGGCCTACATACTTTATATTGCTTCATACTAGTACGGCAGTCAAAGCTAGTTAGTCGATCATTTTACACTCTAATGATCTCCTGTGCGGTAGCCAAGAGGGCAGGTTGAAGGTATCATAATTTTAGACAAATGTAATTACACATTAATCAGTTGCAGCCTCAATATGTGGAAAATACTGTCAAAGCTTCTTGGCATTTCTAGTACCTATTGGTCAGATCGAATTGAAAGTGTAAAATTATTTGTTGCTCATCTACCAGTTGTTGGGTTGGCTTTGGAAGATCTGTTAAAGCTGAATCTTTTTCCGAAAACCAGAAACGAAATCCATGAAATCTATATATGTTATGTCGGTTCTGTCACTTGCATTATAATGTCAGTCGTGTGACACAGTATAGGCCTACTAGTCCCTATTGACTTCTGCAGCATCGTCATTCAAGCTTGTGATGCGACTATAGATATGGAAGTTGCAAAAATAGAAAGCTTATAATATGCACAACTAGGGGCTTTGCGAAACAGCTGGAAAGCAATGTGGAATGAAGCTAAGCTTTTTGCAGCCAACCTTCAGATGGAAGTACAATTGTTTAGAAACAGTGATACAACTGCCAGAAAAAGAACAATATTTCATGATGAGGATACACCTGATGAAAATGTGAATGAGATGAATGAAACAGAAGAATGCCCCGAGGAAGCCCACTTTCGAAAACACATTATTTTAAGTTGTATTGGATAGTGTTATTGGAGGGCTTACAGTTTACAGTTGCATACAATTCAGTCAAAGATATTTCTGACACATTCAGCTTTCTTTGGAACTACCAAAAGATGTCAGAAAAAGACTTGAAGTATAAAGCTGCCAAGTTAGCAGAAAAGTAGGCCTATTATGATGACATAAGTTGTGAAGACTTTCTTCGGGAAATAATTCACCTAACAATGGTTCACAGTGCACATTTTGGTAAAGAACCGTTGGGTACATTGGAACTGTTAAATGCTTTGGCAAAGTCCAAATTAGAAAATATTTTTCCTAACATAAGTGTCAGTTCCTTACAGCACCAGCCACATTAGCATTAGCAGCGAGGAGCTTCAGTAAACTTAAGCTCATCAAAAATTACCTTAGGTCCACCATGAGTCAGGATCGCCTAAACAACTTGGCTAGGCTCAGTATTGAGTATGGCATTGCAAGACAAATAAACTTTGACACTGTAATTCGTAGTTTTGCCAAGAAAAAGGCAGCCCTTGTTTTAATAAAACTAGTCTTTTTCTTCTCTGTTTTTTTTTGTATCATTCATGTAGGCCTATTGATGTATTTTTTGTTGACTATTTCTTTTCACGAAACAGTAAGCATTCAAAAGATGAATGATTTGGGTATATTTGTAAACAAGTAATGATTCGATAGACATGCATAAAATGCGATTAAGATGTATATTTAGGAACTTTTTTGTTATAATAAGCCTACCGTATTGAAAAGCTGTGAAGTTATTAATTGTTTATACAATATAAATACAATTTAAAACGCATTGAAGTGGAAGTCTTTGTAACTGACTTCATTTTTAAACTGACTTCATTTTTAAACTGACTTCATATTTTAACTGACTTCATTTTTAAACTGACTTCATATTTTAACTGACTTCATTTTTTAACTGACTTCATTTTTTAACTGACTTCATATAATCTTGCTCTTTTTCTCACCTGTCATAGATATGTCCCACTTATTAAATCAAGTAGCTGTGGCAACTACAAGTAGCTTACCTCAACATGTGTCTCATATTCTCAATTTACTCTCTCAATTTTCACATTCAAATTAATCCATATTAAAATGAATTATGACAATTTAATTGTACAACTTTAAAACCTCCCATACTTCTCTACTTCTTTTCAGCTAGATATGACTAGTGTTAGAAAAAAAAGTGTGTTGGGGGGGGGGGGGAGGTGGCCCAGAAAAGATCTTGTACCGGCATCTTTTTTTTTCGAGGGCCCTGATTACACAAGAAAGCAGCTCTTGAGTTTCATCTTCATCGGCTGCAAAAAAAAAAAAAAACAAAAAAAAACATCTTTCAAGCCTATTATAGGTCACACTAGACTAAATATCTAATTTGTGGAACATGAGCAAATTAAAAAAAAACTTTTTTATAACAAGGTAGAACATTATCATTATACAATGACAATGGCCAAGAATCTGTACCCTCTGGGCTCTGTCTATCATTATAATTATACAATGAATCAATTTTATAATAAATATTAAATATAGCCTATAGAACATTTCCAGTAGCTACGATTATGTGTAGGCCTATGCATATAATTTACATAGACTATATATAGGCCTAGGCTATATATACAGCCGATACTTTCAAGCACTTAAATTATATATAACTATCGTATGTATAATTTAAAATGCACTCTATCGATTATAAGTTATATATTTTTCTCTAGCGTTGCCATGGCTACCCATGGTAGGCGTCCAGCACATTTGCATTGCGCAACTAATATCACGTGTGTGCACGAGAACATGTGTCTGTGTGTGTGTGCGTGCGTGTGTGCTATTTCATTATTTAGCATTCCGTCATTGGAATGTAAATGTATGCACGTAGTCGCTTGTCCATGTGCAGAAAGCTGATGAAATATGCGAGACATTTGTTTCTAATTAAAGGCAGACGTAGGCCTACATCACCCACGTGGTGCATCACTGATCTATATATGTCATTTGCAAAGTGTTATATAATTTAGCAACGGCAAGGGGGCTAAATTAAGTGTGGCTCCCATTAAACCAGATACATTTAAATACATATTATTTCAGTACTTTTCCACGATATTTTGTATAACTTTATAGAGCATATTGTTACTTATTGTGCCGGTAGGCCTATATAATTCTCATCATCATCTCGGAAGTCGATTAGATTTGCGCTCTTGTAATTTGGCCAGCCTTGCAGAATTGGTCGAGTCCGTGGAGACCTATTCTCGAGAGACTGGCTCTGTCGCATCTCGGGCACTTGAAAACGGGACCGTTGGAGTTTGTCAGGGCCAGCCTATTTTCTTTACTTTTCTTCGCGGCTATTTTAGCCTCCGCGATAAGGCGAAGTCTGCCCTCTGCAGCATTTGTACCGCTTTGTAGGGTACTTCTCCACCCAACTACTTCTGTTCTGAGCCAGGTTCTCATAGTTTTCGACCTCAACATATATAGCCTTTAGGTCGCGCTTACAGACGCCCTTGAACCTAAGTTATTTATTTATTACTTCACTATTTTTCTTTCTGTGCCTCTTTTCATTTGTTTTCTTCCTTTTTCTTTTATTTGTCCCTTTCTTCCTTTTGTTTAATTCCTTGTTTCAAATTTTTTCATCTCGTTTCCTTTTTCTTTCTTTATTTCTTCTTTTCTTTCTCCTCAACTGTATACTTTTCATTATTTTTTTTTTCTTAAAATATTGTAATTTTATTTTTCTTCTTCTCACGTCTTTTCTCTCTCTCTCTCTCTCTTAACACACACTCGAAGCCGGCTGGTCCATCGGTTAGTTCACCGGACTGTCAACCAAAAACCAACTGACACGTCGCGGGTTCTATCCCTGCCACCGACCGATCCCTGTCGCCCTGCAGGAGTATTGGACCTAGTGGACGTAATAATATTCTATCTAGAAAGAACGTCTGTAAACTTATAAGATAAGGTAAGAACACACAAACGCTTTCACCTCTCCCCTCTCTCTCTCTCTCTTTTTGCATCATTCACAATTAATTGTTTAGGACCATACATTTTATTTCACTCGTCACAAGCCGTGGCAAGTTCAAATTAATTATCCCCGTGTGAAGTGGTTCGAATCCCCCATCGTGTCACTCAACTACACCTCAGCACTGTAGGGCGTGGCAGGAGTGTGACATTTAATTAACACTAACTGCATAACTTCGTCACATCCCAGTGAATTTAAGAAAAATAAGGGGAGCGAAAAAAAAATAGATAGGGGAGGTAAGCGGGTTAACATTTACACCTTCCTTGGGAGGTATTGAATTTTCAACAACAGTCACTTCTTTGAAATTGTTTTCTATAGACAATTAATTTGATTGATTATTACTAATTATAGAACCACTCAGTTATGGAGAAATAAACATCTATATATTATTTTTTTTTGTTCCGAAAATAAACTATACTTTTGCTAAATCGTCGAATCGTTACTAAATAAGAGCGTACCTATGTTGTATTGATTTTGTCCCTCTAATAAGCAGAGCCAATATGAAAGGAAGCGATCGATCGTATTACCGAGGCCAGATTGACACAACTTTGTAACTTAGGGTCAAAGGGCACAACGCTATTTTCCCCTGGCGTCCTTGGATACCACAGCTATTGGGGGGATTTCGACCTGCTAACTTAAAGCGAGCGTATTAGCCCCAATATTTAAACACACCTGGGGAGTTCTTAGTAGCTACGATAAGCTATTTACACGGTAGATTGTTATTATATAGGATATGGTTGTTAGAGGGTATGGTTATAGACAGATGTGTGCTCTGTGATTCTGTTCGGTTTAGTAGGCAATCTCAACAGCTTATATAATGTGTATTTATTAGTGCCTAATAGTTTTCAGTTAGGCAACACTATATAGTTCAGATCTTTATTTGTTGAACTGGCTCTCAACCCTAGGAAAAACTTTGGATAAATGAATTAGTGACAAGTGAAAACAGACGCTTTGATCAAGTAAAACCAGGTTTGTGAATATAATCTAGTTAGACTGTGTGCTTGTAGGTATGTGAGAAATATAATAAAAAGTAATGACTTGACACGCTACAAGATAAGGCTATATGCTACTAAAGAAAAAAATATTTCGCTAGTTTTGAGCTCTATGCCTAGCGGGCACACCACGTCGTATCGATGGAAAAAAAAGGTGAAAACCACGTTAACACGTGGAAACCACGTTTTTTCCCCGTCGATACGACGTGGTGTGCCCGCTGGGAAGCCTACAGTCATCTATTAGCGATTGTTTTCATTTTACGCCCTTGCTGGAGGTTATTCACGAGTAAGCCTAGCAGGACCTACCAATAGACAGTAGTGTAGCAAAGTAAACTAAAGGCGACTGGGTTTTGTACTGGCCACACAATCCCCTTGTATGCCGTGGCCACGCAACAAGGCGACCGCTTCGACGAGTGTCATGGACCAACATAATATGTTCTAAGATAGATAATTAAACGTATAGTAGCCTAATCCTAATTATACGATGCATAACTCTATATTAATATTAGCCCTCCCCCTTCCCAACATACTAGTAGGCTTACAGACTTATAGGCTTTAACACTTCTATAATATATCATTCTACACACGAGTTTTTTTTAGGGGATTTTTCTGTTTGCGTTTTGAAAGTATTTTCTGGAGCTGGGATCGGGTGGAGAAAGTAGGCCTACTCAAATTATTCTGCAATGTTATAGGCCTACATTACAGATGCTCCTTCTCTAAAGAACGTTTTTGCGTCCTACGCTCATCCGTGACCCGAGTCTAGTCTTGCATTTTTATTAGTTTAAAAAAACAAAATGATATTTGGCAACTTATTTTCCTGGCTTGTTCAGGCAACCCATTCCATGCCATATGCCACTCGGGTAGATAGATTAGGCTACTTATATTGTTCAGAGGGTACTTTAATTATTCGGCCATAATTATATAAAATCAGGGCCGCAGTGGACTAACTGAATATCGCGCCCACGGCGACCAGGGGCGAAAGACGCGAATACCGTATTAGTGTAATACCGGTACCGCTACCTCTTCTTGATATTTGATAAGATTACTGGTCGACTTTAGCACCTCACCTCATCCAACCCTATTTACTGCGGCGCTGTGTGATAGATGGCAAAATGAACCATACGATTCAATTTAGTCATTAGGGACATATATGCCTATGTTAGTGAGGGAGGAAGGGGCCATGGAGTAATAATGCAAGATAAAAGTGGCGGAGCGAGTTGCAATTGCCTTGGATAGTAGCCGACAAATTCAGACGAGCATAAAATAGCTAATAGCCAACCACAAGTTGCCTCCTCTCCTTCTCCCCTAGCTAGGTAGTAGGATTACGTCATTAGAGATAAACAATATTGCATTTTATCGCAATCCTTTAACTAATCATATAATCTATAGGCCTAACTCTAATATCCAATAAAGCATAGGGCATAGTATATAGACCAGGGGTCGTCAACCTTATCATAATAGTGCGCCAAAGTGGGATTTCTAATTCATTCAGCGTGTCAACATAGGCCAACTAAAAGTCATACTGCTTTAGTCTGGCAAGAGTGCCGTAAGCTCCCGACCCTTGGTCTAGTCTAGACACTACTACAACTAATAATATAGGTAAAGGTCTTTTTCAATTTCCGTCTATTCTAGTCTAACTAGATTGTCTAGCTTGGTTAAGAGTCAAGGCTGGTCCTGTGGTTAGTTCACCGGATTGTAAACCGACATGTCGCGGGTTCTATCCCTGTCGCCCTGAAGTAGTTTTGGGCCTAGTGGACGTAATAATCTTCTATCTAGAAGGAACGTCTATAAAAACGTATAAAAAAGCTGTCGTCACGGCAACGAAAGTAAAGGCCTACTTTAAAAAACAACAACAATATTCCTTAAACTGACAAGGGCCATTACTGATAATAAATTAATATTCAATCTCAGAGCTTGAAGACTTTGAGTAGAATAAACTAAAATGCCTTTCTACGTTTTTCTAAGATAACAATGACTGTAAGCAAATTATCTGACGACACCGCGTGAAAGACATCACTGCTACGAGCAGGTGGCCCTGTGGCGCAACGGTAGCGCGTCTGACTCCAGATCAGAAGGTTGCGTGTTCAAATCACGTCGGGGTCAGCGTCTTTTTTTTTTTAAATCCTCAACTTCTTTTTTTCCCCCTCTCTATTTCCTTCACCCTTCTTTCACTCTTGTTATTCCACCTCTTTCTTCATTTCTTTACTTGTATCTCTCTTTTTCTCTTCCCTTTTCTCTTTCAGATAACAGACATTTGCTAAATTATAACACCACCATAACAAAAAAACAACAACAACACATCACTAAAGGGAGGGGGGCATATTTTAAACTATAAAAGTGTTTAAATACGGACCCGATGCTACAGTTGTAAAATCCGTTTTAAAATATAACAATATCATATTACGGTCTTAAGAACTCTTTTTGGTATCAACTTTATTTTTTCTCATTAACTTTTTATTTATATATCTTTATTTCTTTTTTCTTTTTTTTGCGTGCCTCTTGCAACAAAGCCCTCTACCAAGTTATATTTATTAACGTTGGGTCTTAGCAATATTAGGCTATACTGGTCCGTGGCCATTGTATATACGTAGGGCCGTATTTAGGATTGTGGGGGCCTTGTTCCCAAATTTATGTTGGGGGCCCCTCGTAGCCTCGCCCCTGCCTTCTGACATAGTTGTGTTATACTGTGTACAGTGTTGCTGATGCTGAATGATAACCAGTAACTCACTATGTCTGACTGCCGATTTGGCGAGCAAATGGGCATTTCACTTCAGTTGCTCGTTTGAACTCTAATGCACGAACAACCATGTAGGCCTACAGTATGTCAGTTAACAATCAAATGCGATAAACATGGCATTGATCTGCGTGTCACCAGTGTGCGCCAGAATGCTACGCCAGCTGTCATGCCCACATCATGCTAGAACTAAACGATGTACGTTGGCCACAGGGTTTAAGTGAAGCGGGGTGAAGTAATCTTACTCCCGTCCCGCAATCGCCTAATGACACCAAACTTTTCCTACATCTCTGCCTCTATCTCATGATACAAGGTGTGTGTTGCGTGAGCATAACGCCCAGCTGCCTTCACGTCCCCAAAGGGGGAAATAATGCAGGCGTAGAGATTAAGTTCTTCCGCAAAGCTATCTTGACATTTTGGACCCAAGGGAAGTGATCCAGCGGGGACGAACTGAGACAAACCATCTCCCGACCAACTATGGGAGAAAAAAAACCTACGCTTATCTGTGGTTTAAGTTTAGTCATGCATTTTGATTATTATTTTAAACTGTGTCAAGTTATTGGTTTTCCTGATTATGTCCAGGCGACACATTCCTAGCACAGATGCCGCTCGGAAAAAAACAAGAGTTATGTTTCTATCCTTATGTATGTTTATAAGAGCGTTGTAATATTTTGTTATTGTGTTGTATTTCTAAGATTGAATGATCTTTATCTTATGACGAAAAGAGCATTTCACTTAATTAAAACCACGATCCTAAAGCACAATATACAGATCTGGTCCTGCGGTTAGTTCACCGGACTGTCAACCAAGGCAGCCCGGGTTCTATCCCTGCCGCCGACCGATCCCTGCCGCCATGCAGTTGTGGGCCTTGTGGACGTAGGCTAATTATCTTCTATCTAGAAGGAACGTCTGTTATCTTATAAGATCGATCGTAAAAGTAAATTATGAGAAAACAAGGTCACTTGTCTTCAATTAACCAATGGTAATCGGCATCCACACATCCTACTATCTATGTATAGATATAATAATAATAATACAAAACGCATAAATATCAACGTCTTAAAAAAAGCAACATATTACTTAACTTTGTAAGTCTTTATTTTTAAGTTTTATTTCAAAATAATTTCTAGATAATTAAAATAGCCAATGAATTTAAGATTGACATACAACATTGTTTTAGTAGAACTTAAAATAAAGTAAACTAAAAGCTTTAATCAAATATTTTTAGTAGGGAGAAAACGTATAAGCTTACGCTTACCTTGGGGAGGGGGGTCCAAATTCGAAAGTCCCCCCCCCCCGGCCGCAGCTTGAGGGGGGGGGGCCCAAAAGAGTGTCCGAATTGTTTTTTCTCATGTCATAATGTCGAATGTCAAAATGCAGGGGCCCCTAAAGAGGCCAAGCCCCCCCGGGCCCCCAAATCCCTAGCAACGGCACTGAGCTTAGGTCTACGGTAAAGTTGTTTCTCTACAATTAGTACATTTCAGAGGACGCTCACGCACGCAATTCTTTATTTCATTTAATGGAAGTTTAAAAAAATATTATGTTTCATTTATGAATAATATATAGGCTAGGGTTCTGCTGAATTAATTATTATTACAGTAGCACAAAGAAAGGGGGAGAATGACTGCTATCGCAAATATTTATTTAAGAGTTGTCGTACTTCCTCAAACCAAAATACAAAACGTAGACCTACAGAAATCAATATTATTAAACACGATTAGCCCTACTCTCCCCTACCCCCCTTCCCCCACACATACACCTTCCAGTGTCCTTTTCTGTGTAAACACACTATTGTGTACCCGACTCTTGAGTAGACTTATCAGAATGTGTGTGTGTCTAGAACTAGATCTACCTGTGCAAAACGTTGACAGACTCTAATCTCTAAAGTTTTACATGAGCGTTAGAGCCTACTGCTCGTTTTTGTTTGTTTGTTTGTTTGTTTGTAGTAATGCTCATGTTGACATTGTGTCTTTTCGAAATAGAAATATTAAAGCATTTTTCGCTTCTACGGCGTATGGTTGTCTTTGAACTGTAAGATTGTGATTGATTACTGTATGTATTGAGTGCATTTTATGTCAGTAGCATAATAATAATATTTGTATAGCGCTGCCAAAAAAACATAATGTAAGCTCAGAGCGCAATTAACATACAACTAAGAACACGGATATAATCTCTAGTTTAAAACTTTACAAACATAGGACAAATCAAATAAATGAAGCATTAACCGACCTAACATATACCTAAATAAGACAGTAGGCCTAGGGTCTAAAGCATGTTATCTAAGGTCAATATTGAAAAAATTAGTTTTAAGTTCTTTTTATATGAGTTTTTATTTAAATATTGATATTTAAAATTCTATGTATTACAAAGTTATAAAACTAATTTACTTCCACTTCAAGATCGAGGAACTATAGATCTATATCTACCTGCTAGTGGTGTAATAAAAAAAAACTTTTTAAAATGATGATAATAACAAATAAATCTACATAAAAAACACTGGTCATAATACAACAGTTAACTATTTTTTTTTCTAGTCTATTCAAATAGGGTAGATTCGAGATTAGTATGCAATATTTTTTTTTTTTTTTACTATTGTAAAAAAATCATAATACTTAACTGAAAAACTATAAAAAGAATGAAATACTAGTTTAACGTTTAATAAAATATCAACTTCTGTCCATCTACCTAAGCACAATGTACACCAACTTTTACTTTTCAAGCATGAAAATGATTTCAGGCGCCCATTATAGCTAGCTAGACTACAAGAAAGAAAAAAAAAACAATTGCATTTTTCTTTCAGGTTTTTTTTCCTATTCATTCAACTCTGTGAAGTTGAAGAACTTTGACCTCATTCGATCTACGTCAGTGATTCTCAAAGTGTGCCCCACTGTGATCCGACGACATTACGAGGGCGCCACGGAACACTGCAATTGATTTCATAATTATTTTGTCCATTTTCGATTCAATGTTTTAAAATGCACCATTCAGTGATTTGACTTAAGAAAATACACCATTGGAAAACCTTGTTTCAAAAGGGGTACAGCGAGGGGAGAGTTTGGGAAACAATGAAAAAAGCCATTTACCTTTAGGGCTACTTCATAAAGCAAGTAATGGGATTCAACAATCATCAACACTTGAACGTCTCCTGCTTTAGGAAATAGGAACTTCAACGATACTCTGAATGAAAAATGACCGGATCGATTATATTTACAGCAGACGAAAATCTTGGTAGCAACGTTTACCCTAGCAACAGAAGTCAAAACATCAACCGAAAATAGAAGTGAAACAAAAACACCACCAACAGCAACAACAAAAAAAAAATGTGTATCTGGATAAAGCTCTCGTAGGGAGAATGGCAAATTGAAAAGCTAATTGGTGTCACAACACGATAAGCATAGTCTAATAATCAATCAAAGTAAACGCGGTAGTGCATTAATTATCTTTGTAAATAAGACTTCATTTTTAAACAATACAATATAAAGACCAAGGAAGTCTGCACAATGTAATGTTATCGAACAAGGTACCAGCGCTTGACAACCATTTTCTGCGTAACAGAAAATCTCGTTGGTGGTGTGATTACTTACAAAAGTTTGTCCCATAGTGAATGGTAGAAATCCCGGACTTGACTGGAAACTTTTTTTTATAGGTGTAAATAACAGTTTACACAGTTATGGATAAACTTTTGTAAAGATCTTCAATATTAGCCGATGATTTTTAGGTTGTCTGACTAATGGCTTAGATCTACTGTAAAGTAACTGGATCTACGTATTATACACAAAGCTAAACATTTAGCAAAGACACATTTCTAATGATTTTCGTTGTTTACATTAAAGTGAACATTTAAATCACCCATTCACTCAGTATTGCAACGCAAGGTTCAGAATCTCACATTAGCGTAGAGTTGGCAGCACCAGACTAGAACGACATGTCTCTATAGTGAGAACATGAGCCGAGGCTTATATCTTATGGCTCCGAGAACAAGCTCAACAACATCTATAGAGATTGTTGCATTAACATAGAGAACCAACACAAAACGGTTGTCCGGTGCCATCCAAATCTAAAAACCCCTGCAAGTTCGGGCACTAAACCGCGCCTCTTCTGATTCCCCCGCAGTTTCAACTCCGCGGGTATAATAGTGGGACCGAAGACTATTAAAGTATTAAAGTAATGGGCAACCTTCCCATAGGACAGTGCTTGATTTTCAAAATTGGTCGATTTTAACCTGTTATTGTCTGTGCAGCTTCCACCTCGTGGGGCAGCTGGAGCTGGACCATTTTATAAACTGCCACGCAACTCGGCCCTTTGTCAGATCCGCCCTTTCTGAATCTCATGGAACCGACCTACAAGTACCCACGAATGAAATCACGGCTCGCTCAATGAGAGCGGGTGGCACGGCTCGCTCAATGAGAGCGGGTGGCACGGCTCGCTCAACGAGAGCGGGTGGCACGGCTCGCTCAACGAGAGCGGGTGGCACGGCTCGCTCAACGAGAGCGGGTGGCACGGCTCGCTCAACGAGAGCGGGTGGCACGGCTCGCTCAATGAGAGCGGGTGGCACGGCTCGCTTCAGGGCTAAAGAGTCCCACATTTAATTTACAGGAACACCTGCATGGTCTGATATCCACTGTAGGGTCACCATCACCTTGAACCGAAGGATTAATTTATAGGCTTTCCCTAAATGACTAAGTCCTTCTTACTTTTTAAAAATGTGTTAAAAGCTATTTCTTCAATAGGTGTGTGTGTGTGTGTGTGTGTGATAGAGGGGGGGGGGTAACATAAACAACAATACCAACATGTTTATTGTACTTCAAGGGGATGGGGGGAGCGGGGGCTTTACGGTGATGACATGACCGAGACAGCAAATCAATGTCAATTGGGAAATTAGTGGGAAAAGGGGGGGAGGGGGAGAGATCTAAAGTATGGCGAATGTAGAGTCGCATATTTCGATGCGCGGGGACCTAAGTGCCCCCTGAACTTCTCTGCCCATTACACCGAGGGGGCTGTCTACAAGACTTAAACTTTACATAAAGAAATTAATATTTTTTTTAGCAATCGTAAATAAGACACACAATAAAAGAAAACGAGTAATATTTTTTTTATAATTTCCACAATGCAGATGAGCAAAAAAAATAAAAAAAAAAAAAATAAAAAAAGAAAGCCATCTAGGCCTAGATCTATCCCGAGTTTGCTCTTCAATTTCTTGGTAGCCAAATAATGAAGTGAAATTATTCAAAGAACTTAAATATAATTCATTGTTTTTGTTTACTGTAATACCGTACTTCAATTTTTGTTTTCTCTTTCCTATTTAGCTGTTTCAAACGGCCTTTTCGTGAGCAGATTTTCAACCCACCAAAATGAAGGAAGTGACGTATGGCTGGTATCCGTCTGCTCAAGACATTTATCGCCCCAAAGGAAGACCATCTTCATATCGTAAGGAATATAGCATTAGAAACAAGCAACAACAAAAAAATGCCCGATATTATAATATTAAAAAAAAATGCATTAGACTCTATAAGCACACAATTTCTCTGTTTGAATTTCCTACTTTTCAAAGAGCAAACTGCGTGGGCCAATATCGCGGGACTAAATTATTGGACTTAAATTTTGAAGACCAAATTTCTTGTACATTTTTTTGTGTAGACTATATTTAATTGCTCGAGCTAGAATTCTAGTTAGAAAATTGGTTGGGATGTAATGTTTGTGACCAAACAGTGTTCGAAATACTGGTCAAAATTGTGCTAATATGAATATGAAGTGCTCTAAGGCAGGGGTCGGCAACCTTTTGCTAACAGTGTGCCAAACTAGGATTTCTAAATCATTCAGCGTGCTACAGACTAAAAGTCAACCGGCTCTATTATAGGCATACTTTTTAACAATTATTTTTATGGGACAATTAATTTAACTCCGTAGCAAGACCAAGGTCAAAAGCAAAGGAGAGTTATAAAGAAAATCATTAAAGCGTTTTATATTTAATACAAAATTAACGTGTTTGTGATTATGTTCCTTTTTATTTGCATTTATATCAAACACAAATATTTATTACCATACTTTCACATATAATATGGTAATTATTGTCTAAAGATTATCATTTGTAAACCAAGTTGAGGATCTAATACCTCAGATACCTGCTAATATTAAGTATATTATTTGATCTCAGTTTAACTGATATATTTTTTAATGTGGTATAGTAATTTGACATAAGCACCAGTTAAGCGGAATAGATACGTAGTAATCATTCTAAGTGGGTAGTTAATGTCGTGTAAAAAATATACATATAAATTCTTTAATCATTTAATATTTATATAATTTTCAAATACTTTTTACATTTTGGTCACCTCAAAGTTATATATTGTAAGCCATTTATTTTGTATAAAAGAAACATATTAGAAATGGTAGCTGAAAATAAAACGGGTTAATTACCTCCCTTTAATTAAAAAACTTGTTCACGTTTATATTTTGATTCAATAGTGATGCCAAACAAATTAGACTATGTTTTGTAATATAAATATAACAAATATTATTGACTAATTATTATTTCTTTATGTAAATCCAACATTATGGTATTCATTACAAGATTTAATTATTAGAGGATTTTAATAAGTTACGTTAAACAGTTGTTATAAACTTTTCCTGCATTAATTGTTTGTCCATTTATATGCCTTAATATAGGAATGTACATGTAGTTAAATGTTTTGAATTGATTTCATGGCAAGATATATCCAGTTTCAATGCAAATCCATTTCAGTGGTTTTTGTAAATGTAAATTCAACTCACTGAAATGTGTCGCTATGTCATCCAGAAACATCGGCCTCAACATTCAGTTTTCCTCATTCAGAACCGGACAATTATTTTTTTTATCAATAAAAAACATCTCTTGGAGGTCTCTCGCGTGCCATTAAAAATCGCTCCGCGTGCCAAGTGTGCCTTAGGTTGCCGACCACTGCTCTAAGGTTCAGGGGGGATTGATCATGTCTGTCAGTATAATAGTAGTTCTAGCCTGGTTACATTGAGTTGTAAGCAGCGACGTAGAAAATTGTAATAGATCTAATTTATAATTAAAAATACCGGTATATATTTTTTGTTAAAGCTAAGTTCGACTAACGACTAAGTCTTGTGGGTACTTATATAAATTTAAATAGTTACCTATGCCTACCCGTAATCAGAAGTATGTGGTGCAGCAGATATAATAATATTCTTAATTATATCTGTAGGGACATACCCGACATGACGTTACGTGAATTGTGCAGACCTGACACCCCCTTACACAACCTCCACATGACGTCATTTGAAGTCAAACTCAGATATTAGTATGATTTAACACACTCCACTTCCTTCCCTCCATTATTTTCAACAAAAAAAAAAACAAGGAGTCACATAAATGCTTTTAATGCATGTTCCAGGGCCAGGCAACCGTAAACAATTAATTGAAAATAACAAAAACTAAATACGGAAAGAAACGTTCCCACTACAGTTTTTATTGTAATATTGTTTGTTATGTTTTCTTTCTCTTCTAACAAAAACCCATTACAATCATTCATTTCTCCGTAATTTTGACGGGCATAACTCTTAGTATATTAATATATGACAATATGAGTTTATGAATTACTTTATTTTTTGTTTTCTAACTGAACTGTCATATTAAAAAAATATCAAACATTATTGACTGGGAAACCTTAAAGGGAAGCAATCGTTGTGGTTAAAATGTTTTATTTTACATTGAGTAACAAGACATTTTAATTCAATTTTATTGTTAAATTTGCCCCAAAACTTATTGTAACGTGACCTTTGAACTCACAATTCACAGACCTGGAATGCTTGTACAAATACAACAACTCGATGTACTATCAGGACAAGGCGTTGCCTCCAAAGCCCGAGCTTTTCGTCAGAGGTGTATCAAGTGGGACGCCCCCAGCTACCCCGGAAGATCTGAAGTTTGTATATTGAAAATTTTATGTATAATTTCAATGTTCTACATTTGATTTCGTTTGTTTAAGAATTTGTCTTCTTCTTCTGTCTACCAGGCTGCAGAAGTGTTTTCTCTCTTGCATTCAAAGCCAGACAAACTTAAAAAGCCCATTATATGGGGCAGCGCGTTCGGCCTGGCGTACTTTTTTAATCCCGGTGAAGGCTAGGAATTGTTCCTCGGGTCTGAAGGGTGTCCCTGAGTATACCCAGCTCTGATGGCTACCTGACATTAGTTAGTAGGGTAGAGTAGAGTAAAAGCGACTGTACATTGTTCTGGCCATACAATCCCCTAGTATGACATGGCCACAGAAATATCTGAAAGCTGCTTTACCCCCCCCCCTACGGATTAATTTGGTCCGATGGGATACTTTTTTTCATCTTATGCAAATTGCGTTGGTTATGTTAGGTTGGGGGGTGGGGAATAAATGTTAGTCTGTGATTGGCTACTTTATGACCTTCTTCAAAACCTGTAACCTGCTCATTTTTGTAAGCCCGGGGTTCCTATAAGGGTTTCATTTCGGTTCCAAAGCAAGAGGTCAATAGGAAGTAAAACCCCAGCATCAGGAGCGTCTTATTCTTTGTTTCAGGAGACGATCCAAGTCCGTGCCGGTACCAAAATTCACCCCAACCCCGAAGCTTCACATCCCGACCCCGGCGGACTGCTGGGCCCGCAGCAGGGTGGAGGAGACAAGGTGGGGCGTGGTGGGCGACGAGTCTGCCGCCGTATCCCCGGCGCCACCATCGGAGCTCAGCTGGCCGCTAAACAAGGACAGACAGCGTCAGCCGGCCATGGAACATTTCCAGAGAGAAAATGTTGTGAGAAGCACCTTGCAATCTACATGGGGTGAGTGACACTGACTAAATCACGTGACTAGACCAACGACTAAAACAAAATATTTTATTGAATTTAAACTGAAAAAAAAACACACACAACCTCATTTGACCTTTGACCAGGGGCCAAACCAGTATTTTGGTGGAGGTGGGGGGGGGGGGGGGGGGGGGCTGAATATGTACCTGACTTGCATTTACCGAATCTTTCTCAAATTTAGTACAGTTTAAAAAAAAATAATTGTGCTAAGATTATTTGTAAAAAAGGTCGGGGGGGGGGAGGAGGGAAGGTTTAGAACATATCACCCCCCCCCCCCGCCCTCCACATGATTTCGCACCAGCCTTGCCTTTGACCTATACCAACAGATTTTTTCTCCAAAACTTGATAAAGTAATTATAAACCAATTCGACTAGAATAAGACTTTGATCTTTGCCACGTATATAAAAAAAGCCTGCATTTTCAATGATTTAAAAATATGGGGAATCTGCGTTATGGTGCGTTCAATAGGGATTTACCAAAGCGCAACATACAGTGTGAAGAAGTTAAATATTATTTATGTAGGTTGCATTAAGGGGAAATGTTTTGAAAATTCGAAAGAATGTGTTGTTCGGGGCTTAACGTCTTTGTGCCACGATGGCGTAAACGGGAAGTGGGTCAGTTAGTTTTCCGAAGGTCGGGTCGCTTGGTCAGACGTCAGAAAGTTTTGCAAAGTTAATATAAAATTATTTTTTTTTTTTAATAACTATCTACTGGCTCTTCTGATTAATTATTCACTGACTCATCCACTGACTCACCCACTGACTCATCATCTGACTCATCAACTGACTCATCAACTGACTCATCCACTGACTCACCCACTGACTCACCCACTGACTCATCTACTGACTCACCCACTGACTCACCCACTGACTCATCAACTGACTCATCCACTGACTCACCCACTGACTCACCCACTGACTCATCTACTGACTCACCCACTGACTCACCCACTGACTCATCTACTGACTCATCCACTGACTTACCTACTGACTCATCTACTGACTCATCTACTGACTCATCTACTGACTCACCCACTGACTCATCCACCGACTCACACAATGACTCACCCACTGACTCACCCACTGACTCATCTACTGACTCATCATCTGACTCATCAACTGACTCATCAACTGACTCATCCACTGACTCATCCACTGACTCACCCACTGACTCATCTACTGACTCACCCACTGACTCACCCACTGACTCATCTACTGACTCATCCACTGACTTACCTACTGACTCATCTACTGACTCATCTACTGACTCACCCACTGACTCACCCACTGACTCACCCACTGACTCATCTACTGACTCATCCACTGACTCACCCACTGACTCATCTACTGACTCATCTACTGACTCATCCACTGACTTACTTACTGACTCATCTACTGACTCACCTACTGACTCATCCACTGACTCATCTACTGACTCATCCACTGACTGACCTAATTGCGTGTCTCTCCTACTTGTATCGCAGATCCCACAGGCTCTGTCCATCAACCACCCTCGAGGTGTGGTGGTCCAGTTAGCCCTCAGATGATGTGGCCCACTGCACACAATACAGACATTGTCAGACCACAGACAGCTTCAACGGCTGGACAGGTGTGGGCCTTTTTTTTTATTCACCTTAGAAAATAAATAAAAACTATGGAGTGCAATATCAGAAACCAAACTGTATCGGCCTTTTTTTTTTGTAACATAATGTTACTTATATCCTTTAATTCTGGGGTCGGCAACCTTTTCATAATAGTGTGCAAAAAAGGATTTATAATTCATTCAGCGTGCCAACATTCTAGAAGTCATCCCGCCCTAGCACTCAATTTCTTGCAGAAGAGACCTGAAAGCGGGTGTGTTTTTTTTTTGGTATGAGGGGAGTGTATTTTGCGTGCCATTGAAAATCGCTTTGCGTGCCAGTTCCGTGGGTTGCCGACTCCTGTAATTCAGCCTAACTGATAGACTAAACTTTATAAGCAAAAAAAAAAAAAAGGGTTAAGAGACCTAATTTGAAAAAAGCTTAGAAGGGATAAGCCTATAAAGTATCACCCTTTTTTTGTTTGGGATAGTCAATAGTCAGTTATTACATGTTACATTAGCCGCTGTCATGTTGTTAAGAGAATAATATTTCCCTATCTTTTTTTATATAGAAAATAAAATCCGCCTCGTCCACACGAAGTTTTGTCAAACCGGAAATGACACCAATGCCACCTAGCAGACAAAGCTCTGCATCTAGCAGACGACCACCGAGGTATGTTATGGTAAAACAAAGTTTATACATTTTCTCCTCGGCAACCACGAATTAATTTACGTTCGGCTTTGAAACTTACACGTTGGCCGCGCGACAATGGTGTAACCATGTACCATGTGTAATGGTGTAACCTGGTACAGCCTAGGATTTTTTCCCGGATCTGGAGGGTGTCCCTGAGTCTACCCAGCTCTGATGGGTACCGGACCTTAGTCGGGGTAAAGTAAAGGCGGCTGTGAACGCTCCTTCACCGGCCCTATGGATACATTTGTTCCGATTATTTAATTATCCTCACCCATATACATAGGCAACATACGTCCCCCAAAAATACACACAAATTATTTTGTCCAGTCGCCACGTCATGTAATTTAACTCTTTGTAACATTTCCGCCCTAGAACACAGAGCGCCACTGTGCGTAGAGTTAAGACAACTTTACCTTCAAGGCCGGTCACGGCAGGTCCCAACCGGCAGTCCGTGGAGAGAATCAAACCCGTCTCAGCTGGCTCCGTCGAGCAGCGCTCACTGGACAATGCATCGGTAAGTTGTTCAGTTAACTGGTGAGTCCACTGCCCATGTTTCAATTCGCTTCTATTGTCATTGTCCTATAAGTATTAGTAATACAATAGCCTATGGCCTAAGTAAAACAAATTACTGTGGTTAATTACGGTCAGTGAAACTAGTTAAAGCGGACATTTCATTTAAAAACGCTTTTTTTTTTTTAATGTGACATCACATTTTTTAAACAACTTCCTCCCTCTCGTCACTTAATAGTCACACATGTTTGACACCCCCTTCCTAAATGACCTGACGACATTTATAAATGAGCTGAAGTCAATTATGGACGGCTCCTTATAATGTATAATATTCTTATTAACACTAACGTTTTCCCGCTCTTCCCGTTTAGCTCTATGAGTTCCAGACAAAGGAACAGAAAGAGTCACAGCAGCGGGAAGCAGGTGTCTCACGAGAGTCATTGTCCCCCAAAGAAGAAGAAGTGTCGGCGCACACGAAACCGTTTGTCTATGATGTCAACGACACGCGCCGCCAGGAGGGCGTCGCGAAAGAAGAAAAAGCAGCCCCGGCCGGAGCAGAGGGAGACGATTACGACACGCTGGTGGAGAAGTACGGATGGCGGGCTCAGATACCTGGTGACCCGTTCAAGTTCAGGTAAACGACCTCGTTTTGACGATCAGTTCACGGAAACGCTCGTGCTTTCATTGAAAACAACAACACACACTGCTTAAGAGAGTAAACCACGAATCTTTCTATGCGTGTAAAGGCCAGGTTTATATAATAACAGTTTGGTCACAATGCCACAGATCGGGTGTATAACATTGACCTAAACAGTTAGGGTTTTTTTTTTCCGAGATCCGAGTATCCGTATTTCTGTACCCATAGACCTCAAAGCTGGTATAGTGTGTAAACCACTGATACGCTTCCATTAAGAGTGCACCGGTGGGCTAACGCATTTGGGGGGGGGGGGTCAGTTTATTTTGCTAGTCCGAGATTTCAATGCGCTACGGAGAGGCCGCGAGACTTGGAGGGAGGAAGCAATGTGCGCAACAGCCCCGTCTCACCAAGCCCCTGGTGCCTGCATGTCCAGGCTATCGAACCACATGCAGGAATACGAGCGCACCACCAGGTTAATGATACGGGAGGAAATTCGCAGGTGAGGAGAAGCAGAGTAGTACACGTGACTGCGAAGACCGTAACCTATCGGCGTGCCGCGGGGGTGGCTAGTCTCGAACAGGATCTTGGTGTGCCCTCGATCTCTTTGATCCACACCGTTACACCCTGGACCTAAGAGTCAGATGTCTCGTCCGGTGGTGATTTTTTTTTAGACATCATATAAGACCAGTCCTGTGGTTAGTACACATGACGATTTGAGTTATAGCCCTTCCGCCGTCCAATCCGCAAAGGCGTAAACATTTTCTATCTGGAAGGAAAAAATCTGTAAACAACAAGATTTTCCATTTATAAAACGCCGAACAAAACAAAGAAGATAATATCAGTTTGGCGTTTACGGCATATAGGCCAACACAAAGTAGACTTTCAGACCAATCTTTGACTTAGCTTACTAGAGTAAAACTTTTTCTAAATTTAATTTTAGATAGAATGTATAAGTGAAGTGGCGTTTTATATTTTTATATAGTGGATAGGCCAGGTTTATATAATAACATTTCGACCACAGCGCCACGATGCACCCGCGTGCTTGGATGCCTGTACCTATACTATAGGATTTGTGCTACCGGGTGACACTGCAGGTATACGGGCGAGCCACCACGATAATGATCCTGTGGGAATTCGCAGTTGACTTATAAGCTGGACTGCGGAAACCATACCATGTTAAACGGCACTCCGATGGCGTGCGGTGGGGTAGCTAGAGCCCGGACAGAACCATGGTTCACCCCTACCAACGTTACGCCCCTGGACTATATATTAAGCGTCAAACTATGGTCAACGATCTTAAAATAGGGCCTTTGAGAAGTGCCCTCACAAGGCAGAGGGAAGCATATGCCCGGGGGTGACACTTCTAGGGGGCGGCAAATGTAGCCTAAATATAGCAAATATAGCACTAAACAAGCAGTTACAGCATGCAAGGGCGCTGGGGCGCTACATAGGCGTGTAAAGGCTCTGCCTTTCGAGCCAGTAAGGATACGCCTATGAAACGTCAGTTATCCAGGTATGTAAACGTCTTCTTTATTGCACCATGTTCTTTTTTCTCTTTCTGCTTCAGGAAAACAATGCCAAGGTTGCGCTACGCTGTCCATTGCCCGGAGCCGGACCTCCTGCCGGACCCGCCAGCCGTCCACATGGAGAGCAAGGAAACCTTCTTCTACAACACCATCCCCAAGAGGCCACTGAGCTTTGCGGTCAGCAAGGAGTGGATGTCCGAAGTGCTACTGGCCAAGAGGCTAGAGCTTCAGAAACGCGACGGTGGAATTAAGTACAATTATAAAAACTTTGCATTCGTCTATTGAATGCTTGCTTTGAAAAGCACTATTTCAATTGAATGTGTCTCCTGTATTCAGACATTTTAGCTGAATTCAGAAATGTTATTTGTATTCAAAAATGTCATTTATAGGCCTATTACTATTAAAAAAATTCATTTGTAATATTTGTATTCAATGTCCATTGCAAAAAAAAAATTCTTATTTGTACTTATACTTATACATGACAAGTTACCGTATCTACATTCAGATGTGTCATCTGTATTCATAATCGCCACCTGTAGTCATTTGTACTCATACGTGGTGTCGTATGGGTATGCACTGGAAACTGGAAATCATTTTTTCTTTATCAGTGAGCTCAGAAATGTCGAAACATTTGACACTTACACCATTTTACAAAACAAAATATTGGCCCTAAAGGATTTCTTTGTAAGACAATAGGACCTTTTCAGTTTAAGAAGAGCTGATTTATACGTGTATATTGTTTTGTAAATATAATCCTTCTCTAAATTGTTTTTTTTTAATTTTTATTTTAATTGTTACCCTTAACTGTGATACCTTAGCCTATTTATGACAATGTCATTGTTATATTGATTAAAAAAAATATTTTATACACATTAATAATGAATTCCTCATCAACTAGTCCTTACCTAAACCATTTAGTTTAACAAATATTACTGCTTTAATGTCACTTGGTTATGATTTTATTGTCAATATATTTACTATTTACTTTAATAAGTGTGTTTTTATCTTCACTTATATATTTTTAAATACATTAATAAAGTTTAAATTTTATTATGAAATGTGTATTTACAATGTGATACTGTTGTATTGATGACTTCATATTAGAGACTGTTCATGCCCAAAGTTTGATGATGTCATAAAAATAATCTCAAAGCAATTGAATTATTTTTTTCCCTCATATTTGGAAGAAATATTGTAAATTTTTTGCCGGCAATTTAAACATGAAACAAAATATTGTCCCTTTATATAATGTCATTTATTACCAAAATGACCAATGTTGTTTTTTTTAAAAGGAAAAAACCTGGCGGTCAAAGTATTAAAAAAACACAAAAAATGTAAATTTTATGACATTTTGGTCAATTTCAATGAATCCTTTCCCTTAATAAAGAGTATGCACCATGTACATAGCCAGCCAGACTCTCATGGTAAAATATATGAATAATTTATACAATTAAAATGTATAAAATGTATTAGCAACATTTTGTCTCCCGTTAATCCCAAACCATAAAAAAAGAAAATGTGAGTCCATATTATGACCTGTACTCTGTGGAGTTGAGAAAAAAATAGATGCAACAGGTGGTGGGCCGGTTAACTCCAACCGCCACGTTGTCACGCTGGGCAACAGCAATGCTGGCTTTGGCTATCAACCCTATACCCGTGCTACTCTATATCTACGGAATCAATGAGATCAAACAAAACAACATTTAATGGCGAAGATGTCGGAAACTCAAATATAATAATAATAAACTGGGAAGACATCAATGCCGTTACATCAGCAGCTACAGACAGAGCTCGCTGGAGAACTCTCATTGCCCGATGCGCTGAACGGCATGGGAGGATCGAAGTCTAAGTAAGTGACATAGTGAATTGTAATAAAACATGACTGAAAATATAAAAAAATAGAAAGCAATGAATCAACAGCAACTGAATAGCTTTATATGACAAGATTTATTCTCAAATCTTATTGAAAAAAAAAAATAACATTAAAATTTGCAAGATATCACATCTAGAAATGTGTGAGAGAAACTTGACAGGGTTCCCCGCCCCCCTCCTCCCAACTGTCACAGCATGGGGAGAGTAGGTCTCCTCAGTTTGACAATGAAAGATTCACATTAACATGCTCTCTCTACTCTCAAAACACTAACATACCCGAAATATATATATATATATATAAGAGCATAGAAAAAATGTGGGGAGGGAGGGGGTTGGGTTTGTTATTTGCAGTTCATAAGAGTTTACACATTGGTAGTATTGATCAAATAAAAGTACAGAGAGAGAGAGAGAGAGAGAGAGAGAGAAAGGCTTCTGCCTCCTGTCGATATTAATTACCGGGTCGTAAGTTCATTTCTCGACGGGTCTCTAACGCTCCCCCCCAGTCCATTTCTCGCCCCCCGTCCCCGGTGGTGTGGAGTCATAATACAGAACCTATGACCTATGACCCCCAGACACATCGCTATGGAAACAGTAGAGGTTTTTAAAAAACAACAACAAAGTAATCATTTTAAATAATCACAAAGAATCTAAAACTTCTCTTCTGGTCATTATCTGAAGAGGAATTAAAAAATTATAATTTATAAACTAAAAATCAGCGCAGTTAAGTTTTCATTAAAAAAAAATTTTATGTCAAGGTTTGAAACAACAATCTTGTTCACTGAATCACTGACATCTTCAACAATCAAACGGTGCAAGTACATACATATATATATATTTACACATATATATATATATTTATTTATAGACAGATACAATTGAATAAAAAAGTGTAATAAATTAAGTCTCAAGCAAAGAGAAGAGTTGTGTGTGTGTGTCGCTCGATTCATCCAATAGGAAATGAAGTTAAAAAAAATAAAATAAATGAATGAAAGTTTGAAAGAAAAGAAAAAAAAAGAAGAAAGGTTGAATTCAGCCAAGTGTAACAACATTAAACTACATTAAGTGTGAATGAGACATGAACTGTGAAGGGAGGGGGGGAGGGGTTAAAACATCATGTTCCAACAGCAGCTTCCAACAAGTCTAGCCCCCCAACTACCCTCCCATTCCACCCCAGCTTTACTAAACATAGCAACAACACAAAAAAAAAAAAAAAAGAGGTTCGGGGGCAAATTCCACTGTTCAGATCCCGAGATTCAACTCTTCTGTTGGAAACCATCCAAAGTCTTTTATGTTGGAGGCATCATCTTCTGACGCTCTATTGGATCCCTGTTCTCATGAGGGGTAAATCTTTTACACAGGTTCCCAAATCAAACCCTAATGAAAGTGGATACCCAACGGTTGATCCTAATCAAAGTGAATACCTAACGGTTGATCCTAATCAAAGTGGATACCCAAAGGTTGATCCTAACCAAAGTGGATACCCAACGGTTGATCCTAATCAAAGTGGATACCTAACGGTTGATCCTAATCAAAGTGGATACCCAACGGTTGATCCTAATCAAAGTGGATACCCAACGGTTGATCCCAATCAAAGTGGATACCCAACGGTTGATCCCAATCAAAGTGGATACCGAACGGTTGATCCCAATCAAAGTGGATACCCAACGGTTGATTCTTATCAAAGTGAATACCCAACGGTTGATCCTAATCAAAGGGGATACCCAACGGTTGATCCTTATCAAAGTGAATACCCAATGGTTGATCCTTATCAAAGTGAATACCCAACGGTTGATCCTAATCAAAGTGAATACCCAACGGTTGATCCCAATCAAAGGGAATACCCAACGGCTGACCATAATCAACGTGGATACCCAAAAGTTGGCCCTAACCAAAGTGGATAATCAACAACCCAACCCCACTGAGTATGAGGCACTGCCGACGCAGGCAGGAAATGAGTTTTTTGTTAGTTCTGAGATTGTCTCTCTTGACAAGATAAAAAAAAGAGATTATACTCCCAACCCCACCATTCCCCCCCCCGCTGATTACTTAGAGAGACATAGTGCACTTCGGTTTGGTTGACTTGTCTGGGCATAGCATTACATGTCAAGTAAAAAAAAATTAAATTATAAAGATAAAAAAAAATACTTTCTCTTTAAGGAACTTCATATTATTAACCCCCCACCCCCCTCCCAACATCAATGTAAAAAAAAAAAATTGTTAATTTAACAACAAAATAATAATTCAGAATTAAAAAAAATATTTTTCACTTTTTTAAAAAAGTTTTGACTAACTAGACATCAAATTTTTTGTTATCACTTCCAAAAACAATGAGGAAAAAAAAACAACAAGAGGTGTGTCACGAGTCAGTTCGGCCGTCACGAGGAGTAAAAGAGAAATCACTGCCTGCAGCGAGGGGAGGGAAAAGCTACCTAGAGAAACAAAGAGACGTGAAGAGAAAAACAACAAAAGATCAGCTCACGTAAATACATTCAAAATGTTAAAAAAATTCTAATTATAGATTAGCAGTCCTCTACACATTACGCGCAATAGTTAATTTAATTTGTAGTTTGTCATATTTTTTTTTTCTTTCGCTTTTCTTCCTTTAAATAGAAGAAAATAGAAAACATTATAATATAAAGTCATGAGCATGTACATGTCATAGTGGAATATATGAACGGTTTAACACAAGCTTTAAAAATATGGTTAGAACTCGACGCTGAACGGGGCTAACCGTTTGGGGTGGGGGGAAGTGGGGTTATTAGAAAATTTGTCAAGCACAGAGAAGTCAGATAAATAAAAACCATGGTTTAAATAAAAGACTACTAAATAATTACATAATTGTTACTTGTATAATATGCTCAAAATACTACTCAACATATTTGAAGAATAAAGTGAAAAATAAAACAAGAATCCAGCATACATTTTGTCTTAATAAAACACGTGAAAATATCAACAAAAAGATAAAAAAGGGCTTCAAAGAGAGATATTTCATAGATGAATTGGACAGCAAAGTTTGTGCTCATCAAGAACATGTTCATTTATAGATATAAAAACAACAACAGACAAAAGTACGAAAATTTCCACCACGGTCCAGTCTCTCACGAAAATTTCGTAATAGTTATACAAAAATATTGCACTGAAACAGAAAATTATAAATAGCATTTCTAGTGAACAGGACACGGACTTACACACACGGTGTAACGATTCAACTATAAAAGTGATACGGGGGTGGGGGGGAGTAGGAAGGGTTGATTTTTATTTATGAACAATTATTTTCACTGACCCCCCCCCCCGCCCTCCCATCCATTTCACCACCACACACACACACAAACTTTGGGTCTATTGAAGCACATCTTGCTAGGGAGGGAACAAAAAGTAAAATAAATAAAGACGACAACATCACAAAAAACATAATAATATCAAATGGATTACGGTGGCCCGATGTTATGTCTGTATATATCAATGTTGACCATTTTGTTTTAATTGCTAAAGCAAAGCTGCTGAGACGCTGCTAGGGGGGCATGCTACGATACGCGAACAAGCGTGGCATTCATAAATTATACAGAAAACAATGTTTAAAAATGTATCGTTTTGTGATGGGGAAAAAAAAGACATAGAGATGCTCTGCTAGTCAATTAGTCAGTACATTGGTTGCTCTGCTAGTCAGTACATTGGTTGCTCTGCTAGTCAGTACATTGGTTGCTCTGCTAGTCAGTACATTGGTTGCTATGCTAGTCAATTAGTCAGTACATTGGTTGGATGACTGAGTTACAGGCAAAAAGAAGATAAGCAGCCAGTGTGTAGGATGAGAGAGATAACCACCTGAGAACATTTGTGACAAACAAAAGTCGTCTCCTCCTCAAGGGATGCAATCACTGAAAACTCTGCCGCAATAAAAAAAAATTACCAAGAAACAACAACTAAAAAACCCACAAAAAAAAAACACAGCGCAACAAAAACAACAAACGCCAGGAAACATTTGAAACACAACAAACCTTCAATCACAGCCTAAAACTTTGATGCTGTAATTTTACAGGTTTTCTTACTTTTTCCTAAAAAAATCTGAAAATATTTTTTTTTCCCTCAAAAGCAGAGAAACTGAACAGAACAAAATTAAGTAAACTTGAAACATACCGGTAACAAAACTGAACGGAATAAAATTACGCAAACTTGAAACATAACAAAACTAACTCCGAAAAACTTGGTTCACCTTCAAGGTACTAGGTCTACCCAGGAACATCAGACTTCAAGTGTGTTCATGCATCAAGTACTCCCCCCTTGTTGGTCGACAGCAAGGGACTTTTTTCTAAACAGCGCCTTTCATCTCCTCAGTAATCATGGCCCCCCTCTTGGTTGAGCAACTTCTCACAGGTTATCTTTCTTAAACTGGCTATTTTTTTTATTTCCAACGAGGAAACAAAACGACAACAATGGAGGAGCAAACCCATAAAAGTTCATTGAGGGTCAGAGGTCGGCGGCACACAGCTAGTCTTGCAAGCAGGGGACCAGGCATTTCATAAGCTTCTGACACTTTCTACGCTCTGAAAAAAACACATTTGATAGCTGACAAGTGACCCGGGAGACACAAAGTGACAAAAAAAAACAACAAACAAATCTATTTCAGGACATTGATCTCAATGAGAAACAAAGAAAAATTTCACGCTAACGAGATAGTTGTGTTTGGTTTTGTTAGCAGCTCAGCTGCATAGATAAATAGATTACACTGGAATTTACAAGATTCCCACCAAAGGAATCACAAGATTCCCAATTGTATACAAAAAATTCTCTATAGAACATGGGAAATTGTATCTCATTGTACATAACCCAAACAATAGTAAAGTCAACATCCGTTTTCTTTCTTATTGGGAGGAGGATAAAATTCACATTGTCAGAAATATACTGCGCTCATGATGTAAGTTGTGACATAAAATTTGACAAATAAAAAAACAATAAACAGTTCTACAAAAAATTACTTATCATGGCACTAGATCTACCAATATGTCCTTAGCAGACATGCCTACCCCTAAGGACTAAAAAGAGGAACAATCTTGATGAAAAAGAGGATTTTTCAACAAAAAATCGGAACACCCTTTATGTAACAATCTTTTTTGTAACAAAAAAAAAAAAGAGGAACATACCCATCTATTTACTATTTCACTATTTAAAATGTAGGTAGGCCTACAATTTACAGACAGTTTGCAATCGATCTAGATCTAGTCTAGATCTAAGACCTAAGAATCGTTAGAAAAGACTAGAATATGTCTTTTAAAAAACCCAGAAAACCCAAGTAATAATAATTATATCATTGTGACCTTATTTATCCCTTTGATTTATCAACCTAGACACGGACTATATTTCAACACATGAAAAACCCAAACTTTCCAATTTGGCGTAACAAAACTAGTAAAAAGCTTAACGGCGTAACAAAGTGTGTTTTTTTAATAAAAAAGCGGAACAAATACGCCAAAAGCGGAACGGTAGGCATGTCTGCCTTAGGTAAAAAGAATTGTTAACAATATTTTGTTTATCTTTTAAAATGATGGAAGAAATCTAATTTTTAGTTTCATTCTCTAATTTAAAAATAAAAAAGCAACAAGAAACAAATAAATTGTTTACTTTTGTGTAAACTAATTATGTTTACCATCCTATAGAACAGTTGAATAAATTTGAATTTGAGAATCTTCTAATTATTTTAAACAGTTAAAATAAAAAAAGAAACATTTTTGATGGAACATTTTTTTGGCTTAAAAAACAAACTTAAAACATTTGTTAGTTTTGGTGAATAAAATTTGAATGGAAGAAAATATTTTCCAGCAAGTTTTCAACACTAAGTGAAATGAAACAAAAAAATAAATGAACATTAAAAGAAATCAGATCTGAAGCTATCTGTTAACTTATGAAACATTGAGATTAAAATCAGGCTTTCTTAAAAACATTATTTAAAAAAAAAAAAAACACAAACAACAACAATAAAAATTAAAAGATTCAAAAAGTTTGTAGCAACTAATAGCAAGGGACGTTTGGGACTGTATATAGGTGAGTGCAAGTTTAAAATTGGTGGTACTTGTGCTGACAAGAGCAACAACAAACCCCCACAAAAAAACTTAAATGTGACCCTCCACCACGGAATGAGTCGCTTTGTGCCTCGAGCTACACCCAAAAATATGTCCTAGGGATGTAAAATATGCATTTTAAGATTTTGATAATTTTTAATTATTTATTTATTTCTGAACATTTCTGTGGTGAGTTTTTATTCAAAAACAATTTATAAATTATTTTAAAAATATATTAAAATTAACACACTGTATTGTTTCACGTGAAAAATCAAAATAGTAACTTTCCTGAAATTTTTCAAAATCAAGTTTCAGACAGGGGCTACAGTAAAACCACCATAGCTAAGAGACTATTTCTAATTTTCCAACAGTTATTCACCATTGGATTCAGCATTCAAATAACTACATGGATAACTAAAGAACTCCAAATGACCATAAGGCACAATGCAACTCATTTCGTGGTTCATGGTCACACTAAATGTGAAGGTCTTTACCACTGTAGTCAGACTTGGATTTCCTAATTCGACCACCAAGTTAAATCTTTTTTTTATAGTAACAACATTAGTCAACTTTAAAAAAAGTAAGTTTTTTGTACAATCTCTATGCAATGTAAGCAGTCTCATCTACACTAGATGTTAAATCATTACAATTAAAAAAATAAATGTGACAAAATTGTACCATTACAGCAGAATGGTGTGAGCCCTGAGCAGGCCAAGTTTTTTTAACCAATAAAGCCAGGCGCAGGTGCCAGAAAAGGCATTCTGGCGTTGCAAGGGAGACAAAAAATATGAAAAGCTTTAGTCGCCCGCCATCCATCTCACTACACAGAGATTGGACACAAAGGGGTAGAGCTAAAAAAAATTCAGTGACCTGCTGCGTCAGAAGCAACCCACAGGAGAGCGGGCTATTTCTGACGCACATCTCACACACAAATTATATGTAAAAAAGGTACGGAAAAAACAACAGAACAAATTGGAAGTTCTAAATGGCAGCACGTTCTATCCAACAAAAAAATGGTTACACAAAAAGTTTTTTTGTCCTGTGGTTATTTAAAAAAACTGCCAATTTAGCAGCAAGTAACTTCTTTCTTTCTCTTTGCTACACACTCACTAGTGAATCAATTCACCGAATTTGCTTTAAAAAAACATTAAAAGAAACTAAATTATCTGTGCAATAGTAGCTCGTAAACAAACAAACATGAAATCCCCAACAACTGTGCCAGATTTCATTCAATGAAGTCATACTATTATTGTACACGGAACCAAAAAAAGAAAACTATATGAAAAAGAAATTATTTTTTTTGTCCAGATAAATACCATGAGTACACAA
This sequence comes from Anisus vortex, assembly GCA_949126835.1. NCBI lineage: Eukaryota > Metazoa > Mollusca > Gastropoda > Planorbidae > Anisus > Anisus vortex. Next base: position 35,711,799 of record OX421504.1, read on the forward strand.
TCTTGAGACATAGCAACCAGTGTGTTCAAACAATGAATGCAGTAATCATCAATTATAATGATAATAATAATAATAATAATAATAATAGAAATGAATGAGAATATTGGAACAAATAAGCTAACTACTGCCGTTGCCATTACTGTTGCGATGTTCCAGAGGGTTGCGTAGGCTCTCGGTGCTGGGGGAGCCTGGGATTTCAGAGCCGTACAGCTTGCTGGCTTTTTTGTTCATGGTGGCTACGATCTGGGTGGACAGGTTGAAGCCTTGGATGATTTCATCCTTCCACTGGTTGATGAGGACCTTGTCCTTAGAGGGGAAAACAAAAAAGGGAGAGAATCAATTAGACTGCTTCATTGGATTCTAACAGCTGCTCAGTGAATAAAGTGTGTCAACCTTCCTGCCCAAACACAAAAAAAGAACATAGTTTAGGACACTAATATTCTACAGAGATAACGACAACTCATGAGCATTTATCATGTTGCAATTTTATCAAGTTGCAAGTCTATCATGCTGCAAGCTTATCATGTTGTATGTTTATCATGTTGCAAGTTTATCCTGTTGCAAGATTATCAAGTTGCAAGTCTATCATGTTGCAAGCTTATCATGTTGTACGTTTATTATGTTGCCAGTTTATCCTGCTGCAAGCTTATAAAGTTGCAAGTTTATCATTTTACAAATAAATTATGCTGCAAGATTATCATGTTATTTGTTTCAGTTTCATCAAACAGAACACATATAGTCTACTGGCATGTGTAAATAAATTGTCTTAACATTAACCTGCAGAGTTTAACAATATAATTGTGGGTTTTCTTTCGGTACTCAAAAAGAATGTGTTCATTCAGCTCTTCAATAAATTACACACAAAAATAAAACAACAACCTGATAAAGGTTGAGGATGACTTAAACAACATAGTTACTGATTACTTTTTTGACAACATAGTTACTTGATTATTTTTCTTAATTCATATTTTCCCCCTTCGTCTATTAGAGTGAATTGTACAGATTTTTCCAAACTTTCCACAGCCCGTTTAAACATTGGAAAAAACTTACAGGTGAAGTGATGATAATTTTATCCGTTTTCAAGTTAAGAACAATACAGTTTTCCATTTTCTGGTACTTCTGGAACTCTGGAACCACTTCTTTGATGTCCAACATGGAGTACAACTAGAAGGAAAGGATAGAGGAAAAAACATTGTAGATATTGTGTATAGATATTATGAAATGTTATTAATATGTATTCTTGGTAAACACAAAGAAAAATTGGTATCATAAATTAATGGGTACATAACTCTGTCATTCAGGTAAAAGGTTGATGATGCCTCTTGTGGACAGGCTCAGTTTGCGATTGGCTGTTAATACACTAAGGTGTAGCACAGAGATGGGTGTGCGTGCACAGTAAAATCTTGAATAATATAAGCCACACTTTTTTTAAACCAAATTTTTCGTTTACAAGTGTAAATAAAAAAAGTTTTTTCCTAGATTCGAATATCAACTAAAATGATGATGTGGGCTACCGTAAGCAAATCACTGAATAGACTTTGCTAGGAAATAACAAAAATATCTTGAAATGTATTTTGCTGTTGCAATAAACCTATTTTTATCAATGAATTTTATTAACTAATTAAATTCAACAAAATATCTGTTACCAGACATGCCTTCCCCTAAGGACTAAAAAGAGGAACAATCTTGACGAAAAAGAGGATTTTTCAACAAAAAAGCGGAACACTCTTTATCTAATAATCTTTTAAAACAAAAGTTTTACAGACAATTCGCAATGGATCTAGTTCTAGTAGGCCTACAAAGAACATTAAATTCATATGTTTTTCTTAGCTGAATAAACTCCTCTGAATATTCCTTCCTATAACACTGAATTAGTTTTTTTTACAGTTTGAACAAGTCATACTTAAACTTCCTGAAGAAGGACGTTTAGATATATTATCAATCTTAGCAATACAGTAAAGGAAAAGAAAATTTATTGCCAAAGACGCATTATACCGCTAAAAACGTCAGAAAAGCCCAGTATATCTATTTTCATAAACACAGAAAACCCAAGTATAGATAATTATAGCATTGTAACTTTATTTGTGCCTTTGTTTTATCAACCTAGACACAAACTTTATTTCAACACATGAAAAACCCAAACTTTCCGATTTGGCTTAACAAAACTAGTAAAAAGCAGAACGGCGGAACAAAGTGTGTTATTTTATAAAAAAGCGGAACAAATACGCCAAAAGCGGAACGGTAGGCATGTCTGTGTTACCTTACACAGTTTATGTCAAATACGGTACCGTAGATCAACGTTTCTCATACGTTATTTAGTTACCTGCTTCAACTTCCGGTACAGACCATATAAAGTTTTGCTTATCAATAGAGTTCCAAACACGTAATGTGCCATTATTAAATCAATTTTTTTTTTAATTTTTTTTAAAAAGTTTTTACACACAAAAGAAAATTATTTCCGTAAATGAATTCCATGTGTCAGTTGTACAGTGCCTCTGAGCAATTAAAAGTTGTAAAATACGCTAAAATTCTATTAGTGTTTATATTGTCTAAAATGCAAAGTCCATTCACATTACATTGGCTAATATACTACAATATAAAAAATAAACATTTTAACTAAGAAATTATACAGGTAAACCAAACAGATTTTGGTTGCGCCTTATACACGTGAACTACAATTTTATTTGCTTTTTGCCTTCTGAAGTATATCCGCGGCTTATACACAGGTGCAGCTTAAAATCAAGATTTTACGGTACTCATGCCCCAGACTAAACAAGCTCATCCCAAAAATTTTTTTTTTTCCCTGCTGAGGCTTGCAAGGAATCCCAATGCAGTTTGTAAAGGATTGGTAATTTGGAAAGTTATCACAACTTTTGACTTTCCCTTAAAAAAAAAATGGAAATATGATGCTTTGGGAATTCCCAAACAAAGACCATGAAATTCTTCAAAAAAACTATTTCATTGCAATTGATTGAGACCTTAAAGTATATTTTCAGTTACCTCAACAGCTTTTCCTTTGGGCACTGTTCCATCCCTAGATTTCTGGTAAAACTCTAATCTGTTTGGATACAACTTGAGGTGCTTCTTAGACCAAGACTGGTTGAAAGGGCCTCCAAGCTTGAGAACTTCACCTTCTACAATACAATCTGTGGGTCCAGCTGAAATTACAATGTCAATACAATACAATCTGTGAGGCCAGCTGAAATTACAATGTCAATACAATACAAGCTGTGGGTCCAGCTGAAATTACAATGTCAATGCAATACAATCTGTGGGTCCAGCTGAAATTACAATGTCAATACAATACAATCTGTGGGTCCAGCTGAAATTATAATGTCAATACAATACAAGCTGTAGGGTCCAGCTGAAATTACAATGTCAATACAATACAATCTGTGGGTACAGCTGAAATTACAATGTCAATACAATACAATCTGTGGGTCCAGCTGAAATTACAATGTCAATACAATACAATCTGTGGGTCCAGCTGAAATTACAATATCAATACAATACAATCTGTAGGCCCAGCTGAAATTAAAATGTCAATAAAATACAAGCTGTAGGGTCAGCTGAAATTACAATGTCAATACAATACAAGCTGTAGGTCCAGCTGAAATTACAATGTCAATACAATACAAGCTGTAGGACCAGCTGTAATCATAAGGTTAAGGGGAAAGTTACAGCGAGAAATAAATCAAAAAAGATTTTTTTGCATTTGTAATTGAGACTAATATCAAATTTTCAAACAATGTAGGCTTACGTTGGTTTTGCTTACAAAATGAAATGGCTAAAATTTCTTCTCGCTTGTTCACGCAAAACTTGTGAATCACTGCACTTCTGCAGCCATAACTTTAAAAAAAATTAACCAATTTGCATGAAATTTTCCCTGCTTATTTGTTCTCTCTATATAATTTATATATATATCTAAGGCTGGTACTCAAATAATGTGCATAGATATTCATTAAATTTTTTTTTATAAACACCTACATTTGAATAATTTTGCCCAAAATATGAACATAATTTTAATTGTTGTAAAATAAAAAATATTCTAATATATAGAGTACTAGCCATACATATACCATTTTTAGTGCAAACTGAAACAAAAAAAAAGAATTGACCTAAGATATTTAACATAATCAATGCAGAAGTGATCTCACTGTTTTTAAAATGAAATTTTATAACTTGACACTCAGTGCCATTATAATACAACTTAATTTTATTTTATTGCAATCATTCATTATTTTTGTGATAAAGTTGTTATCATAGTATCTTGTCTGAAAATCTGAATGCATTATCTCTATTAGTTTTCTTTTTTTTTCTTCTGTTTAGTGACATGACTCCATTCCTGGGGTACCTTCCCCATTAATACAATACAAGCTGGCGAAATCCAGCTGAGTAGAAGGATTGTCAATCAATTTTACAATAAAGTTATTCAGCAAATAATCTCTAACCTATACAATTAGATACATGCTGCAGCAGGGAAAACCTTAAAATAATAAGTGAAATAGAATTCCAGGCTTTTTACTTTATTGTTTAAAATAACTTCACCAGAATCAAACAGCAAAAGAATTTCAAATGAAATTTTTCAACATGCAAATTTTGATATTTTATTTTCTACAAAAAAAAATTTGTCACTGCTGAATTTGTACTAGGGAATTTATTACTTGATTATTCTTCCAGATTTTACTTCAATAGAGTCTGAACTTTAAAAAAAATCCTTTGTATTCACTTCTCAAAACTGTGTGGCCAAATCTGTTCATGAGGCTAATTGACCAAATTACCATCATCCCATCGACCTCAAACTTGGCACATAGACATGTTGCCCCCTGACAACACATTCTATCAAAATGTTCACATTACTGTTATCATTTAGTCTAGCGACCTATCACCTTTTAGACTGTGCAATTTTTTAACCAACAGGTGCTTACCCAGGTCCACCTCGTCCCCTTTAGGTTTCTGTTTCCGTTTCAGCTCCAACTTGTCAGTGTCAGTGTTGATGGCGTCAAAGACTGTCTCCGCCACCTCGTGCTGCCACCTCTCAGACACAACCAGAGGAAAATTTTTGTACAGGTCCTGGTCAGCTTCAGTCAGCTGAAGAAAAGAGATGTAATGCATGGTTTAGATTAAGTTTGAACCATTCTCAATTTGCAAGCTTTTTAAAAAGCATGTCAATAAGCACAGCAAATGTAGAACTAGTCTAATATAAAAATATAATCATAACAAACTAATGAAGTAATTGTAGACGACATTTTATAAAATAGCCCCCCCCCCCCCACTTTTAAAATGCCTGAAAGTGAAACAGTAGGCACAGGTAAACTTAAGATTTTATCTTTTGTTATATTATTTTGTGTGTCAAATATTTCTCCGAAAAAAAGCATCAATTGACTTTTTACTTCTGCTGAATATAAAAAATGTCAATAGATGGATGTTAGACTTATCTAGATTACTGCAGCCCTTCTAAATAAAACACAAGACACATGAAACAGATAACAAAATTACAACAGTACAAGACTATTTTAAAATTCAAAAATATTTCAAAACAATCTCTTCTTATAAAAAAAAAAAAAAGCTTTTCATTAAATTCTCAAAAGAGCACAAACTTGAAACACATTTCTAAGTTTAAAGCTGTGACAAGTTTGTAAACTTCCTAATTTAAAATAAAAGATTGGCCAACAAATGTGTCAGATTTCTTGTGTTTAATCGTTTTGCCCCTGGAGTCGCCTCTACTGATATACCCTTGCAGTTGTTTCGCATTTGATCCCGATGCGAGTTTTTAAATGCCTATTATAAACTTTTGAAACTCTGACCAAAGAGAGCAATAGTGAAGCTATTTGTACAACATTGTTTGGTATTTTTATCGTGATCGATCAAATTTAAGTGAATTATTGAAAAAAAAGCTTTTTTAAGAGATAATTCTACAAAAAATTGATGGCATTTCAGAAATTTTTAGGCTGATGAGGGAAAGGCATTATTATTTTGATATTATTTTTTAAGTTTTGTAGAAGTTGAATAGGCTTTGACTAGGAGGATTAGAGTCTGTTACGATGATTTCAAAATTCCAAGACAAACTATCTGAACCTATCAACATAGACTGAGCGATTTATTTTTACTTTTATTTATTACTTTATTTTCATCTCTACTGGTTTGAATTAAACTTTATATTTTTATTTAGTATGATTCAGTTGATTAGATAGTTTTTTTTAACAGTAAATTAAAAAATATTTTTGTGTAATTTTCAATATACGGAGTTATGCGACTTGACTTAAGGGTTGAAAATTGGCAACTGAATAAGGGTCAAAGGGTTAACTAATACAAACTTAACTGTATATCAACACCACTGACACAAAGACAATGGACTACCTTAATTCCCTTAGTGTCCTCCTCATCAAAGGAACCAATATCAAAGGCGTCCGCTGCATTGACTTCCCCCTTGGGCGGGATCAAGGGCGGCGAGTACTTCTGGAGGTACACTTGCACCCAGTCCATCCCCTTGAAGAACGGGTGCTCTTTTACTTCCTGTGCCCTGTAGCATCATGGGGAGGGTCAAGTGAAAAGACAAATCATTTTAATCAAAAGAAAACAGTCCTAACACACAAACAAACAAGTTGCTGGATTTTGATATTTAAGTCATTTTATGCATACTATTCACCAGGAAGCAAGCGTGGCCAGCACAATGCCCAGCTGCCTTACTTATTCCCAAACACTGTCACCCCTCAGAGCTGTATAGAATCCGGCACACCCTCCAGACCAGGTAACAAATCCTAGCCTTCACCACGATTCGAACCCAGGACTTTCGCGGTGCCATTCCAGCAGGCTGCATAGAGACCACTGTATATCAATACTATGAACTATATTATATATATATATAGTATGAAGATCTATTCACCACATTATTGTTAAAAAAGTAACATGTTCATTCAACAGCTAATTAAATTGCCAGAAATATTTTTTTTTCCTTTCCCAACACAAGCGATGTAAAAAAAAGCAAGAGTGGACATAGAACAGAATGCACACACACAATTTCAACTAGAAGATAAAGTAATTTTAAAAAAAACAACTGAATCCACAGGAACCAATTGTAGTGACGATGGCATCACTAAGAACCCTAAAGTGTTTCAAAGACATATATTTAAAATTTACGAATTCTTAAATATAAATTTCTAGCAAAAAAATAATGCCAGAAATAAAGAAGATCTTTATACATTTTTGTTTTTGGTCTAATTTAGCCCCCCCTTGGTTTCAGTGTTTAAAGGGTTAAATTCAATGATCAAATTCTTGTGCAGCTATAAATGAAAATAATTTAAGCCATCAATGCATTCGGTCTGAAGTAAAAAAAAATGTGAACTACCCTAATAACTTTAGAATATAAATGAACTCAAGAAAGCATACTATGTATTGCTTCTAGAATTCTAATGCAATAGAAAGGTTGACACAGGTGAGATGTGGAGGCTAAGTGATGAAAAAAAAAGTATTTCAGACTATGGTGGTGCACAGGGCGAATTATGCAGCATTCAAAAGGTGGCCACGGCTAACAAGGAGGATTGTGTGGCCAGGACAATCCCCATCCACCTTTACTGCCACCCCCTCACCTATGTCGGGTGCCCATCAGAGCTGGGTAGGTTAAAAAATAACCTGCAGATCGGCTAAACCCTGGCATTAACGAGGATTTGATCTCGGGATTTTCAGACCCCCAATCCGAGTAGGCTGCCACGGGACCATCTGTAAGTATCCTTCGGACCAAACTGATCAAAGGGCTGGTGAAGCAGCGTTCACCAGTTTCTTTGACCACGTCATACTAGGGGATGTGTGGCCAGCACAATGCCCAGCCGCCTTTACTTTTACTCCAACTAATGTCAGGTACCCACCAGAGCTGGGTAGACTCAGGGAAACCCTCAAGTCCTGGGAATAAATCCTAGCCCGCACCAGGATTCGAACCCAGAATGCTCGGATCGCCAGTCGAACGCGCTTCCGCTCGGCCACCGTGCCCCACAGACCATCTGTAAGGAAACTAAATGGTTCAAGATAAAAAGCTATATTAAAAAAAAAAAGTTAAAGACATGCTGTTGTGCATTCTGTGCTATATCTTTCCTGGCTCCCACCACCTCACCAACACAGGCCGCCAGCTGCCACACCAAAAACACCTTACCCCCAGACTGTGGCGTATACATACCCCCTTCCTCTACAGCCTATCCTGTCCTCCACGTCCCTCCGCAGCAGACCCTCCAGCAGGCTTTTCATTTCTATAGACATAGTGTCAGGTAAATCAACATTCTGGAATTACAGGTAAGCAGTTTCAGGATAAACTTTCTCTCCGTGAACACTTCAAGACACAATAGGGACACCTTAGCCGACACTCATTAAGCAATGTTGCATGTTTCGGTAACATGTTGACTTGTAGTTTCAACAGCATTGTTATTTATTTAAAAAATTTTTTTTTTACAATTTGCTAGCCAATGCTGATGGAATTATTTGTGCAAATATTAAACAATCAATTTACTTACTTACAAGTTTTTATAGTGCTTTTTTGCAACAAAAAAATACAAATTAAGAACATTTTTTTTACAAACATTATTTGAAGTTACTTTTGATGTTTGACGAAAGGTTTGAAGACTTTAAGATAGTAGCATTTACTGTGAACTATATCTAGAATAGTCTCTTACTTAAGTACACTAAAGTAAATTCTAATACACATTCATGCACTACAGAAGAAATGAGTGGAGAGAGAAAGATTGAAATAAAGAGAGAAGTTTAAAAAAAAAGAAAAGTATTTGATCACAAGGTCTACAACTCAATTGAACAAGACTGATCTCACACAATGGAGAGAGAGTAGAAACATATTAAACCCAAGTAGAGGAATTCTCTGTAGCAAGGTAAACTAACTCTGGATGTGCTGGATAGTCTCTACACTATCACAAAGTCAACTATGTGCCAAACCCATATCAGCGAGCACCATTCTGGAACACATAAACTATAACATGAAACAGGCATCCATCCCATGAAAGACAAATACACAGACAAATACACAGACAAAAATTACAACAACCACTCCACTATATGACCAAAAATCAATACACTCAATGACAAAACCACTCCACTATATGACAAAAACAATACACTCAATGACAAAACCACTCCACTATATGACAAAATCAATACACTCAATGACAAAACCACTACACTATATGACAAAAACAATACACTCAATGACAAAACCACTCCACTATATGACAAAAACAATACACTCAATGACAAAACCACTCCACTATATGACAAAAACAATACACTCAATGACAAAACCACTCCACTATATGACAAAAACAATACACTCAATGACAAAACCACTCCACTATATGACAAAATCAATACACTCAATGACAAAACCACTACACTATATGACAAAAACAATACACTCAATGACAAAACCACTCCACTATATGACAAAAACAATACACTCAATGACAAAACCACTCCACTATATGACAAAAACAATACACTCAATGACAAAACCACTCCACTATATGACAAAATCAATACACTCAATGACAAAACCACTCCACTATATGACAAAATCAATACACTCAATGACAAAACCACTCCACTATATGACAAAATCAATACACTCAATGACAAAACCACTCCACTATATGACAAAATCACTACACTCAATGACAAAACCACTCCACTATATGACAAAATCAATACACTCAATGACAAAACCACTCCACTATATGACCAAAAATCAATACACTCAATGACAAAACCACCCCACGACAAAAACCACTAAACTACATGACTTTTTCACTACATTACCGTACTAGATAAAAAAAAACTCTTAAACTACAAGATAAACATATATACAAGCAGTAACTGGCTACTAAAACATGTACAGATACAGCATGTGCAACTTATGCAATCAACTGAATGAAGGCTCCCAGACCCTTGTGAAGCAAAACCAAACACTATTCACCCCATCTACACACAATCATTGCCACTGAACAGACACACACCACCAACAAGAACAACCTAGGCTCAGATCTCAACTCTTCTATAGAACAAACAAGATGCCTTGCTAATCCATTGAGGAAGAAATCATCAATCCTAAAATGACAAAGAAACACTGTTCTCTCTGTCTGTCTGGTCAGCGGTTTACACAAAGGTGCAGCAGGTAGCAGGAATTAATCTAGCCAGACACTTAATGCTAGCACTGCCAGCAATAAACTGATAGTTGGTAAGGAAACAATAACCTTTCCCTACTTTCTTTTAGTGTAATTTCTTTCTCTATCAGAGCTTAGGTAATTAGCTATAAAACTATACAACACATTTTCCCCCCAATTTTATTCAAGTCAATTAATCCCACACCATGTTGTCTATAGAGGTAGTGAAGCAGTTCTCACCAGTTTGAGGGTCACGGGCATACAAGGGGCACCACAAGGCTCAGCACACTGCCCAGCTGACTTTTACTTTTCCCAGAACTAGTGTCAGGCACCCATCAGAGCTAGGTAGTAGAATCAAGGACACTTGTCCCAGGTAAGAAATCCTGCCCATTACCCAGGTTTGAACCAGAGTCCTTCGGAATGGCAATCCCAGCGCATTACTGTGTCTGATTCTCCCACTTATTGTTATTGTTATGAATAATCCATACAACTTCCCTCCCAACCGAATTGTTTGTTTTTTCTTCAACCATAAAACGAAAACTAAAATACTCTAATTTTAAAAACAAACTTATTTCCGAATAAAGTTATACAAAAAATCTGACAGGACAGTAGAGATAAGGAAACAGTAGAAACAGGTTAGAACAGCTAACACCACAACACACACGTTAGTTTTTTTGAAGAAAGTAAAACACCGATAAGAAAAAGCGTGCAAAACAAACTTGTGAAAAATCCAATAAATTTGTCGTACCGATGGACCTACCATTGTCATAGTCATGCGATCTATCTCATGCTTATCTTTGGTCTTGTGTTGTCTGAAGGGACTGTGACTGAAAGTACACACAGGGTTAACACACTAGTGCTTGAAGCCTGGCACCTCACGCTCCAATCAAAACTAATGTTTATATCAAGTACCACAGAGTTAAACCGTTTTGTAAGCCAAAAAAAATGTATTTTGACCCTTTGCCATGGCATATGGAGGGCCATAAACTAAATCAAGAAGTTTGACTTTGTGCTATAGGATAAGGGGCAATAAACAGTTTCAAAAAATTTGACACTGAGCTTTGAGGTGGATAAAGTACCCGTCGGACCAAATTGATCATAGGGCCGGTGAAGCAGCGTTTACCAGTTTCAGCGGCCACTGCATACTAGGGGATGTGTGGCCAGCACAATGCTCAGCCACCTTTACTTTACCCCCAACTAATGTCAGGTACCCATCAGAGCTGGGTAGACTCATGGACATCCTCGAGTCCAGGGGGGAAAAATCCTAGCCTTCGACACTCCAGTCAAACTTTGGCCAAGCTATTAGGTCCAGGGCCATAATAGATTCCCTGCGCTCTTATTCACCGTGGCCCTTTATTCTAACAATAAACAATCTCACACCATCACCATTGTAAGAATCTGTTGGATGAGATCAAAATCACTTGAGAACTTCACTGATACACAATATTTGTAAACTCATGGTCACTTGAGACTGAAAGTGTTTCTGTCCCCCCCCCCCCCTCTATCATGCTACTCAAAGCTGAAAACTTTTTTTTTTTATTGGCTTCCATTTTGTTTAAGGGACACAGTGTGAGGTTCATATGACCACAGGTCTTATGGAGTTATTCAAGTTTACCGGGTATATAAGTTATACATAAAAGGTCTGAAAGAACTCTTATAGTCTCATGTGACGTAAAAAGCATACATAGAATATGAAATAGATCAATCAAATAATGGATAGCTACTTCTACAGAGATGTGACCAGAAAACAAAAGTTTAAATACAATTTGTTCTACAAGCCTGACAGAGACATTTATTATGCTGTTGGTGTTTTAGCAGCAAACAAATATGCTGTTTTCGGTGTGACTTGGTGACAGTACAAAAAATGTGATGTTATTGATGTGTGACAGCATAAAAATATGATGTTATTGTGTGATTTACTGACAACGTTCACATATGCTGTGTTACTTGTCTTTTTTCCCTAGCTGTCAAACCTCAAAAAATTGTTTTACAAAATTTTTATTAAAAAAAACAAACTTCTTTTGCGTAAAACAACAATATGGAAATAAAAAACCCAAACATCAAATATGCAGAGAAACCCATCAACCATACATTTTCAGTTGAATCAACATTTCAAACATTTATGATGAATGTAAACCCATTTTCCCCACTCAACGACCACCATAAGTGCTAAACAAAAATGTATTGAAATTTGAGTCACTTGCCTTCATTTTTTTATTTCTAAACAATAATAATAAAAACAAAAATGAACTATGCCAGATAAAAATCAATTTAACCAACCATCAAGCATTCAAACAAAATTGTAACCACTTATTTTGTGTCAATTATTTAAATGATTTTTTTTTCGGGTTTTCATTTTAAAATATAAAAATGATTTAAAGTTCCATAAAAAAATAAATGCTTGAAAAATTTATAACTTTACCTACACAGGTCTAGGTTGTTATTTAATTTTATTAACTTCATTTTTCTTAATTTCTGGCTGGCCAGCTAAAAGCATTCGGCAGGCTAATTGACACACCTTCCATTCATCCTGGCACAAAGACTTGTTGCTCATGACAAACACATTCTATACAGCTTTCAGCTCCATGCACCCAATCCGCCAAATGTTTATATTTCTAAATATATTTCATTACACCTCCTTAGCATTTGCTCTTTTTAAATCATTTCTAGTAACTTTCACTTTTGTGTGTTTTTCAAGATGAACGTTTAGAAGGGGAAAAAATCTGGGGGAATCAATTAAAAAGTGTTGACCAAATAAAAAAAACAAAAAACAAATACAGACAAAAATTCATTACAAGGATTTGTATGGAAAACATTGTTTTAATTTGAATTTGTTTTCAACCTAAACTCAAATGCCCTAGTGATGTATTTTGTTTTTAACCAGTAAACATAAATATGTCAATGAACAAATTAATGTCAGCTGAAGTAGAGTACCCGTCGGACTAAACTGATCATAGGGCCAGTGAAAAGTAGCATTCCCGTCTGACCATATTGATCCACAGGGCCGGTGAAGCAGCGTTCACCAGTTTCTGTGGCCATGTCATACTGGGGGATTGTGTGCCCAGCACAATGCCAAGCTACCTTTACTTTACCCCAACTAATGTCAGGTACGCAGTTCCGGGAACAAATCCTAGCCTTCACCAGGATTCAAACCCACAACCTTCTGTGCGCCAGCCGAATTTGCGCTGCCGCTCAGCCACCTAGCCCCTTAATGTTAGCTGAAAGTGAGGGGGGGGGGGAAATGGCAGGAATCTCACACTGTAAACACAAGGGTCACATCTCTGTTTCTATGAGAGAACACACAAACAAAGGTCACATCTCTGTTCCTATGAGAGAACACACAACTTAAAATTTTATCTTACCCTTTGAGCAACTTGTACAGCATACAACCAAAAGAAAACCAGTCGGCACTAGAGTCGTAAGCTGTGCCTTTCTGTAAGACTTCAGGGGCCATGTAGCCATGTGTACCTCTATGGAATGACACAAGATGAAACACACAAGGGATGAAAACAACAAATGTGATGCTACTGCTACCCCACTAATTGATTGTTCAATAAAGGCAAAACAGTGTGGAAAAAGGGCTCTAGGTAATTTTTTTGATTATTATTGATTTGCACTGTTGAGTGCCTTAAATTATAGTTGTGAAATTTTCAAAGTTAAAATCATTTTTAGAAATTACAAAAAATTTTTTTGGAACTAATTAATCGATTTTAGAGATTTTTTCACCAATGTATAGATACATTAATTAGCTTTTGTTAAACCCCTAAAACTAAATATCTTATTTTGGCCTACTTCAGTATCATTCCCTGGGGTTCCATCACAAATATGCCTAGACACCAGTCGAATGTGCCAAAGTATAACTATGTATTCTTAGATAATATTATTAAAAAAATATATATATATATAAATAAGGGAACTTTAAGATACCATCCAGTGCTAGCTATCATCTACTTACACGCTTGCATGTGGCTTCTTCTTTGAGAAATCACAAGCTAAACCAAGATCTGATATCCTGACATGTCCATTCTCATCCAGTAATATGTTAGCAGGCTGTGACAAATAGAGACAAAAAATTATTATTTTAAAACGGCTCACACCTTTAAGGAAAATTACAACATGTTAATATCACATGAATTGTTTCCCTTCCTGAAAGGCAAGAATGGTTGGAAGTAAGACACACAGAAGCGAGGAATCAAGTTTTTTTTTTAGGAAATCGAAAAACTGGTTCTGGTTCCAACTGTGATTTTCCACATTTTTCAATAAACTATTATCTAACTCTTAATGTTTCATCTACCCAAATGCTCTTACTTTTTTCTACCCCGTCTAGTCACAACCACACAAAGAACAAAAATAAAAAAGGACACCTATGCACAGTACACGTCAGTTTAAGAATATAGGCGACTATTGAAACTTAACTCTGTGAACTAAACTTTTATTGAACTTAGTCACAACCATGTGATTTTCAACATGGCTACAATTCCTACTTGTGAAACAGAGGCAGAATAAAAGAAGGCTGATGTAAATGTAAAAGAAGGTCCCGGGTTCAAATCTTGGTTGACGACTAGGATTTGTTCCCGGATCTGGTAAGTGTCCCCCAAGTCTACCCAGCTCTGATGGGTACCTGACCGAAGATTGGGATAAGTAGTAAGGTGGCTGTGCATTGTAGCCCTCTTGCGTCATGGATGAATGTACTTACAAAATAACAAGTACGATCATTTCACTCCACACATTGTCAACAAACGGCTGCATGGAGCTTAGCACACACTGGGACAGGTGTTTATCTAGACATATGGAGTTACCATCATAAAACTAAGTGGACATGTGTTACCACAGGAAAATTTTTTTTTTTTACTGTCACAGATGTGGGATTAACAGCTAGCTATGTTCATGAGTTCTTATTAGGGATGTCAATATCATTTTTTTTTTAAACTTATTTTTGTTTATAGAAATCTGATTTTTAACAGATTTTTTTAAATGTACCTTTTTGTATTACATATGTATAGGTGGAAAATGAAGCAATTGTTTGTTGACTGACTGAACTATAGAAAACTATAAGCCTACTGTTGCAGTTTAGTGAGTTATGTTGATTAGAATCACACACAAAAAATGTAACAAAAAAAAATTATAGCGTAATAAAAAAATAAACAAGACAAAAAAAGAGCAACAAAAAGTTAAATAAGCGACACATTGTCATATCAATTTAAATTACGTGGTAATATCTTAAAAAAACAACAACTGAATTATCATGAATTCGGAATTAAAACATATATAATTATATAAATCAGCGGAGACTGCATGTTGCACAAATGAAGAAAATATTTAAGTCCAGATTGGTCTATTGGTCTGTTTGGTATGTTCAGTGTCAGGGAAAATCCAGTTTTTAGCTTCTCAGGTACGTACATCAAAAGGATGCGCCAAAGACTCTGGTTAATTTAACTTAACATCTGTGCTTATATCAAAAGCAATATTCATGATTTGAAAAACAGCAATAGGCCTGTGACTAATTAGTGTTGACACTGCATTTAATCTTACGAAATTGTTTTCTGCAAATCAAAAATGATTTTAAAATATTTCAAGAAAAAATAAATAAATTGTGGAACATCTTATTTGAATGATTTCATTGCAAATTTTAACAAAAAAACAAAAAATTGGTTTAAAAAAAATTGTATTTTCGTTTAATGATCCTAGTTCTTATACAGTTTTAATAGAGCGTTCTCAGTGGGCGTGGCTTAGGTTTTTACTCTATTTTTAGTGACGTATTTGTGTAAATATAAGAACCCATTTGAGGTACAAATGTAACGTGGTGAAAGTGAAGTACTTCTTTATCATGCAAAATTCACATCTGAATATTGGCTATCCTACTCAAAAATAAGGAGGTAAATAGTAGTACTGTAGATTAATTGATTAATGTGATTAGGCTAGGGCCGGCTAGACCTATTTATACTTCCAATTTCACTTTATAGGCCTACACTTTTAATGTTTCGTAGGCTAGGCTACGATGTCTAGTGATAGTGTTGATGAATAGGCTATCTAGTCAAGTCACTATTAGGCTCACATCGTCTATGATCTATGTCTATGACAATAATAAAATAGCCTATTTTATTTAACATACATAATACAGCTTAAATCTTAATAAGACTTAAAACACAACACATCATTTAAAAAAAGCTCGAGCCTATATGAAACTTTATTAATACAGCGGCCATTATTACTTGTACACCATTACAGAAAGTAAACACAAATCACGTGCTTTTTGTCACGTGATTGCAAACGCCCTATTGCTAAGTTTTATTTATGGATGTGAAAAATAAATTGATCTATAAAGGAAAAAACCCATTAAATAATTATTTTAAAATGTCAATTCAACTTGCTGTTATTAAATTCCTGTTATATTATGCAAAAATGACATTTTCTAGTTCTGAGTGAGAAAGGAAAATGTCAGCCCTAACTACTTTCAAGCTGCTGACATTTTTTTTTCAAGCTTTCCAAGTGGCCAGTGATACAATTATGATAGTCTTTCAGCATCTGCTATCAAAAAGTCACCCCAGCCATCAAGCCATGGAAAAATGTGACACTTTAAACTGTGGAAAAGTGTCAGAGTAAATGAGCCTACACTGGACAGTGCTAGTTAATGTTGACAACATTTGCTTTTAAATTGAAGGACAAATAATTATGTTATTAATTATCAATAGATAGAAATAATGACTTATCTTATATATTATTATTACGGACGCTCCTTCTATAAAGAAGTTTATTGCATTGTATGCTCATCCATGGTCTGGGTCTGCATTTTGATTAGTGTTTTAAATGATATTAAGCTACTGGTTTTAAATTAGGCTACATGTTTTAAATTAGGCTACTGGTGTTCAGGCAACCCATTCCATGCCCGGATGCCACTCAGCATGAAAGAGTACTTATATGCATTTGTTCACGCATAAGAGATAAGGAAAGTGTTTTTGTCCTTATGTCTAGTAGAATATTAGAGCATTGTAACAGATTATTTTTGTGTTGTATTTCTAAGTTAGAATTTAATGCTTTATGTATTAACTAGTGATTATGCCCATCATAATGACGGACTAACGAATGACTACAAAGTGTAGCAAAGAAAAAAATACAATAAAAACTGCCTTAATGTATTAATACTACTTTACTCTTTGCCCTTCTGTACTCTAGTGTTTATAGGTTTAATGATTTAACTCTTGGTGTTACTCTTTGTCAGTTGTGAATATTTGCTTAAGAATAATTCGTTTCAAATACATGAAATTGACTGTCGTAGTTGGTCAAGAACTAACTAGTGTTGAACTTTTCCCCCACAAAAAAAACATGAACAAACTTTGTGTACAATTATGAACATCAGGAAACCAAATATTATTCAGTCCCTCAACCACAAGCTAAAAGTCAATAACATTACTATGTTGTCATACTAGAACATTGAAAAGAGAATTAAAAAACACAACAACCAACAATAATGAACTATTTCCTTGGGACACCTAAGCTCACACCCCCCAACTTTTGTTCCCCCCCCCCCCTCCCCAGAACCCTGGCAGAAGACAAAAAGAGAAGACTTCCAGACATCACTGTACCATCTCCCCAGCTGTTGATATTTTAAGCACTTTGAATGATTAGGAAATACATAATGTCATTTTCTGTCAGACTTTTTGAAAAGCCTCTAGTTTCTAAGTCCTTTATGCCTAAAATTGATTTTTATATTAGGAGTCTCCTCTTTGTTTCATCTCCATAGTCCAGAATAGAGAAAATATTTTTTTTATGTTTTAGTTTTCAGGAAGTTCTGTCTAGCTTTTAGATGGGTTATTATTTTACTTTATTATTTTTGTAAACATTCAACCAATAAAATTGGTTTAAGATTAAAAAAAAAAAATGACCATAGCTGTCAGGTAATTTGATGGGGCAAGGTGCTCGAGCAGCAGCGCGTTTGCCTGGCATATGGAAGGTCCTGGGTTCAAATCCTGGTGAAGACTAGGATTTTTACCCTGCTCTGGAGGGTGTTTTCCTGAGTCTACCCAGCTTGGATGGGTACCTGACCTTAATTGGGGGAAAGTAAAGGCGGCTGTGCATTGTGCTGGCCACACAATCACCTAGTATCCCGTGGCCACAGAAACTGGTGAACGCCGCCTCACCAGCCCTATGGATCAATTTGGTCCGACGGGATACTTTACTTTTTTACAGGTAATTTGAGGGAAATAAAACTGTTGCTTCAGAGAAGAAATTTTTTGCATATCCCAAGTTTGAATTCTTTGGTATCAATACATTTCCTAGAAGTACCGTAATAAAACATTAATTCTTATTGCTAGCAGTAAAGAAATTGCAGCTAAAAAGGATTCTCATATAAGATCCCTTCTACACATTAAATGTACTATCAATAAATACAATTACTGTGATTGTGTTTATACATATGTTAGTTTGTTAATATTTATGTTTGTCAGGCTGATAAACGTATCGGGACAAAAGTTAAATACATAACTTGTAAACGCCCTCCAAAAGAAATGTGCATTATATCAACCATATTGCTCCAAGTGTTAATTTCTTCATTCAATAAACGTTTCACTATATAATGTTGAGGTTATAAACTGGAGCGCCATTAAACAAATATTCAGAGTCCCTTTAAAAATTAAATGCTTTCAAATTAAATGTTGTTTGGTCATATTTTTATTGCTGCTTTTTTTTATCTCTTTCCTTTTTTTATTTCGTTTTCTTTTAACGAAACACATTGCAGTCATTTGTTTCTCCATCACTTTGATGGGCAACAATACTAATTAAATCTTAATTATTAATGGGTTTCTACATAAATGAAGATATTTTATTACAAAATTTCTTATACAGTATTAACTCGCGGACTACATATCCAATTCACGATCAACAGAAACTTGTCATTAATCACCAACTCAACTACATGAAATCCATTGTTCATACTGCCATGTGATACAAAAAAAGTGGGAGTTTGAAGATCATGTCAAGGTATGCGCAAGGCAACAATGTTCAAACATCCACACCCAGGGTCCAGCAGTGTTTCTTTCGAGATTACAACACAAATAAGGACACTGGCTTTGAGATATCATTTCAAAAGTTATTTAAATCACAGAGCTGATGGGGAGCTTGTCATTCAATTTTCTTTCATCTTGCTTTAGGCATAATTAATAAGCTTTTTTCTTCTTCTTCAACACGTGCGCGAGATTACAAACTGCAGATAAAATGAAAAACTAAAGACCAGGCTCTTACCTTAAGATCCCTGTACACAACAAATCTGCTGTGCATGTGTTCTAATCCTAGGATAACCTCCGCGGCATAGAACCGGACCTCCTTCTCCGTGAAGACGCCGTGCTGTGAGAGGTGGTAGTGCAGGTCGCCACCGTTCATGAGGTCAAGTATGAAACAGAGTTTCTCTGGAGTTTGAAATGCATACGTCATGCACACAATGAATGGACTGCCCTCCTGGTCAACACAAGGAAAAAACAAAAGTACACATTAAGCATAAACAAAATATCACAGGATAGGGCAGTTTTTTAACATTATGACATAGAAACTAAAAAAAAAATATAATGTCAAACAAAAGTAATATACACCACAAAGGCACTTTCTAATTAGGATGACATTACAAGCATGGTACTGTGGTAGAGCGACAGCGCGTTCGACTGGAATATCGAAGGTCCTGGGTTCAAATCCTGTTTTTTTACAGGGACTTGGGGGTGTCCCTGAGTCTACCCAGCTCTGATGGGTACCTGACTTTAGTTGGTGTAAAGTAAAGGTGGCTCAGCATTGTGCTGGCCACACATCCCCTAGTACGCTGCTTCACCACCAGCTTAATTATCAATTTGGTCCAACACTGTATTTTAACATTGTGACATGGAAAACTGTGACTAAAAAATATGATATCAAACAAACTAAAATACACCACAAAGGCACCCTCTAATTAGGATGACATCATAAACATGCAATAATGAAGTTATTATTGAGTTAAGTACTTGTTAATAAGAACAGTTAAAAAAACAGCAGCTACCCAGAGACACAACTTTACGTTCATGCTGATTGGTTGATTACTGAAACACCAACATAAGGTTTATTCTGATTGGCTGATTATTGAAACTAAGAAGGCAGTTGATTGGTTGAGTGTTGAAGCTAAGCATAAGGTTTATGCTAATTGATTTATTACTTGATAACTCAATTTCTTTACTTAAGAAATAGATATTTAGAGAACTCAACATATCTCTTATCCAAAAATAAAACACAACTATAACTCCAAGCAGCTAGAAAAAAAATACTATCACCCTCTCCTAAGTAAACAGTACTAGAATAGGTAGCTACCTTAAAACAAAAAAAAAACAGAATGAATTACAACAGAATGAACCCGTTCATGTTCATTATCTATACTACGTGGTCCTTTGGACAGAGCCATCTACTGTATCACCAAACTAAAGTATCATCTACTGTATCACCCAACTAAAGTATCATCTACTGTATCGCCCAACTAAAGTATCATCTACTGTATCACCCAACTAAAGTATCATCTACTGTATCACCCAACTAAAGTATCATCTACTGTATCGCCCAACTAAAGTATCATCTACTGTATCGCCCAACTAAAGTATCATCTACTGTATCCCCCAACTAAAGTATCATCTACTGTATTGCCCAACTAAAGTATCATCTACTGTATCACCCAACTAAAGTATCATCTACTGTATCACCCAACTAAAGTATCATCTACTGTATTGCCCAACTTAAGTATCATCTACTGTATCCCCCAACTAAAGTATCATCTACTGTATCCCCCAACTAAAGTATCATCTACTGTATCACCCAACTAAAGTATCATCTACTGTATCACCCAACTAAAGTATCATCTACTGTATCGCCCAACTAAAGTATCATCTACTGTATAGCCCAACTAAAGTATCATCTACTGTATCACCCAACTAAAGTATCATCTACTGTATCGCCCAACTAAAGTATCATCTACTGTATAGCCCAACTAAAGTATCATCTACTGTATCACCCAACTAAAGTATCATCTACTGTATCGCCCAACTAAAGTATCATCTACTGTATAGCCCAACTAAAGTATCATCTACTGTATCGCCCAACTAAAGTATCATCTACTGTATCGCCCAACTAAAGTATCATCTACTGTATAGCCCAACTAAAGTATCATCTACTGTATCACCCAACTAAAGTATCATCTACTGTATCACCCAACTAAAGTATCATCTACTGTATAGCCCAACTAAAGTATCATCTACTGTATCCCCCAACTAAAGTATCATCTACTGTATAGCCCAACTAAAGTATCATCTACTGTATCGCCCAACTAAAGTATCATCTACTGTATCCCCCAACTAAAGTATCATCTACTGTATCACCCAACTAAAGTATCATCTACTGTATCCCCCAACTAAAGTATCATCTACTGTATCACCCAACTAAAGTATCATCTACTGTATAGCCCAACTAAAGTATCATCTACTGTATAGCCCAACTAAAGTATCATCTACTGTATCGCCCAACTAAAGTATCATCTACTGTATAGCCCAACTAAAGTATCATCTACTGTATCCCCCAACTAAAGTATCATCTACTGTATCACCCAACTAAAGTATCATCTACTGTATCCCCCAACTAAAGTATCATCTACTGTATCACCCAACTAAAGTATCATCTACTGTATCACCCAACTAAAGTATCATCTACTGTATCCCCCAACTAAAGTATCATCTACTGTATCACCCAACTAAAGTATCATCTACTGTATCCCCCAACTAAAGTATCATCTACTGTATCACCCAACTAAAGTATCATCTACTGTATCACCCAACTAAAGTATCATCTACTGTATCACCCAACTAAAGTATCATCTACTGTATCCCCCAACTAAAGTATCATCTACTGTATCACCCAACTAAAGTATCATCTACTGTATCCCCCAACTAAAGTATCATCTACTGTATTGCCCAACTAAAGTATCATCTACTGTATCACCCAACTAAAGTATCATCTACTGTATCACCCAACTAAAGTATCATCTACTGTATCCCCCAACTAAAGTATCATCTACTGTATCGCCCAACTAAAGTATCATCTACTGTATCCCCCAACTAAAGTATCATCTACTGTATCACCCAACTAAAGTATCATCTACTGTATAGCCCAACTAAAGTATCATCTACTGTATCGCCCAACTAAAGTATCATCTACTGTATAGCCCAACTAAAGTATCATCTACTGTATCCCCCAACTAAAGTATCATCTACTGTATCACCCAACTAAAGTATCATCTACTGTATCGCCCAACTAAAGTATCATCTACTGTATCACCCAACTAAAGTATCATCTACTGTATTGCCCAACTAAAGTATCATCTACTGTATCCCCCAACTAAAGTATCATCTACTGTATCCCCCAACTAAAGTATCATCTACTGTATCGCCCAACTAAAGTATCATCTACTGTATCCCCCAACTAAAGTATCATCTACTGTATCACCCAACTAAAGTATCATCTACTGTATCCCCCAACTAAAGTATCATCTACTGTATCACCCAACTAAAGTATCATCTACTGTATCACCCAACTAAAGTATCATCTACTGTATCCCCCAACTAAAGTATCATCTACTGTATCACCCAACTAAAGTATCATCTACTGTATCCCCCAACTAAAGTATCATCTACTGTATCACCCAACTAAAGTATCATCTACTGTATCACCCAACTAAAGTATCATCTACTGTATCACCCAACTAAAGTATCATCTACTGTATCCCCCAACTAAAGTATCATCTACTGTATCACCCAACTAAAGTATCATCTACTGTATCCCCCAACTAAAGTATCATCTACTGTATTGCCCAACTAAAGTATCATCTACTGTATCACCCAACTAAAGTATCATCTACTGTATCACCCAACTAAAGTATCATCTACTGTATCCCCCAACTAAAGTATCATCTACTGTATCGCCCAACTAAAGTATCATCTACTGTATCCCCCAACTAAAGTATCATCTACTGTATCACCCAACTAAAGTATCATCTACTGTATAGCCCAACTAAAGTATCATCTACTGTATCGCCCAACTAAAGTATCATCTACTGTATAGCCCAACTAAAGTATCATCTACTGTATCCCCCAACTAAAGTATCATCTACTGTATCACCCAACTAAAGTATCATCTACTGTATCGCCCAACTAAAGTATCATCTACTGTATCACCCAACTAAAGTATCATCTACTGTATTGCCCAACTAAAGTATCATCTACTGTATCCCCCAACTAAAGTATCATCTACTGTATCCCCCAACTAAAGTATCATCTACTGTATCGCCCAACTAAAGTATCATCTACTGTATCCCCCAACTAAAGTATCATCTACTGTATCACCCAACTAAAGTATCATCTACTGTATCCCCCAACTAAAGTATCATCTACTGTATCACCCAACTAAAGTATCATCTACTGTATCACCCAACTAAAGTATCATCTACTGTATCCCCCAACTAAAGTATCATCTACTGTATCGCCCAACTAAAGTATCATCTACTGTATCCCCCAACTAAAGTATCATCTACTGTATCACCCAACTAAAGTATCATCTACTGTATCCCCCAACTAAAGTATCATCTACTGTATCACCCAACTAAAGTATCATCTACTGTATTGCCCAACTAAAGTATCATCTACTGTATCCCCCAACTAAAGTATCATCTACTGTATCACCCAACTAAAGTATCATCTACTGTATCACCCAACTAAAGTATCATCTACTGTATCCCCCAACTAAAGTATCAAATACTGAACATGATCATTTTGCGGCTCCTGCTTTAGTTAACTTCCATGGCCACCAGTATTTGAAACATTTGTTCTGTCCCTGTTACAATATAAATGATACACACATTTTTCTTGAATATTTTTTAAACCCAGGCCAAAGATTTAAAGCTATTCCCTTGTTTATCCTATACCACCAGAATAACAAACAAAAAACATAATGTACCCTTCCACCCAAAATGTGTAGGGGGGTGAAGAGTTGTGGCAGAGTTGAGGGGAATGAGGAAGCTATTATGAAATGTGGGTTACTCCCCTCCCCCCAACCTCCCCAGGCCCGATCTCAGTGTAGCCAAAGATCGATCTGACCTCACACAACTGTTGATTCCAATATCCCGGGCCACGTGCATTATTGAGTGACTGGACCCGCACGGGCTGTCAGTGAATTACTACACTAAGGCCCAGGCAGGGGTGAGCTGGTCTAGTCAAGTAAAGAAGAGAGAGAGAGCAAAGGTAGGCAGGGTGACCGAGGAGAGACAGTTAAAGAGATGAGATTGTTCAGTGGAGTCGACGTACAAATCACTGGCAGGCCATTATGCTAATGCACGGGATGTGAACCACACACTTGGGTTCAAATAACACACATACACACACAACACACACAGGCATAGCAATAGGAAGGGATTGCATGTCACATATAGGATTCAAATTTCACAACACACGGGGATCTGATGTCGCGAATAAGACTAAAATTTCACAACACACGGGGATCTTATGGCACAGATAAGAATCAAATGGCACACCTCTTGGGGGATGTTATGCCACAGATAACACTCAAATATGATACATGGAGATGGTATAACACGCACGTGGGAATGTTACGTCAGCTTATTCAGGGGTACTGGCACAATTCGTGGGGTCCCGCGTCGGCACTCACAAAACGACACGACTTCATCTATTTAACTAAAAGACACGGACAACGCAGATGATGAGGGGCACAGAGCACGCAAACACACACCAGCCTCTATTCACAACTATTGACACGACAAGGGGAATTACGACAAAAGATGTCAGAAAAGACTTTTGATGAAGTGCCCTACAACTAACTACATAAGGTAACAACTAATTGATCAACCATATATAATTCACCAACAAACAATAACCGAACAAGACATTAACACATGGCGTTCGGGAGATGGAAAGTAGAGTCTGGGGGCTACATCAGAAAACTACAAACATAATATAATTTAGAACTCTTTTAACTTTTCCCAAACTTTAAACAGTAACAAACTAATTTATACTGGCATGCGTGAAATATCTTTTTAATGTCTGTTAGAATAATTTCAAAATTAAAAACAAAAATGTTTATGGATGTTTTTCTAAAGTACTTTTCGAATAATTTAAGAAAAATATAAATAAATAAAAGGACTCCTTAACTTTCTGAAAATATAATATTTTGTAACGTTACTTTGTCAATTTTAACAAACCTCCACAAACTTTCCCAAACCTTGGTCAGTTTCCCACAAAAAAAACTTTCACAACCTGCATGAGCCCCGTCGTATATGCTTAGGACGCAATAAGCTTCATCTGTTTGTGAACGGCAGCAAATTATAAGATAAAACTAAATTAGATAAAAACAACAACAACACAACAACGATGAATTGAAAAACAAAAACAAAACGTCATAGAACAAATGGCAAGAAGGAACAAAAACAATTCCTTTACAACTTGTCCACAAGTCAATCCCATCCATGCATTTTGTCACTTGAATATGCCATGAGCTGGAACCAACTTAAAACACGACCATTAGCAGCAGGACTCAACAAATAGATCTAGAGACTAGAGAGGGGGAGGAGGGGAGCCATGAAAATCTATGTTTAGACATAAACTTTTCAGTGACCAAACGCGACGAATAGATCTAACCATGAACAGATAATTCTAACCATGCACAACTAATACTAACCATGAACAGATCTAACAATGAACAGATAATTCTAACCATGCACAACTAATACTAACCATGAACAGATATTTCTAACTATGAACAGGTATATCTAACAATATCTTCTATGGGATAAACCTTCTGGATACACCTTACAGACATTTTCTCTATGGGAGAATGTACGTGTAAGACCAAACATAAATATAAATACATAAATAATTCTCTCCCCGCAGAAGACTTTGGAAAAAGGGAGAAGCTGTCACCATCAGGAAGCATGGATCAGTGGATCACACCGGCAGGTTATCTGGATCATGGCGCTAAGGGAGAAGCTGTCACCATCAGGAAGCATGGATCAGTGGATCACACCGGCAGGTTATCTGGATCATGGCGCTAAGGGAGAAGCTGTCACCATCAGGAAGCATGGATCAGTGGATCACACCGGCAGGTTATCTGGATCATGGCGCTAAGGGAGAAGCTGTCACCATCAGGAAGCATGGATCAGTGGATCACACCGGCAGGTTATCTGGATCATGGCGCTAAGGGAGAAGCTGTCACCATCAGGAAGCATGGATCAGTGGATCACACCGGCAGGTTATCTGGATCATGGCGCTAAGGGAGAAGCTGTCACCATCAGGAAGCATGGATCAGTGGATCACACCGGCAGGTTATCTGGATCAGTGGATCACACCGGCAGGTTATCTGGATCATGGCGCTAACCAACTCATGCTTCAACATGCTCGTTAATATCATTTTTTTAAATTTCTTTTCTCATCCCTTCTTCCCTTCACTCCCCCTCCTCCCACCAACATGGTTGTTACTCCACCCCCCCCCCCCCGTGTAGTTCTATTTATTCCTGGGTTTTGACAGTTTTAGCGATGAAAAGTTTCTGATATATTACAGACGCTCCTTCTTATAAAGAGGATTATTGCGTCCTAGCTCATCCGTGGTCCGAGTATAGTCTTGCATTTTTTTTATTAATGTTTTAAATGATGTTAAGTTACTGGTTTTCCTGGTTTGTTCAGGAAACCCATTCCATGCCCGGATGCCACTCGGGAAGAAAGAGTATGTATTTGCATTTGTTCTCGCGTAAGGGACAAGAACAGTGTTTTTTTCCCTTATGTTTATCTAAGTATTAGAACAGGTTGTTATTGGGTTGTATAAATGTTTAAGTTTTAAGTGTTTCATGCCTTATATATTATTACTATTTTAATCTTTGCCCTTCTGTCCTCTAGTATTTCTAGGTTTAGTGATTTAACTATTGGTGTTGCTCTTGTCAGTTGTGAATATTCGCTAGTAATGAGCCTAGCGGCTCTTTTCTGAATTTGTTATAATTTTTTTAATGTTTTCTTTTAGTTGATGGGTCCCATAACAATGAACAGATAATTGTGTGTGTGTGTGCATGTAAACCCAGGACATGGATATCTTCTCACCCAGTGATTGTGTCACCAGTACATGTATGCTGGTACAGAGGTCATTGACCGAACGGTAAACAGCCTAAAAGGAGGGTTGGATTGGGGAGGAGTGGATATATCGCCATAGAGAACACACTTCGTCCACCCTACACACAAACAAAAAGTTCCAATGTCATGACTCTGGCTGACTTCTAGTAACTTTACAACACCCGCCTCGACACCAACGTGCGTGTGTGTAGGAATTTCTCTTTCTCTCTCTCTCTCTCTGGTTCTAAAATTACACAAGGCTTTATACCTCCGTGGGTTCTTTTGTTGGAATACTTCTTATAAGTTAATAGTCTACTTCTTATAAATTACAAACGTTTCTTCTAGATAGAAGATTATTACGTCCACTAGGCCCAAAACTCCTGCAGGGCGGCAGGGATCGGTCAGTGGAAGGCAGGGATAGAACCCGCGACGTGTCGGTTGACATTCCGGTGAACTAACCACAGGACCAGCTGGTTTAAAGATCTAAAGATCTTTTCTTTTAGACCACGTTGTTCCGTGAGCCAAGTGAAGCAGCCGCTCACAAGTTGCCCAAGCCACACGGGGGGATTGTGTGGCCACAACAAGAATGTCCTATACTGTGTGCCAACTAATGTCAGGTTTCCATCAAAGCCGGGAGACCCCCCCCCCCCCCAAGACTAGACCCTGGAATAAAGATCCTAGCCTTCACCAGGACTAGAACCCAGGGGGGGGGGGGGGCTACAGTACGGCAACCCAAGCGCCTTGCCACTGGGCCTTTTAATAACTCTAAATCTTAAAGAATCTAATGGAAAGAACAAAACAACATGAAATAAAAAAGCAAATTATAATTAATGGAACAAAAAAGCATCTCTAATAAGTTCATCACAAAGGGTATAATTGATAAGAACAAAGCGCTGCGGTTTGAGCAATTGATTCACAGTGAAGAATCCAAGAAGACATAAGATCAAACAGATAAGATGAACGATTTCTTCAGAGAGGGGGAAAAATTACATACACACGGGTTTCAGTGCTAATGAGGCTCGACAGATTTATCTACAGCAGAGGTACTCACACTTTTCTCCTTAGAAATTCTATTGACGCCTCGCTGACCCTTATCATATTATGATTAAAAAACAAAGCACCCGTCGAACCTTACAGACGCAAACTTTTGGAAATTTCAACTTATCTTTGGGAAATTTTTATTAATCTTTGGGAAATTTTTATTAATCTTTGGGAAATTTTAACTTATCTTTGGGAAATTTTAACTTATCTTTGGGAAATTTGTATTAATCTTTGGGAAATTTTTATTAATCTTTGGGAAATTTTTATTAATCTTTGGGAAATTTTAACTTATCTTTGGGAAATTTTAACTTATCTTTGGGAAATTTTTTATTAATCTTTGGGAAATTTTTATTAATCTTTGGGAAATTTTAACTTATCTTTGGGAAATTTTTACTATCTTTGGGAAATTGTAACTTATCTTTGGGGAATTGTAACTTATCTTTGGGAAATTTTAACTTATCTTTGGGAAATTTTTACTATCTTTGGGAAATTGTAACTTATCTTTGGGGAATTTTAACTTATCTTTGGGAGATTTTAACTTATCTTTGGGAAATGTTTACTTCTTTGGGAAATGTTTACTTATGCGTAGATGTAAATTTGGTGAGACATTTAGCACTAATGGCATCCATCAACTAAGAAACAATTTGTACAACACTTCAACTCCGAACATTGGTGGCTCAGCCAACACACATTAGGCTTATTTCTCAACACTTCAACTCCGAACATTGGTGGCTCAGCCAACACACATTAGGCTTATTTCTCAACACTTCAACTCCGAACATTGGTGGCTCAGCCAACACACATTAGGCTTATTTCTCAACACTTCAACTCCGAACATTGGTGGCTCAGCCAACACACATTAGGCTTATTTCTCAACACTTCAACTCCGAACATTGGTGGCTCAGCCAACACACATTAGGCTTATTTCTCAACACTTCAACTCCGAACATTGGTGGCTCAGCCAACACACATTAGGCTTATTTCTCAACACTTCAACTCCGAACATTGGTGGCTCAGCCAACACACATTAGGCTTATTTCTCAACACTTCAACTCCGAACATTGGTGGCTCAGCCAACACACATTAGGCTTATTTCTCAACACTTCAACTCCGAACATTGGTGGCTCAGCCAACACACATTAGGCTTATTTCTCAACACTTCAACTCCGAACATTGGTGGCTCAGCCAACACACATTAGGCTTATTTCTCAACACTTCAACTCCGAACATTGGTGGCTCAGCCAACACACACTAGGCTTATTTCTCAACACTTCAACTCCGAACATTGGTGGCTCAGCCAACACACATTAGGCTTATTTCTCAACACTTCAACTCCGAACATTGGTGGCTCAGCCAACACACACTAGGCTTATTTCTCAACACTTCAACTCCGAACATTGGTGGCTCAGCCAACACACACTAGGCTTATTTCTCAACACTTCAACTCCGAACATTGGTGGCTCAGCCAACACACATTAGGCTTATTTCTCAACACTTCAACTCCGAACATTGGTGGCTCAGCCAACACACACTAGGCTAATTTGTACAACACTTCAACTCCGAACATTGGTGGCTCAGCCAACACACACTAGGCTAATTTGTACAACACTTCAACTCCGAACATTGGTGGCTCAGCCAACACACACTAGGCTTATTTCTCAACACTTCAACTCCGAACATTGGTGGCTCAGCCAACACACACTAGGCTTATTTCTCAACACTTCAACTCCGAACATTGGTGACTCAGCCAACACACATTAGGCTTATTTCTCAAAACTTCAACTCCGAACATTGGTGGCTCAGCCAACACACACTAGGCTTATTTCTCAACACTTCAACTCCGAACATTGGTGGCTCAGCCAACACACACTAGGCTTATTTCTCAACACTTCAACTCCGAACATTGGTGGCTCAGCCAACACACACTAGGCTTATTTCTCAACACTTCAACTCCGAACATTGGTGGCTCAGCCAACACACACTAGGCTTATTTCTCAACACTTCAACTCCGAACATTGGTGGCTCAGCCAACACACACTAGGCTTATTTCTCAACACTTCAACTCCGAACATTGGTGGCTCAGCCAACACACACTAGGCTTATTTCTCAACACTTCAACTCCGAACATTGGTGGCTCAGCCAACACACACTAGGCTTATTTCTCAACACTTCAACTCCGAACATTGGTGACTCAGCCAACACACACTAGGCTTATTTCTCAACACTTCAACTCCGAACATTGGTGGCTCAGCCAACACACATTAGGCTTATTTCTCAACACTTCAACTCCGAACATTGGTGGCTCAGCCAACACACACTAGGCTTATTTCTCAACACTTCAACTCCGAACATTGGTGGCTCAGCCAACACACACTAGGCTTATTTCTCAACACTTCAACTCCGAACATTGGTGGCTCAGCCAACACACATTAGGCTTATTTCTCAACACTTCAACTCCGAACATTGGTGGCTCAGCCAACACACATTAGGCTTATTTCTCAACACTTCAACTCCGAACATTGGTGGCTCAGCCAACACACATTAGGCTTATTTCTCAACACTTCAACTCCGAACATTGGTGGCTCAGCCAACACACATTAGGCTTATTTCTCAACACTTCAACTCCGAACATTGGTGGCTCAGCCAACACACATTAGGCTTATTTCTCAACACTTCAACTCCGAACATTGGTGGCTCAGCCAACACACATTAGGCTTATTTCTCAACACTTCAACTCCGAACATTGGTGGCTCAGCCAACACACATTAGGCTTATTTCTCAACACTTCAACTCCGAACATTGGTGGCTCAGCCAACACACATTAGGCTTATTTCTCAACACTTCAACTCCGAACATTGGTGGCTCAGCCAACACACATTAGGCTTATTTCTCAACACTTCAACTCCGAACATTGGTGGCTCAGCCAACACACACTAGGCTTATTTCTCAACACTTCAACTCCGAACATTGGTGGCTCAGCCAACACACATTAGGCTTATTTCTCAACACTTCAACTCCGAACATTGGTGGCTCAGCCAACACACACTAGGCTTATTTCTCAACACTTCAACTCCGAACATTGGTGGCTCAGCCAACACACACTAGGCTTATTTCTCAACACTTCAACTCCGAACATTGGTGGCTCAGCCAACACACATTAGGCTTATTTCTCAACACTTCAACTCCGAACATTGGTGGCTCAGCCAACACACACTAGGCTAATTTGTACAACACTTCAACTCCGAACATTGGTGGCTCAGCCAACACACACTAGGCTAATTTGTACAACACTTCAACTCCGAACATTGGTGGCTCAGCCAACACACACTAGGCTTATTTCTCAACACTTCAACTCCGAACATTGGTGGCTCAGCCAACACACACTAGGCTTATTTCTCAACACTTCAACTCCGAACATTGGTGACTCAGCCAACACACATTAGGCTTATTTCTCAAAACTTCAACTCCGAACATTGGTGGCTCAGCCAACACACACTAGGCTTATTTCTCAACACTTCAACTCCGAACATTGGTGGCTCAGCCAACACACACTAGGCTTATTTCTCAACACTTCAACTCCGAACATTGGTGGCTCAGCCAACACACACTAGGCTTATTTCTCAACACTTCAACTCCGAACATTGGTGGCTCAGCCAACACACACTAGGCTTATTTCTCAACACTTCAACTCCGAACATTGGTGGCTCAGCCAACACACACTAGGCTTATTTCTCAACACTTCAACTCCGAACATTGGTGGCTCAGCCAACACACACTAGGCTTATTTCTCAACACTTCAACTCCGAACATTGGTGGCTCAGCCAACACACACTAGGCTTATTTCTCAACACTTCAACTCCGAACATTGGTGACTCAGCCAACACACACTAGGCTTATTTCTCAACACTTCAACTCCGAACATTGGTGGCTCAGCCAACACACATTAGGCTTATTTCTCAACACTTCAACTCCGAACATTGGTGGCTCAGCCAACACACACTAGGCTTATTTCTCAACACTTCAACTCCGAACATTGGTGGCTCAGCCAACACACACTAGGCTTATTTCTCAACACTTCAACTCCGAACATTGGTGACTCAGCCAACACACACTAGGCTTATTTCTCAACACTTCAACTCCGAACATTGGTGGCTCAGCCAACACACATTAGGCTTATTTCTCAACACTTCAACTCCGAACATTGGTGGCTCAGCCAACACACACTAGGCTTATTTCTCAACACTTCAACTCCGAACATTGGTGGCTCAGCCAACACACACTAGGCTTATTTCTCAACACTTCAACTCCGAACATTGGTGACTCAGCCAACACACACTAGGCTTATTTCTCAACACTTCAACTCCGAACATTGGTGGCTCAGCCAACACACACTAGGCTTATTTCTCAACACTTCAACTCCGAACATTGGTGGCTCAGCCAACACACACTAGGCTTATTTCTCAACACTTCAACTCCGAACATTGGTGGCTCAGCCAACACACACTAGGCTTATTTCTCAACACTTCAACTCCGAACATTGGTGGCTCAGCCAACACACACTAGGCTTATTTCTCAACACTTCAACTCCGAACATTGGTGGCTCAGCCAACACACACTAGGCTTATTTCTCAACACTTCAACTCCGAACATTGGTGGCTCAGCCAACACACACTAGGCTTATTTCTCAACACTTCAACTCCGAACATTGGTGGCTCAGTCAACACACACTAGGCTTATTTCTCAACACTTCAACTCCGAACATTGGTGGCTCAGTCAACACACATTAGGCTTATTTCTCAACACTTCAACTCCGAACATTGGTGGCTCAGCCAACACACATTAGGCTTATTTCTCAACACTTCAACTCCGAACATTGGTGGCTCAGCCAACACACATTAGGCTTATTTCTCATTTTTTTTTTCCTCTGCTAAAAAATTCACGGGCACCCGTTTGTGGCGCACCGTAAGTCGACGGTGTAAGGAACGGGTTCGACTCCAGGAATGCTGGCCCCTGGGGGTCTACCGGGTGTACAAACGTAATACTACCGACGGGAAAGGGGCTGCAACTGGCTACACTCTTCCCCGTTTGTTTCTTCCCCTTATGGAACCGGCGAGCTTTTGCTTCACTACCCCCCGCCCCAGTATAGTATAAGTATCCCGTCGGACCGAATTGATCCATAGGAAGCAGCGTTCACCAGTTTCTGTGGCCACGGTATACTAAGGTGATGTGTGGCCAGCACAATGCCGTTGCTTTACCCCCAACTAACGTCAGGTAAACAATCAGAGCTGGGTAGACTCAGGGACACCCTCCAGTTCCGGGAACAAATCCTAGCCTGCACCAGGGTTCGTACCCCGGACCTTCGGTACGCCGGCAGCCACCGTGCCGCCCTCCCCCCCGCCCCCCAGTATACCGAACAACAAAAATCTCGACGAAGTTATCCTGTACCAAGTCTCGGAGCGACCTCATTAAAAGACACTGCACTGAAACCTTTATTATTTCCCTTGTGCTAAAAAAAACCAAAACAACAAACAAAAAAACAAAACCTCACTAACCACTATAGGGAAACTTCAAGGCCCCTCCCTACTTTCCTTTTCTCTTTGTATTCTATCAACAGGACATTATTACTCGGCTGCACGCACACCGACTCAAAACTCGCCCGACAAGGGGAGGAAAATGATTGGGGGGGGGGGGGGGGGGAGGGCCTTGGAAGAAGTCGAAATATTTCGTCGTTAAAAGTGCAAGCGCGCGTGTGGCCTTAACCCTCCCCCAAGACAAGACACACAGTATTAACTAGGCGCATCTCATGGTGTAGGCTCGTAGTGGAAAAGGAAAGCACGTGCGAGACAACGCACGCGCGCATTAACTCTTCAATCATGATCCCCACAGAATGACACTCAACACACAAACTTAATGGAGATATTGGACACACACATACACACAACAACAAAGACAGATAAGACGTTCACACATTCCGTCTGAATATTATATGGCGGCGTTGATGACCAACGTATATTATCTTTTATATCACAGACGCCCCTTGTATAAAGAAGATTATTGCGTCCTACGCTCTTCCGTGGTCCGAGTCTAGTCTTGCATCTTTATTAATGTTTTAAATGATGTTAAGTTACTGGTTTTCCTGGTTTGTCTACGTTTTAATTAATACCAGAAACTTGACAGCAACAATTCTTATGCAAATTTCAGGGCGACCGGAAGCAATAAACAAGAACAAAAACTAAATATGTTTGTTTTATCTTTTTGATTGTTTCTATATTTGTCATTCTTATAACCGTCAATTAGAAGGGCATAACAACTAGTTCTGAATTATTAAACACGATTGACAGAAGACGTAATTACGCCAATTTAACGTTTCCTTGAAATGTTCGATCAGTTTTTTTCTTCACCTTCACCTATCCCTTAACCCAGTGGGTCGTTAGGGCACCATCGTTGACTGTTAACAATCTCTTGCCATTTGATCCGGTCCTGTGATGCCCTTTGGGAGTCGATGAACGACAGGCCGGTCCATTCCTTGATGTTGTCTTCCCATCTCTTCTTTTGCCTGCCTCTTTTTCTTCCTCCCTGGACTGTGCCCTGCATTATAGTCTTTGAAAGACCTCCAGATCTTGCTACGTGTCCATACCATCTCAGTTTTTTCTTCTTAATTGAGGTGAGAAGGTCCTCGTATGGGCCGATGACAGCAGCTATTTCATTGCGGACCACTTCGTTTGTGATATGCTCTGTAAAGGAGATGTTCAATATCTTGCGGTAACATCTCATCTCTAGCGCACTGATTCTTCTTTGGAGGTCTGCAGTGAGTGTCCAAGCCTCGCATCCATACAAGAAGACCGACGTCGCCAGAGAGCGCATTAGTCGAATCTTTGATCTGAGAGAGATTTTCTTGCTTTGCCAGATGTGTTTAAGTTTGCACAGCGCTGCGGTTGTCTGGGCCATTCTGGCAAGAATTTCTGGCTTTGAACCTTCGTCGGATATTATGGTCCCTAGATATTTGAAGGCGGAGACCTCTTCGAGTTTTTTTCCCGTTTATCCGAATTTCACTTGTGAATGTTCTATTTGCCATGACCTTGGTCTTACCCTGTTGTTTTTTAAAATAATTTTTGTTTTACTTGTAGCTGAACCTGTGGCCACTCTCCACTTGACAAGTAACCTTTTACACAGTGTATAGTATAGCAACCTACATGGCACGTTTAGGCTGTTGGCACGCTGGATGAATTATGAATCCTACTTTGGCACACACACCCATATGAAAAGATTGCCAAGCTCTCTCTCGTCTATACTATGAGTATGAGCAGTGCAAATAGTTCGCTTACCCCCCCTCCCCCCCCCCCCCCGCAGAAAAAAAAAGATAGAGGGGCACGAGGTCACGTGACAGCAAATCCTTACACAAACCAAGTGGAGGTCATCCCGCCCTACCCTCCATACTGCAAGAGAATCTTAATGTTTCCATTTTATGTTATTAATTTAGAAGGCTTCCGGCGGCTATTATGATAACATCAAACATATACAAAAAAGTATGAGCAACCTAGAAGATAGTACAGTCTTTGATTATTCCAATCAAAACGTTTTTTTGTGTGTGTGTGTGTGTCTTTTTGTAGCTTCTGTGGCCAACGGCTTGTGTAAAAAGGAACGAGGCACAACATTTTCTTTTTGTGTATGTGTGTGAGAGAGAGAGAGAGAGAGAGAGAAAGGGAGTAGGATGAACGTAAAGATGGGGGGGGGGGGCGTAAGAGAAATGGACAGAGGGAGCGAAGGAGTTGGAGAGAGTGAGAGGAAGAAAATGGTGGGAAGGAAATGGAGAGCGAGGGGCGGGTAAGAGAAAGAAAGGGGGGGGGGGATTTAAGTGAGGATACACGCAAAAGGGTATAGTATGTGTATGGGTGAGCGAGGAGCAGAGACGATGTGTGTGAGTGCGTGACAGAGAGACAGACAGAGAGACACACAGATAGAGAGAGAGAAGAGAGAGAGTCAACATGAAGTTTTCAAGTAGTAGCCTTCGTTGCAAGCAAATTTCACGTGACAAAACAAAACTCGCGCACCTCCACCAACACATTCCCCCACCTCCCCCACACAAGATCCTGCAAGTTTTATCAGACAAGATTTATGATATAGACTCCCAACCAGTAGACTTTCTCCCTTCTATCTGTCTTAGAGCACAAGGCGTACATCAATAATCAAAGAGTCTATCATTACAGTGTAATTGTGGACACCGGGAGAAAATGGGGAGGGGCCGGGGAGGGGGTGGAGGGGCCGGGGAGGGGCCGGGGAGGGGGTGGAGGGGCCGGGGAGGGGGTGGAGGGGTCGGGGAGGGGGTGGAGGGGCCGGGGAGGGGGTGGAGGGGTCGGGGAGGGGGTGGAGGGGTCGGGGAGGGGGTGGAGGGGCCGGGGAGGGGGTGGAGGGGCCCGAGACGGGGGGCGGTAAACTCAAGGTTTCTAGACGCTATTTTTCTTATTTAAATCAAACTACCAACCGTGTTCTTAGCTAGTGCCGTCAAACAAAGATAATAAATAAAAAAGAGACCATAAAAATAAATATCGCGAATCATATCATCCATCACAAAAGAAGTAGGGACTTGTGTGAGGTTACATAATGCAGTCTCTACTTGCATACAACACAGTCTCTACTTGCATACAACACAGTCTCTACTTGCATACAACACAGTCTCTACTTGCATACAACACAGTCTCTACTTGCATACAACACAGTCTCTACTTGCATACAACACAGTCTCTACTTGCATACAACACAGTCTCTACTTGCATACAACACAGTCTCTACTTGCATACAACACAGTCTCTACTTGCATACAACACAGTCTCTACTTGCATACAACACAGTCTCTACTTGCATACAACACAGTCTCTACTTGCATACAACACAGTCTCTACTTGCATACAACACAGTCTCTACTTGCATACAACACAGTCTCTACTTGCATACAACACAGTCTCTACTTGCATACAACACAGTCTCTACTTGCATACAACACAGTCTCTACTTGCATACAACACAGTCTCTACTTGCATACAACACAGTCTCTACTTGCATACAACACAGTCTCTACTTGCATACAACACAGTCTCTACTTGCATACAACACAGTCTCTACTTGCATACAACACAGTCTCTACTTGCATACAACAGTCTCTACTTGCATACAACACAGTCTCTACTTGCATACAACACAGTCTCTACTTGCATACAACACAGTCTCTACTTGCATACAACACAGTCTCTACTTGCATACAACACAGTCTCTACTTGCATACAACAGTCTCTACTTGCATACAACAGTCTCTACTTGCATACAACACAGTCTCTACTTGCATACAACACAGTCTCTACTTGCATACAACAGTCTCTACTTGCATACAACAGTCTCTACTTGCATACAACACAGTCTCTACTTGCATACAACACAGTCTCTACTTGCATACAACACAGTCTCTACTTGCATACAACACAGTCTCTACTTGCATACAACACAGTCTCTACTTGCATACAACACAGTCTCTACTTGCATACAACACAGTCTCTACTTGCATACAACACAGTCTCTACTTGCATACAACACAGTCTCTACTTGCATACAACACAGTCTCTACTTGCATACAACACAGTCTCTACTTGCATACAACACAGTCTCTACTTGCATACAACACAGTCTCTACTTGCATACAACACAGTCTCTACTTGCATACAACACAGTCTCTACTTGCATACAACACAGTCTCTACTTGCATACAACACAGTCTCTACTTGCATACAACACAGTCTCTACTTGCATACAACACAGTCTCTACTTGCATACAACAGTCTCTACTTGCATACAACCAGGGGCGATACCAGAAATGTTTTTTCAGGGAAATGGGGGGGGGGGGGGGCTGAACTTTCGCGTGACAAACATTTACCGATTTTTTTATGTGAATTTAGTACATATTGAAAAAAACAACAACTGAACATTGTTGGTTCACCCCTGCATAGAACACACAAAGAAACAACCAAACAGGGTAATATATTTCTTTAAGAGACACATGAAGATCACACGGGGGGGGGGGGGGGGGACTTTTGTAGTTGAGAAATTATTCAAATTTTAAGTAAAGAGGGCAATACGCCACTCTTTTCCCATTGTACAAGGTTGTTGTTTTTTTTTTTTTTAAATTTGTCCATATGGTTATTGTCGTTTATTTCCGTTGAAAATTCGTTCAGTACATACTGTATATGACTAAATAGGACAAGGAGGTCATAACTTAAAATATTTCCCCCGTGTGGTCTTCATATGCATATTATTAGACTACGGTTACTAGGTTACTATGGTATCAGTAGTCTTGACTAACAAGAAAGCTTGAGGCCCGCGTACGATGCTGCTGCTGCGTGTGGTGCGAGTGAAGCAACGTTAACAACTTTGCATGGGTAATGCAGACACTCGGGGTGCGGGGGGATTGTGTGGCCGGCACGATTCCGGGCTTTCTTCACTTTCTCCCCACCTAATGCTACTTCACCCATCAGAGCTGTGCAGATCCTCCAGATAGCTCGATACTTAAAAAAACAAAGAATTAATCAGAACCACTCATTTGTCTAAGCATTGGTCGATGATGGGCGGTGGAAGGGAAAAGGCGCCAATCGGGAGCTGAGAAAGGTAAAACGTAAAAAAGCCCTATCCTATAGATTTGCCCCATAAATTGGTACATAATCCACGTTGATACCGCCATGTTTCAAACGGGTGTCGTGGCACACAAAAAAAAACACAGTATTTACCCAACAAGACCAGTCCGACCCACCCTAGACGCCGACAAGACATAGAAATCAATCATCCTATTACAGATTTATTCCCCCTCTGTTACTTGCATGGCGATACAAATGTTTGCGCGGCATTGGAATCAATAAGTCGGCAAATAGGCTCCACTCATCCTTGTTGTTGTTTATGTATGTTTGGTTTAGCAAGAGCTCAACAGTCAGCTAGCTCATCAACATTCAAACACTGCTTGTATGGTTCTGTTGGCCGGAATACTTGACCCACATCTAGCTAACACAGTCAAGTCTTTTATTGGTGGTTTAACCACATCTAGCTAAAACAGTAACATTTTTTATTGGTGGTTTAACCACATCTAGCTAATACAGTAACATTTTTATTGGTGGTTTAACCACATCTAGCTGACACAGTCACGTCGTTTATTAGTGGGTTTAACCACAACTGGCTAACACAGTAAAAAAATTTATTGGTGGTTAAACCACATCTAGATGACACAGTCACGTCTTTTATTGGTGGTTGAACCACATCTAGCTAAAACAGTAACATTTTATATTGGTGGTTTAACCACATCTAGATGACACAGTCACGTCTTTTATTGGTGGTTTAACCACATCTAGATGACACAGTCACGTCTTTTATTGGTGGTTTAACCACATCTAGATGACACACAGGGTTTGTACAGAAAAATCGCCTAAAAATTCCAGGAGTTTTCCAGGAGTGTTCCAGAAGTTTTTCAGGAGTAAATTTTTTGAAAAGCCAAGCTGAGCTCTTTTAAAAAAAAAACAGACACCTAGCTACACAGCTTTTTTTTTTGTTTTACGACAGTATGGGGACTTGTATAGCCTACATCCCAAGTTTGGATAGAAAAAAAACAAAGATCTAGTAAAAAAAAAACAACATGGAGTGGCGTCACTGGTGTCCTCAACGTTTGCGTGCGGAAATAAAAAGTGGCAAAGAGGGTTAACTCCAATAGGGCTTTCTGGAAAAGTGAAAATACAATCTAAGAGCAGTGATTACGATTTTGTTATTAATAATTAATCTCCCTAAAAAAATAAGGAGTTTTTAGTATTTTCCCAGGACTAAATGCAGTTTTTCCAGGAGTTTTAAGGTCCTGGAACACAACTTTTTTGTTTTCCAGGAGTTTCAAGGAGTTTCCAGGAGCTGTACGAACCCTGGACACAGTCACGTCTTTTATTGGTGGTTTAACCACATCTAGATGACACAGTCACGTCTTTTATTAGTGGTTTAACCATATCTAGCTAAAACAGTAACATTTTTTATTGGTGGTTTAACCACATCTAGCTAATACAGTAACATTTTTATTGGTGGTTTAACCACATCTAGCTGACACAGTCACGTCGTTTATTATTGGGTTTAACCCTCAACTAGCTAACAGAGTAAAAAAAATTATTGGTGGTTAAACCACATCTAGATGACACAGTCACATCTTTTATTGGTGGTTTAACCACATCTAGCTAAAGCAATTCATTTTTATTGGTGGTTTAACCACATCTAGATGACACAGTTACGTTTTTTAATGGTGGTTTAACCACATCTAGATGACACAGTAACATTTTTTATTGGTGGTTTAACCACATCTAGCTGACACAGCAACATTTTTTTATTGGTGGTTTAACCACATCTAGCTAACACAGTAACATTTTTATTGGTGGTTTAACCACGTCTAGCTAACACAGTTATAGGACAGAGTAGTTTTCCTTCTTCTTCAAAGCTATGGTATACACGCGGATTATAAGGTATTGATTAATTATTAAGTGGAACTCCATCAATCATTACACAATATCTATCCCGTTTTCTACTATACAAACACATATATACATTATTATACACAAAGACACATATACCTTATTATATACCAACACATACGTACTTTATTATACACAAAGAAACATATACCTTATTATATACCAAGACATATGTACTTTATTATACACAAACACATATATACATTATTATACACAAAGACACATATACCTTATTATATACCAACACATATGTACTTTATTATACACAAACACATATATACATTATTATACACCAAGACACATATACCTTATTATATACCAACACATATGTACTTTATTATACACAAACACATATATACATTATTATACACAAAGACACATATACCTTATTATATACCAACACATATGTACTTTATTTTACACAAACACATATATACATTATTATACACAAAGACACATATACCTTATTATATACCAACACATATGTACTTTATTTTACACAAACACATATATACATTATTATACACAAAGACACATATACCTTATTATATACCAACACATATGTACTTTATTATACACAAACACATATATAGGCCTACACGTTATTATATACAAACACATATGTACCTTTTTATATACAAACATATATGTACCTTATCATACGCAAACACATATATACCTTATTATACACAAACACACAAATTCCTTATTTTACACAAACACACATATACCTTATTCTACACAAACACACATATACCTTATTCTACACAAACACACATATACCTTATTATACACAAACACACATATACCTTATTATACACAAACACACATATACCTTATTATACACAAACACACATATTCCTTATTCTACACAAACACACATATACCTTATTATACACAAACACACACACACCTTATTATACACAAATACACACACACCTTATTATACACAAATACATATTTATGATCCTTATTATAAAGATATCAGTATAAAAAAAGTGTAACTATATTGGCATCAGTATAAGAAGAACTGTATGTTGGCTGTTGTTTGAACTGAGCCTCACCAGTTGTTTTCATAAGAAATTTTCCAACCAAGCAAGCCACAAAAAAAAAAAAATCATTCCTCGTTTATCTAGGGTGCCAAATTTGTTGAAACATTCAACCAAAGTATAATGGTGATTGAAAAGTGATCCCAAAAAGATAAGATAAATGCTCTCAGCCATTCAACATTACCTACTGGGTCTCAAGCTGAGATACTCACAGACCCAATACTCTAATAAAACTATAGTACTCACCCCTGTACTGACTAAAGACAACATTATCCGTTCATTGAGAGCTAACGTTTCACCGCCTTTCATTTTGATCCTCTTTTTGTCTAAACACTTCATTGCATACCTGAAATGGAAGAATGTTCATTTTTTGTTCATTCATTGCCGACATTCACATTAAAAAAAAGGGGTTTAACAAGTTGAGGATCACTGGAAACATGGCATGAGAGGTTAGGACTGTTCAGCCGATACTTTGTTCAACCAGGAAACTTTCACAGTGTTAAGAACTTCACCAACATCAAGTTCTTAGAGTGATAAATTGTTCCAAATGCACAAGTAAGAGATGATTTACAAGTAACAGAGTGTTCGGCTATCAGTAGGTACTTTCGGCCCTTGAGTCTACCCAGCTCTGATGGGTACCTGACACTAGTAAAGGCAGTTGGGCATTGTGCTGGCCACACATACACAGAAACTGGTGAACGCTGCTTCACCTATGATCAGTTTGGTCCGAAGTGTACTTTACTTACTTACTATTAATACATTTGGTTACTTGGCTACACAACTGCATTTTGTATGACCTTTCAAGAGATTGCTGTATGCCATTCTTAAGATTAGGAAGTACAATTGCATAAGCAAGCAGCCTGGTTTCATTTTTAATCAAAGTTATGTATTCATACATTACAGGTGTTTAGAACTGTGCAACTGGACAGTGCTTGGGGTAAAAGTTCACAGTACCAAACCCCATCCTCACTGACCCCACAATAAAATGAATTAATCCCAGGCCTTTAGCAACGCTCACCCACTGCCAGCCAGCCTGCATCCTTCCTTCTGGGTATGTTAAATGTGAACTCAAGTAAAAAAATAATTAATTATATCTAACTTAAAAAAAAACACACTCACATTTTGCCTGTGTCTGCTTTCCTGCAGCCATATACTTCACCAAAACCTCCCCTGCCGATAATCCTATGTACACTAAAATCATTCATTGTTAACTGTGGACAGAAAAATGTCAAACTAAAAATGGTTATTTTTTTCTCAGTTTAAACAATCATCCCAACAATGATACAACATTCTCTTGAAATTAATTTGTTTATTTACAGTAAGTATCTATTGGTGCAATTGGGGGTCAGGGCATGCCAGCTGGTCCTGCGGTTAGTTCACAGGACTGTCAACCGACACGTCTGTCGACACCTTGCAACACCTTTCGGGTTCTATCCCTGCCGCTCTGCAGGAGTTTTGGGCCTAGTGAACGTAATAATCTTCTACCTAGAAGGAACGTCTGTAAAACTTATAAGTCAAGGTGTCAAATTAAAGCCCAGCCGATCAATTGAATTCATCCCTAATGGAAGCCACAGAGAACTGACAACTGTTAAAACAAAATCAACCAATCAAAGAAATGCATGCAAGTGGCAGTCATAGGGCACTGTTAAAACAAAATGAACCAATCAAAGAAATGCATACAAGTGGCAGTCATAGGGCACTGTTAAAACAAAATGAACCAATCAAAGAAATGCATACAAGTGGCAGTCATAGGGCACTGTTAAAACAAAATGAACCAATCAAAGAAATGCATACAAGTGGCAGTCATAGGGCACTGTTAAAACAAAATGAACCAATCAAATAAATGTATACAAGTGGCAGTCATAGGGCACCGTTAAAACAAAATCAACCAATCAAAGAAAATCAAACAATGGCAATAATGGGACACATCCATTGGGGCAATGAAATAAATTCATACAATTTTCACTGATTTAAAACTGTCAAATTAAAATCAACCAATCAAAGAAATGCAAACAAATGGCAGTCATGGGACACTGTCAAATTAACACCAACCAATCAAAGAAATGCATACAAGTTGGCAGTCATGGGATACATAAAATGGGCCAATCAAAGATATTCACACAATTGGGAATCAAGGTTATAAGGTATCTCCTGAAAAGTGGTTCATACAAACATCAACCATTGTCATAAATAATATCACTTGTTTACTTTGCAATTAGAAAAAAAAAACAATTTCACATGAGCGAGTTCTTTCCCCTTTGGTTTAAAAAAAAAAATATTTTCAAGTAAGAAAAAGGAATAAAAAACAAAAAACAAAACAAAAAAGAACAAAGAGAATATTATTCAAAAGGTAATTGGAAATGCTTTAAAATGTAAATTTAAAGGTAAATATTCAGCACTTCAAACAGCAGACAAACAGTGGGGGGAACAATAAAAGATTGAAAACATACTTACATTAATATTTAATTCTAAATTCTTCCATTGACAAAATCTTGTGTATTTGTCACTGTGAAATAAAAAAAAGAAAAGGCAAATTAAAAAATAGCATTACTAAAAGCATGAAAACAAAACAAGAAAAACATTTTTAAAAAAGAAACAATTCATTATACTTATCATTAGTGAATTAATGTTAATTCTCTTTACATTCAATCTGATAAGATAACAATGAATTCGACTGAACCCTCTACACTCAAAATCTGATAACATAACAATAATACCAATGCACTCTCACCATTCAACCCGAACACACAACTATACAACAGAATCAAAACAGACAATGTGGACACAATTTTATCATGATAGTAGTCTGTCTTCATCTTTATTTTGAATGACTAACTGTGTGACAGGAAAACTACAGTAAGGCCAGCACTTTGTGCCCAGAGTTACATACCATCTTTCATTTTC
Source organism: Anisus vortex (assembly GCA_949126835.1). NCBI lineage: Eukaryota > Metazoa > Mollusca > Gastropoda > Planorbidae > Anisus > Anisus vortex. The sequence goes on from OX421504.1 coordinate 35,756,630, forward strand.
ATTTAAATATTGAATAAATGACTAACATGAGCCATAAAAATGATTGTTCCGAAACAGTACTGAAACACGTGACATAAGTCAGAAACAAACACATATTTCTTTCTTAGCCTTAGGTCACAAAGTTTCCCATCATGCATTAAATGATTTCAGCAACGTTCAATCCAAAGAGTTATTTATAGACGTTTAGACCAATCTCATTGGTTAATGGACAATCAATGCAAGCCAATCATATATTTTATTTCAATGCCCAACAAGATTGCTAGAAAACAGTCTTTCAACAGACTTTTTATGGCCAATGGCCATGAGCAATGGAAAGGGAGGGGGGGGGGAATTCCATTAAAGCTGAAAGACCTGTTAAACACTTTTGTAATTTGTAATTTATTTCCAGTAGCATGTATTCATGTTTTGTTTTCTTCTGGTGAACAAGTGCATGGTATGACAGTCAACAAAATCTAATTAGTGAACAGGTGCACACAACACATTTCTTGGGTCATGAAAGTCTGTAGTACAATTTATTATGTAGGCAGCATAACCTACACCTGAGCTCCTTGCTCTTGGTACATGCCAGAACTGTGAACTGTTTCCCCACTATAGGGGCAAAGTTTAAGACCGTAGAATTAACTGTATTAAAAGTAAAATATATATTGTATTACAGGGAGGAATACAAGGTTCCATGCTAGCATCTGAGCCCTCTAAAGTCAATATGACAACATAACAATGAATACAACTGAACCCTCTACACTCAATGTGATAACATAACAATGAATATGACTGAACCCTCTACACTCAATCTGACAAATCTGGAAGGGACACGTTGACATTAGTTTTGCACAATGAAGGTTCTGGGTTCAAATCCTTTTGACCGTTAGGATTTGTTCTCAGTTCTGGAGAGTGTCCCTCAGTCTGCCCAGCTCTGATGGGTAACTGACATTAGCTGGGGTAAAGTAAAGGCGGCTGGGCGTTTTGCCGTGGCCACTAAAATTGGTGAACGCTGCTGCACCTGCCCTATGATCAATGGGGTCCAATTGGTACATTACTTACTTGTTCCCCATTAAGAGTTGTTTTTTTTTCGGTATTTATTTCCTAGTGTGAAATGTATTTCACACATGTATAAAATACTTGGTTTTTTTTTTGCTTGGATTTAATCAATTTTTGTTAAATCTGAAACGCATTTTTTGAAGAAAACCCTCTGAGGTTTGACTTTAAAATAATTGATTAAAAAAAAAAACAATAAAATATACACCATCTACTTTGATATGCACTAGCATTTAAAAAAAAAATAACAATTCACATGAAAGGAAATATAAATAATTTTTTTTATTCCTTTCTTTTTTTTCCACTTTAATTTGTGTAAAAAAAAATTTTGTTCTGATGTCTAGATTAAACCATGTTTAAAACATAAGGGGGGGGGGGGATGCGACAGATGGGAAATGGGATACATTTTCACAGAAAAAAATTTGTGATGGATTCACTGCAATAAAAAAAAATCACATCCCTGTTTAAATCTGATTAAAGTTCAACCGGCTTTTCATTTTGAGTCATTCATTATTCAGAACAGAAAATTTTTGTAAGTTCCATCCAATTCTTTACAGATTGTGTAAATCAACACACTGAGTTTCCTACATGACCCGGTACACGGCCATAAAAGTTAAAATAGGTCACGAAAGCTAAATTAGGTCACAAAATCCTAAATTAGGTCATGAAAACTAAATTACCGGCCACATACGCTAAATTGACCATTCGCTTCAAGAAAGGCTGAGTTTAAAATGAAGGGTCAGATAATTCTTGATGTCCCCTTCTTAGCAAAATAGGAGTCATGTTATTTGTCCTGTCAGAACAGGCGTTTGTCACAAGAAGCCGCACACTTTGTGTCAAATGTCTAACAACTATCTACAACAACACCAACAGATTTATTACCTTTCTATAAATTTGTCAAATATATGACCTCTCAAAGAGTTGCAAATTTCATTGATATAGGGCTGAAATATAAAAAAAACAAAAAGAGAAATATAGATGATTTATTAAACACATATCAAAAACACAATTAAAAACAACTTTGTGTAAGTAACTTCAGAACCATTTATAATTAAGATGAAATATTTTACAAAATTAAAATAAATGTCAAAAGATAGACCCCCCCCCCCCCACACACACACACAAACACGGGGATTGATTGACATTAACTAAATTAAATGTGTTCTGATGAATGCAGGTTGTCTATATGGGGAATTCGGTCAAAGCTCAACTGGTTTCATTTAACTGTGTCCAGATTGAGCAGCCTTTACCAGGGAAGGGGAGCACGTTCTCAAAACACCTGGATTGAAGTCGTTAAAAAAAATGTACAGATTACCATTTTGCACCTGCCCGCATCAAGTCAAAATCTATTTTGACAAGACTATAATATAGAAAAAAAAATGTTATAAAATATAATTTAAAAAAAAATTCAAATGTAACAAAACAAAAAATATGTTTTGAATGTTTAACTACACTCTAGTTTATCATAGTTAAACATGTAAAGCCAATTAGGTAATACATAACAGCAGCATCACAAATCAATGAGATTCAAACTAAGCAGTCTAAAGGAATCTAAGTCATCTATGTTAATTGAATCTGATCTAAGTAAAATACCCTTCGGACGAAATTGATCATAAGGCCGGTGAAGCAGCAACATTCACAAGTTTCAGTGGCCAAGGCATACTAGGGGGATGTGTGGCAAGCACAATGCCCAGCTGCCTTTACTATACCCCAACTAATGTCAGGTATCCATAAGACTCAGCTGGGTAGACTCAGGAACACCCTCCAGAACTGGGTTCGAATCCTGGTGTAGGCTAGGATTTGAACCCAGGATAAACGCAGGATAAACGCATAACGCGCTGCCCCTGGGCCACCACCGTGCCCCTGGGCCACCACCTGCCCCGCCTGATCTACCAAAGAAGAAACACTTGCAGACAATCATGGAGAGAGAGGGTAGGGGGTAATTCAGAGAGCATCTTGTAAACCAGGAAGTGAACCGGTGGGGCACTTGAACAATCACACAGATAACAATACAGTTGAAGGACGCTTAAAGAAAGACACACCGACACCCGGAAATTGCTCCGCCAAGGGCAAACTAACGTAAACCTGAAAATCGCTTGGACATTAACAAACCCTAACCTTAAAACCTGACCACAAGAAAATTACAAGAACAATAAAAAAAAAAAAAACACCCAGCCCCATGGGACATTGAAATGACAGCATATTGAACTGTTCAGTCAGGGTTGTCTGGATAATCTAAGACTTCTGGTCCAGCAGAACAACAAGAAATGTTGATCACGAACTGGTTGTTTTTTGTTATATTTATGACAGGTGAATCCATCCGGGACATTTCTCCCGTGATGAATTGGATTTCTCCGGAGAAGATTTCAAGTCTGGACTTTTAATTCTTTATAGCTTAAACAATATTCTTTATATACGTATATATTTCTTTTTTATTGCAAACCATCAATTAGGTTGACCATAATTTCTATATTGTTTGATTTGTATTTATTTATTAGACAATTTAGGTCAAAAAGTGTTGTCGTTTTATTTTCATACAGAAGGGAAGTCCTTCTAAGAAAAAGGACATTTTTAAGTTCTCTTTGGAACTTCTCTGAGCTTTCAATGATCAGCATGTGCCTTTCAGTAAACAAAGGCATAGATCATATCAACAGATACAGAGTAAATGTTTCAATAGCTAAAGTTAAGGGAAGGAAGACAAGTTTTCTATTTCTCTGCATTCTCTCTATTTCTCTCTGCATTCTTTCTATTTCTCCAACTATCTCTCTTATTTCTGTCTATTTCTCTCACTCTCTCTTATTTCTTTCTATTTCTCTCACTCTCTCTTATTTCTTTCTATTTCTCTCACTCTCTCTTATTTCTTTCTATTTCTCTCACTCTCTCTTATTTCTTTCTATTTCTCTCACTCTCTTATTTCTTTCTATTTCTCTCACTCTCTCTTATTTCTTTCTATTTCTCTCACTCTCTCTTATTTCTTTCTATTTCTCTCACTCTCTCTTATTTCTTTCTATTTCTCTCACTCTCTCTTATTTCTTTCTATTTCTCTCACTCTCTTATTTCTTTCTATTTCTCTCACTCTCTCTTATTTCTTTCTATTTCTCTCACTCTCTCTTATTTCTTTCTATTTCTCTCACTCTCTTATTTCTTTCTATTTCTCTCACTCTCTCTTATTTCTTTCTATTTCTCTCACTCTCTCTTATTTCTTTCTATTTCTCTCACTCTCTCTTATTTCTTTCTATTTCTCTCTCTCTCTTATTTCTTTCTATTTCTCTCACTCTCTCTTATTTCTTTCTATTTCTCTCACTCTCTTATTTCTTTCTATTTCTCTCACTCTCTCTTATTTCTTTCTATTTCTCTCACTCTCTCTTATTTCTTTCTATTTCTCTCACTCTCTTATTTCTTTCTATTTCTCTCACTCTCTCTTATTTCTTTCTATTTCTCTCACTCTCTCTTATTTCTTTCTATTTCTCTCACTCTCTCTTATTTCTTTCTATTTCTCTCACTCTCTCTTATTTCTTTCTATTTCTCTCTCTCTCTCTTATTTCTTTCTATTTCTCTCTCTCTCTCTTATTTCTTTCTATTTCTCTCTCTCTCTCTCTTATTTCTTTCTATTTCTCTCACTCTCTCTATTTCTCTCTGCATTCTTTCTATTTCTCCAACTCTCTCTCTCAGCTTTCTTTCTATTTCTCCAACTCTCTCTCTCAGCTTTCTGTCTATTTCTCTCACTCTCTCTTATTTCTTTCTATTTCTCTCACTCTCTCTATTTCTCTCTGCATTCTTTCTATTTCTCTCACTCTCTCTATTTCTCTCTGCATTCTTTCTATTTCTCAAACTCTCTCTCTCAGCTTTCTTTTTAGTTCTCTCTCTCTCTTATTTCTTTCTATTTCTCTCACTCTCTTTCTCATTACTTATTATCTTTATATCTATATATATTTTTCTCGGCTTTCTGTCTATTTCTCTCTCTCTCTCTCAACAAAACCACTGGCACTAACTCTACCTACTACTTCAGCAGATTCACGGGGCTGTCTGTACAAGTGTTAATTGATAATAAATACATTGAAAGTTCCAACCTAGAAAGAGGGCTCGAGTTCAGCAACACAGTTCCAGGAAATGGGGGGGGGGGGGGGGTCCCGCATGTGAAAACATTTCATAACATTACAGGAGAAAACGTAGAGGGGGGGGGGGAAATGGTCTTAATTTTTCCTTGCCCATCCCCACCTCGCCTGGTTCCACTGTTGTTTTGTTTTCTTTCCCATAGCCGTGGCGAGCGAGAAAGAGGCAATTTGTCTGGCCAGCTTTGTGAAGACACCAGCAGACGTCCATCCTTTTGGAAATGGCTCCATTTATTCTCCTGTTTATCTTAATCTACTCCAAGCAGCCATGGTGGCATTGTATCGATTTCTTTCTTTCTTTCACTAGCAGCTAGTGCCTCTGTGTGTATATGTGTGTCTGTGTGAGTGGCTAGTCAGGCTGTCTGTGTGTGTGTATGTGTGTCTGAGTGAGTGGCTAGTCAGGCTGTCTGTGTGTATATGTGTGTCTGTGTGAGTGGCTAGTCAGGCTGTCTGTGTGTGTGTATGTGTGTCTGTGTGAGTGGCTAGTCAGGCTGTCTGTGTGTGTGTATGTGTGTCTGTGTGAGTGGCTAGTCAGGCTGTCTGTGTGTGTATGTGTGTCTGTGTGAGTGGCTAGTCAGGCTGTCTGTGTGTGTATGTGTGTCTGTGTGAGTGGCTAGTCAGGCTGTCTGTGTGTGTATGTGTGTCAGAGTGAGTGGCTAGTCAGGCTGTCTGTGTGTATATGTGTGTCAGAGTGAGTGGCTAGTCAGGCTGTATGTGTGTGTTTTGCTCCATTCAAGGCGCCACGTCTGTGTGTATATTATTATGAAGGCCAAGACTAAGTGGTTCAATGCTGGTTTACTTCCTATACTACAGTGTTGTAATGTTAGTGAATCCACCCCCACCCTCACATACACACCCAACAACAGCGTAATGTATTTTTTTTGTTGTAAATGTGTGGCCATTTTCTAAAGTTTATCTCTCTCTCCCTCTGTATATATATATATATATATATATATTATTTACACCAATGCGTATAGACCAGTTGAAAATGTTAATCCTTTTAAAATTCAATTGTCATATCTTACAAATACTAATCGTGTTAAAATAACTAGAGGTAAGTAACGCTTCAAGTCGATCCCAGTCGCTTGTGTAGTGTAGGCCTTCGTAGAATATATAGACCCCTAGAAAACATCTTCATTCAAGAAAATTGTATCTTAATGTGCTTCTTTCATATAGATCTACTATGTAATTTTTAAAAATATACACACACAAATTAACAAATCAAAACACACACACCTCAGGAGTGCGACTCTCAGAGACCTCGTGCGTGAACATCTCTGCTATAGACTGTCGAGCCTGCGCAAGACACATTTTTTTAAATTTAATGCAACAAAAACGTCGATCAAACGGGACGAATAATTTGTGCCGTAAAAAGATTTGTAAAAAGTCTAATAACCAAATTGGGTTCACGTACTAAACTGTTAAAGTCAATGTCGTGACCATATTGAACTTGAATCAATTACTTTTAAAGTTGGTGTCATATGGCTGAAATAAACGTGTAATGTTGTTTGTTTGTTTTTTTACACACCGTATTAGTATTAGATGCTTAAAATAGTTAAAGAATTGAACCGTGTGATCAACGACATGTTTTGATTGGACTACCGGGCGAACAATTTTATAAAAATGCGAAAACACTTTTTTTTATTTTAAACTGTTAAGCTGTCAAGCAATAACTGGGGGTTAAGTGTTAGGACGACAACCAGCTCAAAATCTAGGTCAGATAATGGGGTCATAATGGGATATAGAACAAACAAACAAGTTTCTTTCGCCACTAAGTTGACATCTTCTCGAGTATTGACAACACAAGTCACAGATGTTGTGTGTGTGTGTGCAATGTATAACAGTGTAGCTGTTAAATGTCGTTTTATGTTTAGTATACGCGGTTTTAATCTTAGTGGATCATAGAGTAAAAGCATTTTAACCCTTCCCGTACCGACCTACTTCTATATATGCTGCCTTCAGTTCCGCTATATACGCGCCCGGGACTGTAAGGGTTAAAAAAAACTAGTCACGGAAAAACAAAAGTTTGTGAAACACTGATCTAGACCACACGTGGTTGGAAACCAGAGAGAACAAACGTGATCACGTCATACACAAGTATTCAGTACCCTCACCCTCTCCCCCACCACACATAAATCAGCCTCCCCTCCACACACACACACACACAAACGTCCAATCTCCCCTTTTTTTTTTCTAGATTTTTTCTTGTTTTGATACCTTGTATAGAGTTTTATTTTATGTTATAAATTATAGACGCTCCTTCTATCCAAGTGTTGGTCCTTTCTTAGCCCTTCCCGTACCGACCTACTTCTATCTATGCTGCCTTCAGTTCCGCTATATACGCGCCCGGGACTGTAAGGGTTAGTTAATCCTAAATAACTAATAACTGAATGGCGAATCATAAGACTACACCAACCCATCACCATCAATTAACAATTTAGGATCTACACACTCTGGGCTAATTCGTGAGCGTAACTTTCCATTAGGTTTTTTAAAAGGCCGAGGCCACGCGAGGGCGTCATAGTCAGCGTGCCGGTAAACAAATCAAAACAAACAATTCCAAATGAAAAAGAAAAAAAAAAGGAAGAAAAAAATCTATGTCGAGATGCCTGTTTGGAGGATCCCAGGATCTGACCTTAAAGTGGGGCCGACTATGGATCAGTCTACAGTCTATGACAATGGTGTGTATCAAGCGGCCCGCCAAGCCTTTTAGTGTAAAAGATGTTGGTAAACACTGCTTTATTATTTATAACTAGTAGTTATGCCCGTCAAAATGACTGAGAAAACGAAAGACTACAATGAGTTTTTTTTTAAGAGAGAAAGAACAAAAAACACAATATGACCAAAAACAAACTGTAGTGAGAACGCTTCTTTTGGTACTTAGTTTTTGTCATTGTTTATTGCTTACGGCCGCCCTGGCACTGGAACATGCATATTGATTATACGATATAATATACTGGTATATGCTAGTACTTTATATGCTTCTTTATACAGTATTTCAACAAGTAGGTATCATTAGACAAGAGGCACTGCGAGACTTTATATATATTAAGTAAAGTAAACGTAAAGTAGCTGTCGGACCATATTGAACTATAGGGACGGTCTGGCTGCATTCACCAGTTTCTATGGCCATGGTACACTAGGGTACTGTGTGACTAGCACAATGCCCAGCCGCCTATATTCACACCCCACCCCCAACTACTAATGTCAGGTACCCATCATAGCAGGGTGGTCTCAGGGGGACACCATTCCAGTCCCGGGGAACATCTCCTGGCCTTCACCAGGAGTCGAACCCACAACCTCCTGGTACGCCAGCTGAACGCGCTGAGGCTCGACCACCGTAGTCCATATATTATTATATATTGAAATGTATTGCATGGTCTTCCTCTGGCCCTATCATTGTTGCTCCTCGTCTGAGCCGCAGACAAAGGCTAAGCTCTACAACTCTATATTTGTGTTCACAGTGTTCATGTACTATTACAGTGGTTCCCAAATCTGTGCTCCGTAGAATATTGCTAAGGCTTTGGAAAAGAAAAAAACAACACCGTCAGCCTTGAGTTTATGTTAGTTTATATGTTGCTTTATATGTTTGTATGTTTAGATTTTGGCTTTTTCTCTATAGACTCCTAGGCCGTTTAATGTACCGGGCCAAAAGATTAATATATAAACTGGACCCCCCCCCCCCCCCGCCCAACCCGGCCAGTTTTTAATTTATTGTATCAACTATAATTCTGAATTTGTCAATTTATTTTTTTAAATAAACGTATTACTAATTATGTTAAGGTTATAAAATGGATCGCCCTTAAAACAATATTCAAAGTAATGTTTCTTTAAAAATGCTTTCAGATTCTCCGGGACCGGGATTTCCCGTGCAGCTAAATATTATTTACTTTTTTTTTTCCCCAGTGTTTGTTATTTTTTCTAATTGATTGTTTTTATTCTTTTAACAAAACAAATTGCAACCATTCGTTTCTCCGTCATTTTGACGGGGTATATTATCATAAATACTAGTTCTATCCTGTTTTTTGTCGTCTCGTTGTCGCTCCAATATGGCAGGGATCGGCAACGTAAGGCACGCGTGCCAAACTCGGCTCGCAGAGCATTTTCAGTGGCAGGTGGAAAACTCTCGAAAACTAAATTCAAGCTTGCACTTAAAGAAAAAAGGGCAGGAAACTTTAATGCTGTTGGCACGCTGAATGAATTAGAAATCCTACTCTGGCACATTAGTATCAAAAGATTGCTACTTCTGGGGGGGGGGGGGGACCTAGGGAAAGACGCATTGAGACAAAACTTCACTTCCAAAAGGGAGGAGCGAGTATTAAAAGTATGGGAACCACTGCTTTTATTACAAAAAAGGGTGCTTTTAATATTTTATGACAAAGTACGGGAACCACTGCTTTTATTACAAAGTACGGGAACCACTGCTTTTATTACAAAAAAGGGTGCTTTTAATATTTTATTACAAAGTACGGGAACCACTGCTTTTATTACAAAGTACGGGAACCACTGCTTTTATTACCAAGTACGGGAACCACTGCTTTTATTACCAAGTACGGGAACCACTGCTTTTATTACAAAGTATGGGAACCACTGCTTTTATTACAATGGGGAAAAAAAAGAGAAAAGGTCAACCGGTACGAATATAATGTAATATTCCCAGGACAATACAAGACAACAACAAAAACATACACATATAATGAACTAATCAATAGAGATAGTAGTCAATATTAAAACTGTCTAGACATGGAAATGATCATCGGGGCTTGTTCGGTGTATTCATATATCTAGATCTGACACAGTGTGGGCAGGTAGAGACTATCTCGGGGCTTGTTCGGTGTATTCATATATCTATATCTAACACAGTGTGGGCTGGTAGAGACTATCAGCTTAATCAAAGTACACTATTGAAATTTTAAATACAAAAAAAAAACCCATTTAATCCGTGCGACTTTATCCGTCTGGCCAATCAAATCTTTCTGTTCACAAGACGTTCAAAGGGACAGAATTAGAATGAAACAACGAAGAAAAGCTTACGCTATACAATAAATGTTACAGTAAAAAAAAACAATGGCCGCATTGTTAACAAAATAGTCTATAGTCTATTACCAAACAGAAAAGAAAAGTACACTAACCTGCGTAAAAAACAAAGATCAATTATTAATAACTTATCTTATATATTACAGCCTTGCATTTTTATGAGTGTTTTAAATGATGTTACTTTCATGTTTTTTCCTGGTTTGTTGAGGCAACCCGTTCCATGTGCGGATGCCACTCGGGGGAAAAAAAAGAGATAATTTATATGCATTTGTTCTCGCATTAGGAATAAGGAAAGTGTTTTTCGTCCTCATGTTTATCTAAGCATTGCAACAGGTTGTTATTGTGTTTCTAAATTAGAGTTCAATGCCTTATGTATTATTACCACTTTACTCTTTGCCCTTCTGAAGCTGATTGAGATGATTCGTTAAAAATTGAATTATAACGCATAAACTAATTCAATTTTAACCAGGTACCCGAATTAATGAAATAATACATTATTCAAAACCACGTAGGGCATTAAATAAGTTATTATTGAATAACACGGAGTTATCCATTTAAAGGACATCTGGTAAAGATCACACGTAAGAAGCATAAGCCACACAATAAAGTTAGAGTCTATGATAGATTACGGCCATGTCAAACTGTCAACGTCAGTGTTCTCGCTAATGAAGTTGGATCACTTCCGTTCTGTAGGCTAAGGTCTTTCTACGCCATTGTTGTTTTTTTACATTGAACTTTAAAATCTATACTATACAGTTCAGTACGGTGCAGTACGGCTACATGCACTGTAAGGTCTGGCATCAAGTACCTGGGGAAGTCTACGGTTTAATCCCGGGACTGGAGGGTGTCCTTAAGTCTACCCAGCTCTGATGGCTACCTGAGTTTAGTCGGGGTAAAGTAAAGGCGGCTGGGCATTGTGCTGGCCACATAATGCCCTCTTATGCCGTGGCCACAGATACTGGTGAACGCTGCTCCACCGGCCCCATGGATCAATTTGGTCAGAAGGGGTACTTTACTTACATTTAGGCAGCACTCAACGTTATTTCAGAACCGGTAAGCAGCACAAAAGAAAAGCTAGTCGCAAAAGGCCATCGTTCTCATAGCTTTTTTTTTTCAATCAGGACTCAATTTTCCTACTCGAAACCATAATTGAAAAAACAAACAAACATCGCTTATGTCCAAGACCACTTAATCGCCTAATTGTAACAACTACAATACCAAAGACTATAATAAGATGGACTGCTTGCTCTTTTTTTTTTTTTTAGAGCGTATGTTCTTTTTCCGTGCGCATCCAATAACGGTGACTTGGACGCTCATGCGTCTGCCTAAATGTTGCCGCTGTGTACAACTTTCGTTTACAATTTTTCATTGAGAAAATGCTAGCGATTAAATAAAACGGAAGTGAACAGTGCAAAAGGGAATCGGGAATTCCGAAAAGAAGTCATTCGAGTCACCAACGAGCAGAAATTTTAAAGCAAACGGTCCATCGTATTATAGTCTATGATAATATACTAATGTTGTTTTTGTTGGTCCGAAATATGAATTTAAGATATCGACGACGTGACTAGAGCAATGCATTAAATTTACTGAGCGGCAGGGGCGCACCAAACCCACACGCCCTCTTTCGTGTGTATTAACTGTAACCCTTGCACCTCCCTGCACACCTCCGGGCGCATTGTTAACATTAACAGACAGGGTAAACTGTTTTTTTTTTTAAGACTGGATTTAATCTACTGGACAACATTAATTCTCCAGCAATTCTATTTGCCCCCCCCCCCCACCAACACCCCCCCCCTCTCTCCCAATTCCACCCCTTGCCCATTCCCGCCACTACAACAAGAGGACGAAGAAATCGATCCATCGGACAACATACGTTTTAATGGCCTCTCTCTCTCTCTCTAAAATTCAGCCGGGTCAGTTTTGAATCATTTAGTGCTGAGACATTTCGGTTTGGGGGTGGGAGTGGGGGGGGGCAATGGAACGCGGACTGGTTTCATAAAAAGGAGTTTACACACACAGAGATATATCAGCGCCCCCACCCGCCCGGGGCCTTTTTTCTCTCTCTCCCTTAACCTTCTCCCCCCTCCGTTTCTCTTTTTCTTCTATTTATGACCAGAACATAATATTACCTATTGCACAATCTTACTTTGAAACGTTTCCTGAAACACGGGCGTGTTATGTTTTATCTCACCCGTCTCTGTGGCCACGGCATTCTAGGGGATTGTGTGGCCAGCACCATGCACAGCCGACTAAGTTCAGAGCTGGGTAGACTCAGAAACACCCTCCTGACATGGGAAAAAAAAATCCTAGCCTGCGCCAGGATTCGAAGCCAGGACCTTCGGCACGCCAGCCGAACGCGCTGCCGTACGGTCACTATGCCCTGTTTAGTTACTCAGGCTTGGATCTAAATATAACACTGTCATTTTGAGTGTCAACTGTTTGACCTTTTTTTTTACATCTACATACAGCATTTTTTACATCTACTCCACATCAAATGGCAGGAAACAGTCACAAATGTGGAGGTGCCCAGGAGAAGCCATATGCTGAGCATAAACTCAATCCTGGGTGAGAGGCGCCGGCGATGGATGGGCTATGTCCACAGGATGGGTGCGGAGCGCATCCCAAGAGCCCTACTGTATGGAGAGCTGGCAGCCGGCACAAGAAAGAGGGGTCGCCCTTGCCTGCGGTTCAAAGACGTCTGCAAGATAGACTTATTACTGGCACGCATTGAGCCCAACGCGTGGGAGAGCCATGCTGAGGAACGCACCTCCTGACGGTCCAAGGTGCGCGAGGGCACTCAAGCTGCAGAAGCCACCCTCACAGAAAGAAGCGAAGAGAAACGAGCCAGGAGAAAGGCGAGAGGCAGAGAGAAAGGATCATGCTCCATCGTCCCTTGATGATGGAAGGATGCCATATACATACAGCAGACTCTTGACCAAAAATAAACAAATAAAAAAAAATAAACAGCTCTAATCAATGCAAAAAAAAAATTGATATTCATAGGCCCAGTCAAATTTGATCAATAATCAATGTATTTTTGGTTTCATTTCCACCAATGTTGTTCATCAACTTACTATAAAACTACTCAAAAAGATATTTCTGAGAGCTCCAAACTCATCTTCGCCCAAAGGCGTTTGTTTAACCAAAGACTATAATAAGACAAATTACAAATTACATATTTATATAGCGCTATTCATAACAAAGTCTTCGAATGCGCTTTCCATTTACCATCTGTTATTAAAATAAATAAAAAAGTGTGTTTTTAGTTTTGTTTTAAAAATGTCTATATTGTCAGCTTGTTTGATTTTGTTTGGGAGACGGACCGCTTGCTTTGATATTTCTGCTATTTGATAACTTGAAACAGTTTCGGAATTTCCGATCGCACTAAGTCCTCTAGACCAGGGGTCGGCAACCTTTTGCTAATAGTTTTTCAAACTAGGTATTTCTAAATCATTCAGCGTGCAAACAGCCTAAAAGTCAACCTGATCTTTTATTCTTGTTTTATAATTATTTTTTTGTATAAGAATTAATTTAACTCCGTAGCAAGACCAATGCCAAAAGCAAAGGAAATCTAGACTATAGAAAAAATCGTGAAAACGTTTTATATTTAATATATTTTTAATATCTTTTTATTTGCATTAATACCAAATACAAAATTGTATTACTTTATATACCATTTCATTTATGTAAACTATTTTGTAAACAGTATTATTTGGTTGTCAAGATAAGGTTCTAGCAACTACTAATAATCATTATATTTTGTTCTCTCTTTTTTTTTCCAGTAGGAGGCGCGTCCGGATTCTTACATCCTTGCCCCTCCTTTGGGTAAGTTTAGGTGAGAGCCGTAGCTCGGGGTGACTAAGACTTCCCACACACCTGTGTGAAAAATCTAATCGCACGAGGCGGAGAAGATCTACACGTTGTGTGGGGAATTCTCAGTTAAACTGAGATTATCTTAACTTTGTTTTAGTTCCTATGTATATAGTAACAATTATCGTTCAGCGGAACTCATACGTTGTAATCATACAAACTGGGTAGTTAATGTAATGTTTAAAAAATATGCATGTAATTTTTTGTCATATAATATGTATATAATTTTAACTACTCTCTACAGTTTGGTCATTATAAAGTTAAGTTCTAGGTTAGTTAGTTTTTATAAAAGATAAATGAGAACATAATACTAGAAATATTAGCGCAAAAAAAAAAAACGGGTTAATTATCTCCCTTTAATTAAAATAAAGTTTATAAATTTGATTCGATAGTTAGTGATGTCTAACAAGTTATGTTTTGTAATATAACAAATATTACTGACTAGATGTTTATTTATATATATCCAGCATTATGGTATTCATTACAAGATTTAATTATTAGAGGTACAAAATTAATTTACGTTAAAAAATTGTAAATAAACATTTCCTGCATTAATTGTTTGTCCCCTTTAACCGTAATGGGTTATCTTTTAAACATTAATAATTATTACAACAATCGCATAATACAATGCTATTAATATTAAAAAGTGTCTCTGATATTTATTAAATTCATAAAAAACAAATTTTGTTTTAGAATTTCTTATATTTATGTTTGATTAAAAAGAAGATGAGCATAACAACTCGTTTCACTGTAATTAGTCTCAATGACCGCCTTGTCTTGAATGCTCTTCGCTAATTTATAATGGCAGATACATATTTAGTCATTTCTTATTAGTGAAGTGTAAGTGACCTCTTTAAATGCTGAAATGCACAGGTGTAAGTTGAACCAAAATCTGAAAGTAGAGCGAATTTCTGGCAGTGGAGAATAGCAGACGATTTCTTATTCTTCCCTAAGCAGCTTCCCTCCAGATTTCCCGCAAATCGACACCTTTTGATTTTGATGTCCTTTTTCTTTAAATGTTTAAAATTCAACTGGCTGCGTTTTAAAAATCGCCAATATCCCACCACTTAAAAAAAAAAAACATCTATATCAAAGAATGTTGTGGTAAGATCAAGCCAGTTAGGCTTGAAGAGGTATGAAAAATTGAGTCGTTGAATTTGAAAGTCTTGTCATTCTTGTCTTTGTTTAGAAAACTCCGCTTCGAGTGCTTCAATGTACTTCTGAAAAAGCCTAACTATCTATCTTAATATATGCCTTAATTAGAGGGAAATACATGTGGCGGAATGTTTTGAAATTAATTTCACTTAAGATATATGGAAATCCATTCCAGTGGTCTAACCGTTCAAGTGCTGTTTGACCCCGTCCATGTAAATGTGTTCAACACACTGAAATGTGTCACTCTGTCACTCCGAAACATCGGCTTCAACAGTCAGTTTTCATCATTCAGAACCGGAAAATGTTTTTTTTTTCATCAATAAAAAACACAACTTGGAAATCTCTCGCATGCCATTTAAAATTGCTCTTCGTGCCAAGTTTGGCACGCGTGCCTCAGGTTGCCGATCTCTCCTCTGGGCTTCCGGTTTAGTAATTCGCTATGATTTTTCTCAATAGAAAATTAAGATTAAAATCGAAAGTTGTATAGAGCGGAGACCTTTACTGCAATCGTAGGAGCGTAGCAGTCTTTCAAGACAGCCTTATTGGATGCGCACGGGAAAAAAAGAACATAATATAAGCTCTAAAAATAGAGCAAGTGGTCCATCTTATTATAGTCTTTGGTTTAATGTTGTTTTCAGTTATGAAACTTTGAACAGGTAAACGAGCAGTTTCGTTATGGTTTTTTTTCTTTTTGTTATGTTTTTTTTTGTTCGCTTTAAACAAAAGTTATTATAGGAGTCGTCAAAAAAAAAAAAAAATTTGGGAAAAGGTGTTTTGGCGCAGCATTCTGATTTGAGTCGAAAACTGCGAAAAGTCTCATTCTATGATTATGCAAGTTTTTAAAAGACAGGTGTGTGTGTGTGTGTGTGTGTGTTTTAAACCAGGGTATATAAAAACGCTGGATGTCGGTGCCACTGATTGGTTAGATTTTATTGGAAGATCATACTTAGACAATGGTTGGGGGAAAAGGGATATGGGGAGGAGGGGGGGGGGGGTGCCAGACACATGGGTGTCAAAAGGAGGACATCGAGAGACAAAAAAGAGGACATTATGTGTTTCAATTGGATAGTTTCGCATTAAACCCGCAATGAGTATAATTTCATTACGAGAGCTGCAAACAAGTGTGAATCGGTAAACTGAGCAAGAAACAGTTGTTTTTTTAAATTACAAATAGGCTGAAAGGCAGCTCTCATTTGGTTGGTTGGCAACTTTAAAAAAAAACAAAAAACTTTACAGCTCATGCAAGGGTCTTTTAAAATAAACGGATCGTTCTTTTCTTGTACAAATGATCACTTGTTAATTTTTTATATTCTTAACTTGTTAATACTATTTTTAAAATTGTATTAATCTTTATGAATACACAACATAAAATATAACAAAATCCGGACATTTTAACAGGTTTTGTTTTGCCAGACGGACAGAGGACAATAGTCTAAAAAGGAGAACATGTCCTTCTTTTGCTGGACGTCTGGCAACCCTAGGGAGGGGGTGATAGATAGTTACAGTTCAAAACACTCTGCCATTTTTATGGTATCGAAACTCCATTATGAGTCAAGCGAAGTGATCTTTAAACAACAACAAAAATGGTCGGTAGCATTCACCCATGACCAGGCAATGCGCAGGCACAGTCATTCAAGGCTTTTAGTCTCGTCAAAGTAGGGATGAGGTTTGGAAGGATGGAGGGGGGGGGGCACAGTGATTCACCGGATATTGCGGTGTTTGTACGTGCAGTTTTAACACCCGGGGAGCTAGATAGCCGGTGGGCATGGGGCCGATGAGCTTTTTTAATGAGCTAGTAACACCGTTGTATGAAGCATAAAAAAAGCCCTCCCCCCCCCCCCCCCCCCCTGGTCATTGATGTATGATTATCAATTTGGTCACGTGAGGGGGTTGTACGGCCCAGGACACCGTGCCCTGACAACTGTTATCTCATAGGATTTGAACCAACAGATAGCCTCGAAAACACGAAAGCAACACAACGACAAAAACAAATACTTCCGAAGTGACCTACCTCAAAAATATCTGCATCTAACTTCCTAGTCTTCTGTGCTTGTGTCAACGCCTCCTGCACGTACTCCACTGCTGTTTTGGGGTAAGACTAGGATGAAAAACACAAACAAGAGAAAACTAAGCATTCAGAGTTCTTGCTATAGAATCAGTTCAAAAACTCTCAAACAACAAGTAAAGGCTGCTGGGCATTGCGCTGGCCACGCAACGCCCTGGTATGCTGTGGCCACAGAAACTGGCGAACGCAGCTACACCGGCCTTATGGTCCGACGGGATGGATGAATAAAAAAAATGCTCACAAATATATTCTAGCAATGGACTGTACTGATTGTCTAAGTATATTCACCAGTGGTATCTATCTATATCATAGTGAGCAAGCAGACCACGATGATCAATGGTGGGCCATCACGATGATCAATGGTGGGCCATCACGATGATCAATGGTGGGCCATCACAATGATCAATGGTGGGCCATCACGATGATCAATGGTGGGCCATCACGATGATCAATGGTGGGCCATCACGATGATCAATGGTGGGCCATCACGATGATCAATGGTGGGCCATCACGATGATCAATGGTGGGCCATCACGATGATCAATGGTGGGCCATCACGATGATCAATGGTGGGCCATCACGATGATCAATGGTGGGCCATCACGATGATCAATGGTGGGCCATCACGATGATCAATGGTGGGCCATCACGATGATCAATGGTGGGCCATCACGATGATCAATGGTGGGCCATCACGATGATCAATGGTGGGCCATCACGATGATCAATGGTGGGCCATCACGATGATCAATGGTGGGCCATCACGATGATCAATGGTGGGCCATCACGATGATCAATGGTGGGCCATCACGATGATCAATGGTGGGCCATCACGATGATCAATGGTGGGCCATCACGATGATCAATGGTGGGCCATCACGATGATCAATGGTGGGCCATCACGATGATCAATGGTGGGCCATCACGATGATCAATGGTGGGCCATCACGATGATCAATGGTGGGCCATCACGATGATCAATGGTGGGCCATCACAATGCCCATCCACCTTACTTATCCCCCCCCCCCCCCCCAACTAATTCCAGGTACCCATCAGAGCTGAGTAGACTCAGGGACACACCTCTCGAGTCCCGGGGGAACTAATCCTAGCCTTCACCAGGATTCGAACCCAGGTTCTTCGGTACGCCAGCAGAACGCGCTGCCGGCTTGACCACCCTGCCCCCTAAACATTACTGTCGGGATCTCTTTGTCCCTTGACCGGATGCCTTTAGTGTGTACACTGTACACACACTTATGTTGATTTGAAACTTGTAGCGTACACGAACAATCCCGCGAATTTGCCGGGCAAGCCATTGTAGTAAGGTACTTTTGCTTAATTGTTTTTTATTTCTTATAATAGTATAATAGTTTATCAAGGATAAACAGATTAAACGCTTTTTCTTATAGATAGCATCTCAAAGTTTACTAATACTATTTTCTATCGCATGCCCAGTCGGATACGCACAAACGTTGAGAACCGCATCTCACATTTACTAATACTATTTTCTATCGCATGCCCATTAGGATAGGCACAAATGTTGAGAACCGCATCGCACAGTTTACTAATACTATTTTCTACCGCATGCCCAGTGGCTAGGCACAAACGTTGAGAACCGCATCTCACAGTTTACTAATACTATTTTCTATCGCATGCCCAGTCGGATAGGCACAAACCTTGAGAACCGCATCTCACAGTTTACTAATACTATTTTCTATCGCATGCCCAGTCGGATAGGCACAAACCTTGAGAACCGCATCTCACAGTTTACTAATACTATTTCCTATCGCATGCCCAGTAGCATAGGCACAAATGTTGAAAACCGCATCTCACAGTTTACTAATACTATTTTCTATCGCATGCCCAGTGGCTAGGCACAAACGTTGAGAACCGCATCTCACAGTTTACTAATACTATTTTCTATCGCATGCCCAGTCGGATAGGCACAAACCTTGAGAACCGCATCTCACCGTTTACTAATACTATTTTCTATCGCATGCCCAGTCGGATAGGCACAAACCTTGAGAACCGCATCGCACAGTTTACTAATACTATTTTCTATCGCATGCCCAGTAGGATAGGCACAAATGTTGAGAACCGTATCTCACAGTTTACTAATACTATTTTCTATCGCATGCCCAGTAGGATAGGCACAAATGTTGAGAACCGCATCTCACAGTTTACTAATACTATTTTCTATCGCATGCCCAGTAGGATAGGCACAAATGTTGAGAACCGCATCTCACAGTTTACTAATACTATTTTCTATCGCATGCCCAGTAGGATAGGCACAAATGTTGAGAACCGCATCTCACAGTTTACTAATACTATTTTCTTTCGCATGCCCAGTCGGATAGGCACAAACCTTGAGAACCGCATCTCACAGTTTACTAATACTATTTTCTATCGCATGCCCAGTAGGATAGGCACAAATGTTGAGAACCGCATCTCACAGTTTACTAATACTATTTTCTATCGCATGCCCAGTGGCTAGGCACAAACGTTGAGAACCGCATCTCACAGTTTACTAATACTATTTTCTATCGCATGCCCAGTCGGATAGGCACAAACCTTGAGAACCGCATCTCACAGTTTACTAATACTATTTTCTATCGCATGCCCAGTCGGATAGGCACAAACCTTGAGAACCGCATCGCACAGTTTACTAATACTATTTTCTATCGCATGCCCAGTGGCTAGGCACAAACGTTGAGAACCGCATCTCACAGTTTACTAATACTATTTTCTACCGCATGCCCAGTAGGATAGGCACAAACGTTGAGAACCGCATCTCACAGTTTACTAATACTATTTTCTATCGCATGCCCAGTCGGATAGGCACAAACGTTGAGAACCGCATCTCACAGTTTACTAATACTATTTCCTATCGCAAGCCCAGTCGGATAGGCACAAACGTTGAGAACCGCATCTCACAGTTTACTAATACTATTTCCTATCGCAAGCCCAGTTGGATAGGTACAAACGTTGAGAACCGCAACTCACAGTTTACTAATACTATTTTCTATCGCATGCCCAGTAGGATAGGCACAAATGTTGAGAACCGCATCTCACAGTTTACTAATACTATTTTCTATCGCATGCCCAGTAGGATAGGCACAAACGTTGAGAACCGCATCTCACAGTTTACTAATACTATTTTCTATCGCATGCCCAGTCGGATAGGCACAAACGTTGAGAACCGCATCTCACAGTTTACTAATACTATTTCCTATCGCAAGCCCAGTCGGATAGGCACAAACGTTGAGAACCGCATCTCACAGTTTACTAATACTATTTTCTACCGCATGCCCAGTAGGATAGGCACAAACGTTGAGAACCGCATCTCACAGTTTACTAATACTATTTTCTATCGCATGCCCAGTCGGATAGGCACAAACGTTGAGAACCGCATCTCACAGTTTACTAATACTATTTTCTATCGCATGCCCAGTAGGATAGGCACAAATGTTGAGAACCGCATCTCACAGTTTACTAATACTATTTTCTATCGCATGCCCAGTCGGATAGGCACAAACGTTGAGAACCGCATCTCACAGTTTACTAATACTATTTCCTATCGCAAGCCCAGTCGGATAGGCACAAACGTTGAGAACCGCATCTCACAGTTTACTAATACTATTTTCTATCGCATGCCCATTAGGATAGGCACAAATGTTGAGAACCGCATCTCACAGTTTACTAATACTATTTTCTATCGCATGCCCAGTAGGATAGGCACAAAGGTTGAGAACCGCATCTCACAGTTTACTAATACTATTTTCTATCGCATGCCCAGTCGGATAGGCACAAACGTTGAGAACCGCATCTCACAGTTTACTAATACTATTTCCTATCGCAAGCCCAGTCGGATAGGCACAAACGTTGAGAACCGCATCTCACAGTTTACTAATACTATTTTCTACCGCATGCCCAGTAGGATAGGCACAAACGTTGAGAACCGCATCTCACAGTTTACTAATACTATTTTCTATCGCATGCCCAGTCGGATAGGCACAAACGTTGAGAACCGCATCTCACAGTTTACTAATACTATTTTCTATCGCATGCCCAGTAGGATAGGCACAAATGTTGAGAACCGCATCTCACAGTTTACTAATACTATTTTCTATCGCATGCCCAGTCGGATAGGCACAAACGTTGAGAACCGCATCTCACAGTTTACTAATACTATTTCCTATCGCAAGCCCAGTCGGATAGGCACAAACGTTGAGAACCGCATCTCACAGTTTACTAATACTATTTTCTATCGCATGCCCATTAGGATAGGCACAAATGTTGAGAACCGCATCTCACAGTTTACTAATACTATTTTCTATCGCATGCCCAGTAGGATAGGCACAAAGGTTGAGAACCGCATCTCACAGTTTACTAATACTATTTTCTATCGCATGCCCAGTCGGATAGGCACAAACGTTGAGAACCGCATCTCACAGTTTACTAATACTATTTCCTATCGCAAGCCCAGTCGGATAGGCACAAACGTTGAGAACCGCATCTCACAGTTTACTAATACTATTTTCTACCGCATGCCCAGTAGGATAGGCACAAACGTTGAGAACCGCATCTCACAGTTTACTAATACTATTTTCTATCGCATGCCCAGTCGGATAGGCACAAACGTTGAGAACCGCATCTCACAGTTTACTAATACTATTTTCTATCGCATGCCCAGTAGGATAGGCACAAATGTTGAGAACCGCATCTCACAGTTTACTAATACTATTTTCTATCGCATGCCCAGTCGGATAGGCACAAACGTTGAGAACCGCATCTCACAGTTTACTAATACTATTTCCTATCGCAAGCCCAGTCGGATAGGCACAAACGTTGAGAACCGCATCTCACAGTTTACTAATACTATTTTCTATCGCATGCCCATTAGGATAGGCACAAATGTTGAGAACCGCATCTCACAGTTTACTAATACTATTTTCTATCGCATGCCCAGTAGGATAGGCACAAACGTTGAGAACCGCATCTCACAGTTTACTAATACTATTTTCTATCGCATGCCCATTAGGATAGGCACAAATGTTGAGAACCGCATCTCACAGTTTACTAATACTATTTTCTATCGCATGCCCAGTAGGATAGGCACAATGTTGATAATAATGATAACCGCAGCTTTTGGCGTTATCGGCGGATATATAAATGTAAGAGATAGAGCGGTACGACTGGGGGTGTGCGGGATCTGGGTTAGGGGAGGGGGGGGGAAGGGGTAGCATGAAGACTTACATGTGATTGAGATAATAATTCCTTCATGATAAATGTGTCGTAGATTTGTCGGCCTTCTTTGATCCGTTCTTCGTCCGTCTCCAGCTTCTGGAACCGCCTGATCTGGAGATGAAGAAGAAAACAATAATCAACCCTTTGTGAGCATCAAACAGAACAGTGCATTAGTACTGGGAGCGTAGGACGCAATAATCTTCTTTATAGAAGGAGCGTCCGTAATGTATAAGATAATTAAACTTAGTACTTGAGTAAAATAAAACTATGTCCAACCAAAGACTTGCTCTATTTTTAGAGCTTATTTGTTCTTTTTCCGTGCGCATTCAATAACGCTTTAGGGTTGGGGAGCCAGTAAAAACCTATTTTTTACATTTTTACACGCACCATGATAATTTTTGGTATATAGAGACAGATAGTACAAACAGGCCCGAGTAAGTATACGTTAAAAAAAAAAAATTCTGATGGCTGCGATTGAAATGGCGGCCATTGTGGAAATTTTGGTTAACGATTTACCACGCACAATAAAACGTAACAACTTGATTATTTATCAAGATAATGTATTGCAACTTTGCTGAAATATTTATAAGCTATATTTTTTATAAAATTAGCAGATGAATTTTGGTTAAATTGATAAATAAAATTTATATGAATTTTTAAGTAGGCTATAGGACATAGGAAAAAAAATAAATGTAATTACTAAAAAATTTTATTAAATTTTAATTTAAGGAAAACTATAACTCGTATCGAAAATTCATCTGGTAACTTTGATTATTTACATGTAATAAATGCATGCAAAAAATTTCATAAAGATCGGTTCATAAATAAGGAAGTTAATTTAAAAAAGAAGAAGAAAAAGTAGTATTTTGAGAAAAAAAAAACTAGGGAAAAAAAATTGGGGAGTAAAATGAAAAAATTCAATTTTCTCATCTAATTCATAATGGTTTGTTGTAAAAAATTTTTCCCCACAAAGACAAGATGTTAACCATTAATTTCATGTATATTAATTTATAATTAAAATCATTTTTTATATTACTGTAGTGTAAAAATGTTTTTTAAAAAATATATAAATTCTGATGTATAACCATTACAAATGCAATTTTTAAATTTAAATAATGTTACTAAAATTTCCGAACTAAATGTTTTAGATCCAGGAATAGTTAAAGTATACAACTTAGGCAAAAGCTTAAAAATTGAATTTTCTGGCATTTAGATCAGTTTCACTGCCGTCCCTACCCTTAAATGACTTCTACGCTCCTACGTTTGCCTAAATGTTTCCGCTGTACACAACTTTCGATTTTAATTTTAATTTTTCATTGAGAAAATCATGGAGATTAAATACAGTGGAAGTCTACAGTGCAAAATGGAATCGAGAATTACGAAAAGAAGTAATTCGAGTCAACAAATAGCAGAAATATTCAAGCAAGCGGTCCATCTTATTCTAGTCTTAGGTCCAACGACGAAACCAAAATTTGCATATGTAAATGAGATTCAAAATGGAGTGCAGAGGACGCCCGTTGGCTCCCTATTGACTGCAGCTTACTTATTTATGGATTAATTTTGAGGGAATAGACTGTGAGCTAAGGGCAATGCACTCTTAAACTATTTGGATTGTAGTGAATTATACTAAAGGAACAGAACAATTGCATCATATACATGTAGACAAGTTTTCCACCTTAGTAATTAAGTCAATATTAAAACATTGAATATTGAAGAGGGAAAAAATGAAATAGAGTGGCTGAGCGTCAAAGACATCGCCACTGTACAAACCTTTAAAAAAAAAATTCCACTAAAAATGGTATTTCGTAATTAAATACTAAAGCAATTTTTAAACTAAAAAGTGTTGGTTGGGGGTTGGGGGAGTTCCCATAAGGCATCCCTCACCCGCCGCTAGTTATTAGCTCTCGGAATCAATACATCACCGACCAATCAAACGGAACGTGCAAAAAGCACATTTTTTTTGGTGGCAGACGACAAAAAAAAATAAAAAATAAAAAAAACAAGACTGAAGCAAAATTACGTGGGAGAGGAGGAAGAAAAAAAAAGGGGGGGGGGCGGTAATTTTTCTGTGTGTATGTCCCATCCCCCCTACTTTTTTTTTCAAACAGGAAATGTAAGTATTAATTAAATGGCTGGTATGTTAAACCTGCTGGGATGGTCTTGTAGCGGGGAAAGTCCAGGGTGCAAGAAGAGAATGTTGGGAGCCAGGGAGAATTTTAAGCCAGTTGGCAGTGTGTGAGTGTAGGTGTGGGGAATCTGCTACACGGATGTAACGCGCCCCCGTGTGTGTGTGTGAGTGTGTGTGTGTATTTGTGTTTGCGTTCGTGCGTGCGTGCGAGACACTCATTTGGACTACAAGTCCAGGGAAATAATTTCCTGCCTTCATAAGTGACTTCAACGGAGTGAGGAGTGGGGAAACACTTGATAGATATACAAACATGCAAAGTGTACACATAGTCAGTAGATAGAATTCACTACAGTAGAATCTGATTTAACGTACTCGAGGTATATCATTTAATATTACGGTATTACGGTATTACCTTATACCTTTTTTAAAATATGTATATATATATATATGGGGCATGGTGGTCGAGTGGCAGAACGATTGACTGGCGTACCGAAGGTCCTGGGTTCGAGAATCCTGGTGTGAAGGGTGTCCCTGAGTCTATCCAGCCAAGATGGATACCAGACTTTAGTTGAGGAAAAGTAAATGATCACAATCCCCTAGTATGGTTGGACGCTGGATTCATTAACACGACATTTAGCGTTTAAATACAATTAAAAAAATATATACCGGCATGCATTATGCATACCTAATAATAAAAATGAATCAGCCATTTTCTGTAGGGAAAAGGCACGACGCAATAATTGATAGTGATAGTATACTAGTTGAGAACCAGTACATTACAACACAGCAAAAGTCCCTCTCCTTTATCCCAAACCCCTCGAACTACAACTTGCCCCCCAATACTTTCTTCACCGAGCAACCCTAACAGCCTCTCAGACATTGCCTAATGACCCCAGGCTGTGCCAAGGAAAAGTCTATTAAACGAGATGTGACTAGTAACTCCAGCAGGCACCGTCTAGTCGCCCCATGACGACGGCGTCCCCTCTCGCGACGTGAATAAAGCCAACAGCGTTGGCCGCCCCAACCTCTTTCCAACATCTAGTACCGACTATTGCCCCCCCCCCCAATCATCCCCGCCATCACTTCCCACACGACCAACATTCTACAATATTATTTGTTTAAATAGTTTTTCACACAAAGTTGCCTAGGTTGTGACTTGATCAGATTTCGATCGACCGATGCACACATTACATGATCGCTAAACACTGCTGCGGGCTCCCCACGAGTCATACTAGCAAAAAGAAATACGGGGCTTGGAACCGAAGGTTTAGGGGGGGGGGGAGAGAAAGGGGGCGTGGACACGAAGCTTCTTACTAAATGTTCCCAGGGAACATTTTTTATCATGCTTAAATAGATTCGACTTTTTCTTGACAATGCCTAACGGTACAAGAGAAATATATTAAAAAAATTAATTAATTAATAATTCCATTTTGCCACTAACTAGAACAGGAATGGGTATTGAGTGAGTGCAGTCATGTTTATAGCATCGTTAGATTTCATACGGCTAATCAATATAAATTGAGCCAAGTAGGCTTACTGAAGATACATTCATTGTGTTAATATTGATCATGGAATCAGATTGGCCAGCTTATACAGAAATAGGTATAGCCCAAGCGAATACATGAATACAACACAATAACAACATGTTGCAATGCTCAGATAAACAGAAGGGTTAAAACAAACAACACTTTCATTATCCCTTATGACTTATGCGAGAACAAATGCATATAAGTACTCTTTCTTCCCGAGCGGCATCCGGGCATGAAATGGGTTGCCTGAACAAACAAAAAAAAAAAAAAAAAAAAAAAAAAAAAAAAAAAAAAAAAAAAAAAAAAAAAGTTACTTTACATCATTAAAAAAAAAAGTAATAAAAATGCATGACTAGACGCGGACCACGGATGAGCATAGTACGCAATAATCTTCTTTATAGAAGGAGCGTCTGTAATGAATAAGATAAGAAGACTTATTTTTTGGTCCTGATTTAGTTTTGCTATGTATGCAGATTCAGAACCAACCAACAGCGCTGGCACTAGGGAAACAAACAGTCTGCACACTTATACAAAACGTAAGAGCTAGCGCTTTGTGGTGGCGCCGTAACAACCCAAACAACAGTTCAATGTGCGTACATATCAAACCGACACACACCGCACACAACTCCGGGTTTGGAGAAAGGGTTGGTGGGGGGGGGGTTGCTTAATACCACCAATTATGTGTATGTCTCCGTGAAAGACTGAGCCATGTCAGTGTGACATATGAGTCAAGAACAAAGAGACGTATATGAATAAAAACAATCAAGCCATACGTTTTCTTTTCCATTGTCATTGTGTTAGTAATTTAAGTACCCGTTGGACCAAATTGCTCATAGGGCCGGTGGAGCAGCGTTCACCAGTTTCAGTATCCACGGCATAATAAGGGATTGTGTGGGCAACCGCCTTTATTTTACCCCCAATTAATGTCAGGTATCCATCAGAGCTGGGTAGACTCAGGGACACCCTCGAGTCCAGGGGGGTAAAAATCCTAGACTGCACCAGGATTCGAACCCAGGACCTTTGGTACGCCAGTCGAACGCACTGTCGCTCGGTCAGTGTGCCCCAGGACCCTTCCTCTTATCACTACTAAAAGATCGTTGGGATGAAAAAGCGGCAAGTGTCAACTCATTTAACTAATGATGGGCTACCAATGAAAACGTTTTCTTACGACTAGGGACTCGAGTGTGGGAGTTGTACAAGTTCTACCTGCCAACTAAAAGGAGTTTTCACGGTGTGCCACTACAACAACAACCATTACACGCCTGTCAATTCGCGCTTATTCATGCCGCCACCAAGACAGGAAATGTCTGCACCACAAGACATAAAAACATAGACTATAATATACATGGACCGTTTGCTTTAGTATTTCTGATATATGATGACTCGAAACACTGATTTTCGGAATTTCCGATTCGTTGTTTCCTTTGCACTTCCGTTTTATTGAATCGCTTCGATTTTCTCAATGAAAAATTAAAATTAAAATCGAAAGTTGTATAAAGCGGAAACATTTAAGAAACAACGAGGAGCGTAGAAGTAATTTAAGGCAGCCTTATTGGTTGCGCACTGAAAAAAAGTTGATATAAGCTCTAAAAAAAAATAGAGCAAGCGGTCCATCTTATTATAGTCTATGACAAAAAGCACAACGTTCTATATATATATATATATATATATATATATATATATATATGCACCGTAATTTACAAGTCTCGGGAGGGTATGTATAGTCAAAAATGATACGTCCAGTTGACACAGATTCGAAAGTGGACAGTGAAGATGAGAGGTTAAGAGGAAGGAGGGAAGAAGTGAGATATTATAACACAGCTAAGACTGGCCAGAAGTAATATTGTAGACATGATGGTGTGAGTGCAGAGGTAGCGCCAAATTTTGAAATTTAAAAACAATAAACGGATAATCGTTTATTCTTAAATTTATTATTCATTGCCATCAATGCCTAAAACAATAAGTGTCTTAATAATAAGTTTCTTGGCAATAGGTGTAAACGATAAGCGCTGTTTGAGTGTATGTTTGTTTGTGTGTCTGTGGAATGGGTCAATATGGGGAAACTTCAAGTAGTGTTGAATAATAAACGCGCCACATGCAAAGACTTTAGTACTGGAACACGCGTCAGAATCCCTGCGTGTGATTCGGCCATGACTGGACGCCATTAGCAGAAACCTAACACGGTGCAAGTCTCGGACAGAGAGATAGAGAGAGAGAGAGACAGAGAGAGAGAGACAGAGAGAGAGAGACAGGGAGAGAGAGAGAGACGGGGGAAGGGGAGGGAGAATGGGAGAAAATTCGAGAGAGGGAGAATGAGAGAAAATGAGAGACAGTGATGGAGAAGACGGAAATACAAAATTAAAATAGAGAAAAAGGAGAAAAGAGAGAGAGATAAAGAATCATAGAAAGAGGGAAAGGCGCTAAGAGAGTGAGAGAAAGAGGGAGTGAGAGAAAGAGGGAGCGAGAGAGAGAGGGAGAGAGAATGTTATAGTTATAGAGCAAAATGAGTGAGCAAGACGAGAATCTGTCCACACAATGGCGAACACCAATAATTGGACAATAATAACTTTTGAACCTCTCTCACGGCCTCTTCTCCCCTCCCCACAGAGTTGCTGGAGAAATGGGAGCAGGGAAAGGGGTGGGGGATGGCGAGACCCGGGGGGCGGGGCGGGGGCAAAAACACGGAGACAGGAAAATAATGATGGAAAAAAATATATCAAAGAATCATGCACGTAGAGAATGCGTGCCCCTTAGCTCTGGTGGTCAAGGCACCCCGCCCCCCAACCCACCCCTTCCCTAAAGCTGTAATCACACTGAGGACAGTTCAGAGTTTTGGACCAAGGAACAGTTTGACTGTTTGACAACAGAAGGCAAGACCAAAAAACACCAAGCAGTGTGTGTATGTCGTAATGTGTTTAAACCATAATTTATGGACACATACATCCCCAGCTCCCATACAACATTCCATTGGTCCAAGCGTGTTGAAAGTACATATTTTCTTGTTAATATCTCATTATCAAAGTAATACTGTATTTGGGTATGGGGGGGGGAGGCACGGTGGCTGGGCAGCAGCGCCTCTGAATGGCGTTCCGAAGGTTTCTGGGTTTGAATCCTGGTGAAGGCTAAGATTTGTTTCCGGGACTGGAGGGTATCCCTGAGCCTACCCACCCTTGATGGGTACCCGACATTTGTTGCGGTAAAAATAAAGGGTGCTGGGCATTATGCTGGCCACACACTCACCTAGTATTCCCCTGTGCATATATACATTTTCGTCTGTTCTTCGTTGTTTGTACTCTGTAACTGTTGTCATCGCATAGAACTGTAATCAACGTGATATGCGCTATATAAGAATAATTATTATTATGCCGTGGCCACAGAAACTGGTGACCGCTGCTTCACCGGCCCTATGAGCAATCCCTTTACTTACATGGGGTTGCCCTTTTACTACAACGTATCTAAACACACAGAGAGGATAGCTTAAAGTCATGCAAAAAGTGGAGGGTGCAAGAGTCCCGATGACTTTAGGCAACAATAAATTACATTAATAGATTAAAAATAGATTCGATTTTTTAAAGCACATCTTTATGACCCTAATTATTTTTCTTGCTCTATTTCCCGCCGCAGATTTCCCAAAGAAAAAGCTCCAGTCAGAATAGCTAATTGACGTTATTGATTCGAGTCCAGCGGAAGTTGCAAGAAGCTCTTCCTTTAGTGTTGGTCAATAATCGAATCAAAAACTGCTTCTTTCTTCTTTTACAGCTGATTGTTGTGATTTTTTATTTTTTTTCCATCGTTTTTTTATTTGTATTTTATTGTTCTGTTACACACAGCACAATACACGAATCTTCATTTATTTTTATTTTTTTCTGCAACAAGAAAACATAACCACAAATAGTTACTGTTTTTCCCAGCGATTCCCAAAGTGTACACCGATTCCCAAAGTGTACACCGATTTCCAAAGTGTACACCGATTCCCAAAGTGTACACCACAATTCCCAAAGTGTACACCTATTCCCAAAGTGTACACCGATTCCCAACGTGTACACCGATTCCCAAAGTGTACACCAATTCCCAAAGTGTACACCGATTCCCAAAGTGTACACCGATTCCCAAAGTGTACACCGATTCCCAAAGTGTACACCGATTCCCAAAGTGTACACCGATTCCCAATGTGTACACCGATTCCCAAAGTGTACACCGATTCCCAATGTGTACACCGATTCCCAAAGTGTACACCGATTCCCAAAGTGTACACCGATTCCCAAAGTGTACACCGATTCCCAAAGTGTACACCGATTCCCAATGTGTACACCGATTCCCAAAGTGTACACCGATTCCCAAATTGTACACCGATTCCCAAAGTGTACACCGATTCCAAAAGTGTACACCGATTCCCAAAATGTACACCTCTGAATTTTGTAAAAAAAATTCGTAATTGTTGCTTTCGTTTTCGATCTATTTCCAGCGTGTTACTATCGCAGGTATAGTGGCAGGGTGGTCGAGCCGGCAGCGCGTTCACCTCGTATACAGAAGGTCCAGGGTTCGAGTCCTGGGTTCGCATCTTGTTGAAAGCTATCATTTTTTTCCAGGACTCGAGGGTGTCCATGAGTATACCCAGCTCTGATGGGTACCTGACATTAGTTGGGGTAAAGTATGCCGTGGCCCACAGAAACAGGCGAAGGCTGCTTCACCGGCCCTATAAGCAACGATCAATTTGGTCCCATGTGGTACTTTAAAGACTATCTCAGGCAGCCATGGGAAACTTTACTTCAAAAAGGGAGCCGCTAGCGAGAAAGTTTAAAGAATTAAATCTACTATACTATATGACCGCTACCCGTGAACAAAGTGTTTGAGAACCGTTGAGGCATATTCATGTCTCTAGAAACATAATATAATAATAATAATAATGACATTTGTATAGCGCTGCCAACAAACATAATGTAAGCTTAGAGCGCATTTAACATACAACTAAGAACACGGATACAATCTATAGGCAAAGAGATAAAAAAAAATGATTCAAAACGATGATTATATACATAAGTAGTGATTATGCCCGTCAAAATGACGGAGAAACGAATGACTACAATGTGTTTTGTTAAGAGAGAAAGAAAAAGACTATGACAATAAAAACTTAAGTGAGAACGTTTCTTTTCGGTATTTAGTTTTTGTTCTTTTTAATTGTTTTTGGTCGCCCTGACCCTGGCATATGCATAAGAATTGTTGCTGTCAAACTTCTGGTATTAAAAAGTAGGGAACAGTTGTGTTGACTTGACTTGTTATTAATAATATTAAATGAACACTAATATACTATCTAAAAGAAAAAAAAACTTACAAATACCAAACAATAAAAAGGTAAATAATAAAAAAGCGTAAAAAATAATATTTTAATAGGCCTACAAAAAACAACTAAAGTGAGAACGATTTTTTTCGGTATTTATTTTTTTGTTCTTGCTTATTGAATCATTTAATTTATGGAGTGTATAAGTCGCCTATTAAAAAGTGTTCTCAAAATCGACGTGAATCCATTAAATAATTAAAACATTTGGTTACTTTTACTTAAAAGGATAATGCAAACATCTATAATGAAAAAAAGTAACGATTTGATAGATATTACGTCATAAGCTAGTATTTTTTTTTAAATACACCATTCAAACTCTCCAAACAAAATTGTGGTGCGTAACTTTTAAAAAAGGTCTCGCCACATAAAAACAACAGCAGAATTGGGAAAACCCGATAACATCATTGCGTTCAACATAGTTAATGATCGGAAATGGTCATTTTTATGTACGGTTATATTTATTTGCATAGATAGATATAACATTTTGGATTGTTTTAAATCAACACATTCATGATTATAAGTCATAAAATAAAATTATCTTTTGTAGGACGTTTCCGATTTATACATTTAACTTTTGTCCCGATTAGTCAAACGGCTTAGGCGCCTATAGAGGACAAACATATATATATAAATATATATATATATATATATATATAAACAAACAAACAAACTCACGGTAATTATATATGTTGATGATATAAAGAAGTGGTTTATATTGTGCTGAATGACTTTATACTACTTCAAACGGGACTAGAGACGAAAAAAAAAAAAGAAAAAAAAAAAAGAAAAGACCAGGACAAAAAAAGGGGGGAGGGGGAGGAAAACATGTGACGTAATAGAACAGAGTGAATCTCATTAGATCGAGTTCGTGAATAGTTTATAACGAAGTTTATCGATAAATGTTACGGCTACGGACACGGCACTCAGAATTTAATGATGCTAAACGCGGACTAATAGTGTCTCCCTGTTGACCAATTACCTAACAATATGACATCGTAACTGCTTTAGAAGGATGGGGGGCGGGGTACAAATAAAGCTGTCTTACTTATAAAGGATCTAGCCCCTCCCACACCTTTGAAATACATGTATGTTAAATCTAAATTCACGTAATGTCCTTTACTCTATGCTAGGGGTATCAAACTCGGATGAGGGCATGTGCTATTTGATCACCTGAGATGTGTTAAGGGCCGCAACCCCCCCCCTCCCCCTCAACAACCCGATCCTAGTAAACAATAACCAGTTCATACATCTTAACTAATTTTACTACTTATCACTAATAATATGCCAATTTACAATTTAGACACAAAGAATTATACCAAAGAGATTTATCAGTATTATTTTTAGTTTGTTACGTATATGAAATTAACACTAAAATTTGAATGTGTATCAGTGCTAGCTGTGTAAATTTTAAAAATAGTACTTTTTTTTCTTTTTGCTTACTTGGCGGGCCACAAAAATTCACTTGATGGGCCGCATTCGGCCCGAGGGCCGCGTGTTTGAGACCCTGCTCTAAGGCGTAGTATACTGTTCTAGCACTAAGGTGTGAGCTATACGTGGTGGTGGTGGAGTGGGGGGAGAGGAAGGGGATAAGGAGAGCCCACACACATCGGCACACACGCACACAAATTCCACATAGATCCTATTTTATCGCCGGTTCAAAATCACACACGTACAAGGATGAAATAAAAATATTTAAAATAAAAACACACCTTCAGCGCCATCAAAACAAATATAAAATATTATATCAAGACTAAATTTAAATATTTATGGCAAGGGTTTTAAGATTTTTTATAGATTTATTTTTTTTAGATATATTATTTAAAATTCTCCGCCCCCCCCCCCCCCCCACCCAAAAAAAAAAAAAAAAAAAAAAAAAAAAAAAAAAAAAAAAAAAAAAAAAAAAGAACAACTCCCCCCTAAATACAAACTTTGATATCTTCTTCTTTTATCTCCATAGAGTGTCATCGATTGCATTTCTGCTATGGCAATTTAAGTAAAAAACTTTTAAAACGGTATGGAGTGTGTGGGTGGTGGTGGGTGGTATTGATTTAAACAAGAGAAAACTACATAACTTTAATAGAACCAGAACAAATTATTGGGAAAAAATGAAGCAAAGACAAGATTTGAAGGAAGAAAATGCCGAAAGGGTGAGTGATGGTCTTGTACTTGATCCTCTTGATCCTTTTTTTTAAGTTAAAGGATGCATTGCTTCACTGGTTTTTCAAACACTGCAGCAGACTGGCATCTGGACAGAAACAAACATCGAACAGATGATTACGGAACAGAAGAAGAAAGTAAAGTATCCTGTCGTACCAACGTGATCCAAATTGAAGGTCCGGTGAAGATGTAGCGTTCACCAGTTTTTGTGGGCCACGGCCTACTTGGGGATCGTGTGACCATAAACAATGCTCAGCCGCCTTCGCTTAACCCCCCCCCCCCCAGCTAAAATCAGGTACCCAATCAGAACTGGGTAGAATCAGGGTCAATATCCAGACCCTAGGACCATTATTACAAGCCTTCACCAGGATTCGAACCAAGTACGTACGTCCTTACGTCAGGCACACGCGCTGCTTGCTTGGCCACTGCGCCCCATGCAGAACAGACACAAATATCCAAAACTAAAACAGAACAAAACACAAAAAAACAACAAATTGAAGTGAATTCTTTGAGAATGGCACTTTCAATTCAGCTACACTCCCGGCGGCTTAGCGAGCACTCATCCCCCTTTTTTTTCTCGCATAGACTGAGGGTGTCTACGAGGGCAACAAGGATTAACCCAAAAAATAAAACTTCAGCTGAGGTTGCGACATGCCATGCCTTTGTCCCGTCGTCAGCACTTGCAGCAGAACTGGACAGCAAACTGTCTTTTTCAGAAGTCAAGGTCAACACACTCATAAAATTATTCCTACAGACTTTTTAGATAGATAGTATGAAAGCGTGCATTTTGTATGGCGTTTTGTATACACATATATACATATGTGTGTAGTAACATACATATGTGTGTGTAGTAACATACACATGTGTGTGTAGTATATAATGAATGCTTGTGTGTCTTTAAGATATCATCTAAATCTCTCAACAAAACATTAATCATCTTTTGCTGAAAGCTTCAATAAATCCCAGCTCGGCTCACCACGCTATTTATATTTTAAATTAATATCGCTAAGTATATCAACGAGTGTATCATTTGTTTTGTAGACCCAAGTTCGTCACAGGAAAGGAAAAGTGGGCGTGCTTTCCCCTTGGCCGTTTTTCTATTTCCGCCATCGCAAAACCCATTTTAAGCAAGTTAGATTTATAGTGTCGTAAAAATTGATTAACTTTGTTGAAAAAAAAAATATGGTTTTATGTCATTTTAATTAAAACCTAAAAACAGCTCTGCATGTCAAATAATAGCTTTTCTGTTATGTAGATTTGTGAGGGGTCAAAAGTAAAAAAAAACATTGTGGATAACTAGAGAGATGTGTAGACTTAACACTAGAAGCATAACAAAAAGCGAAACAAAGAAAAGATAATGATAATATTTGGAAGTAGGCGTTACGATATCATCCAAAAAAAAACAAACAAGTTAAAGCAACAAAGAACAAAGATATGAAAACAACAAATATGCAAATTACGACTCATTGAATATCCAAGACCAAAACTTAGCTAAAGGGAGTCTGAGATCAACACGCTGTTAAGATGCTCCAGATTCGTTCCGATCCGGCGCCGTGTAAATAGATACAGGGGCAGGGTTTAAAGAGCTATTGATTCCCGTTTCGCGTGTGGACAACGCAAGTGGGGAAGGAAAGGGGTGTGGAGTCAAAACATGCTAGAGGTTTAGGGATGCACGTCTCTACCTTTGTCATTCACGTTGGCGCTCTGCGAGGCCAGGGGTCGGCAACGTTTTGATAATAGTGTTCCAAAGTAGGATTTCTAATTCATTCAGCGTGCCAACATCCTAAGAGTCACTCCTCCTATGGCACTCTATTTCTTGTAGAAGATACATGAATTACCTTTGCGGAGGTCTTCCGCGTGCCATTGAAAATCGCTATGCGTGCCCTAGGTTGCCGATCCCCGTACTAGGCAACACAAACAATGAACAAGAACAAAATATGGGGTGGGGTGAAGGGTCCTTTGCTGGCTAGAAGTCAGGAGAGGCTAGCCGTTAACGAACAAGTCATATGAAGGGTTTCAACTGACTGAAAGCTGTGGTTGAAAAGAATACCGTCTATTAGACCGAAATGGCCTCTTTCGGCTTAAGTTGCGGTTTCGACAGAAGCCAAAAAGTTATCTTTCGGTTTCGGATCGAAACTGATATTGACTTTCGCTCATTAGCCGAATATCTATTTTAACTGTCAAAATTCAGACTGCAACGCTCGTGTGGGGATCTATTACTCTGCTTATTGATAATTTCATTTTATTTAAACTGTTGCGAATTCATCCGTGTGAAGTAGAAAATGGAAGTAAATAATAAACGGATTATTTCATCACCCCAAAAGAATTTGGAAAAAATGGAGAGTGCAGTCGTTTTAAAAACTTTTGTTTCGTAATTTCGGTTTATCTTTTGGTATCGACCGAAGGTGTGAGTTCAACTTGGTATAGTTTCATTTTTCGGCTAAAACGAAAAATGTGGTTTCGGTTGGCCTCTACCGTCTATGTCTAACATCGCCGAGAAAGGGATTTAATTTTCTTTTCTTTACAAACAAATCTGGAAGTCAGTCGTGGCTATTACACATAATATTATATCACCCACCGGTCAGTGGTATAGAAGTACCAATGAAATAAAAACCACTAGGCTGTCAGATTTATTCAATAACAGTTTCACTAAGCTGTAGGATTGATTCACTATCAATTTCACTAAGCTGTCAGATTTATTCAATAACAGTTTCACTAAGCTGTCAGATATATTCACAATCAATTTCACTAAACTTCCAGATATATTCACTACCAATTTCATTAAGCTGTCAGATTTATTCAATAACAGTTTCACTAAGCTGTCAGATATATTCACAAACAATTTCACTAAACTTCCAGATATATTCACTACCAATTTCACTAAGCTGTCAGATTTATTCAATAACAGTTTCACTAAGCTGTCAGATATATTCACTACCAATTTCACTAAGCTGTCAGATTTATTCAATAACAGTTTCACTAAGCTGTCAGATATATTCACTACCAATTTCACTAAGCTGTCAGATATATTCACTAACAATTTCAATAGCCTGTCAGATATATTCATAAACAATTTTACTAAACTTCCAGATATATTCACTACCAATTTCACTAAGCTGTCAGATATATTCACTACCAATTTCACTAAGCTGTCAGATTTATTCAATAACAGTTTCACTAAGCTGTCAGATATATTCACTACCAATTTCACTAAGCTGTCAGATATATTCACTAACAATTTCAATAGCCTGTCAGATATATTCATAAACAATTTTACTAAACTTCCAGATATATTCACTAACAATTTCACTAAGCTGTCAGATATATTCACTACCAATTTCACTAAGCTGTCAGATATATTCACTACCAATTTCACTAAGCTACCAGATATATTCACTACCAATTTCAATAGCCTGTCAGATATATTCACAAACAATTTCACTAAACTGTCAGATTTATTCACTAATAAAGCTTATGACTTCTCCCGAGCTGCTCGTGTTTGTCAGGCGCAAACACATCAATTGCTAAAAAGCAGGAAATCGATAGGGCGAATAGTCACTTAGTGCAACACGTACTGGACATGTCTCTCTCTTCTCTCTGCCTCCCTCTCTCTCTTTCTCTCTCTGCGTGGGTGTTTGACGGCCAATTATTTGTATAGGTACTTAAAGATTCAGTATATTATCAACATTTTTATCAGGTAAAGTCCCCCCCCCCCCATTCCCCACATTTCAGCCTCCCCCCTCACCTGAGCCAATTCCACACCCGGAAGGCATCAACCGCACATGGTTAAGTGACGGACATAGTCGTGTCGTGCTATCGCGGTACCTCAGAGCCCACTGCTGACCGTCGTCGTGAATGAGTATAAGCCCGTCACACGTGAATGACCTACGTGCACTGCTGGTACAAACATTGTCAGTGTCAAATCGGTACAACAATCATACAAACTTGTTCTGCATATTCTGGGACACGGGCCGTTGCCACGGAGACTGGTGAACGCCGATACACTCTCCATGGACGTACATAAACTTGTTCTGCATATTCTGGGACACGGTGGCCGAGCGGCAGCGCGTTCGACTGGCCAGCCGAAAGTTCTGGGTTCCAATCCTGGTGCAGGCTAGGATTTTTTCCCGGGACTTGAGGATGCCCCTGAGTCTACCCATCTCTGATGGGTACCTGACATTAGTTGGTGTAAAGTAAAGGCGGCTGGGCATTGTGCTGGCCAGACATCCCCTAGTAAGCCGTCGCCACAGAAACTGGTGAACGCTGCTTCACTAGCGCTATGATCAGTTTTGTCCGATGGGTACTTTACGTATATTTATATTCCTGCTTTTTTTTTTTATATATGCCACTATATGCCAACCAAACGTGCCTGAACCAGTGAATAATACAAGGCGCCGCTAGTATAGAGGGATCGCTCGTAGTCAATGTCTGCCAACTAACCACGGGGAAACCGTATCTGGTTAAGCACTAGAGGGTAAAAACGACAATACATTTACACAGCTATGTGTTACATCACTAGAAATCAATGACCCGACGAGCTTTAGATCACAGCTACAGGTAGGGGAGGGGGGTGCGGTCAATAGTTCCCAACAGTCGCCCATCAACGCCACAAGTCGCCACATCATGCAGTATTTAATGTGAGTCGTAAGGAAGGGGGGAGGGTGCTGAGTAAGCTTTACTGTGACATGTTTCAGCATACGAACGCTGCCACCAATAGAGTGCTACAAGCTCACATTGATTTCATGGTTTAAAAAAACTCATCTTATTGTAGTGTAGAAAAAAAAAATCCCAAATATTTTGTCCTTGGTAAAAAAAAAACAAATCCTAGACATTGAGTAAAGCAACAAGAACAATAAAATAAACATAAAGACAAAAACAATTTCCTTATCCCTTATGCCAGAACAAATGCATATAAGTACTCTTTATTCCCGAGTGTCATCCGGGCATGGAATGGGTTGCCTGAACAAACCAGGGAAACCAATAACTTAACATCTTTCAAAACATTGAGCGTCTGTAATCTATAATATATAACAACAAACCCGGAAGTTACGTCAGTTAATTAGGCACGTGCATCCGTCAAGTTTAAACTGGGATGCTTCATTACCTCGACCTTGACACTAGGAAACCACAAGTTAAATTGGTAACTGGCTACAACCGACTTCAAAACGTTCCAAGTGGATTTGTTGACACACACGCCCCTAAGGACAGTGTTACTCTAGTTGTTTTATACAGCGGTACCTCGGGTTACGAACTCGTTCCTGAACTCGGTCCGTAAAAAAAGAAACACTCGTAACCTGAAACATTCAAATCTTGCAATAAACTCGATCCGTTTTATAATGAAAAAAAAAACGTTCTATTTGTATTATTTTTAGTTTTTATGAACATCCCAGTCGTTTACGAGACAAAACGTATTAAGTATTAACCCTTCCTGTACCGACCTACTTTCTATCTATGATCTTCAGTCCCGCTATATACTCGCCCGGGACAGTAAGGGTTAAATAAAGAGAAAGAAAACAACCAAATACAAGTTTTGTTTTTTAATTGATCCAGATGAAGAGAAGATGTTCAACTTTCTCTAAAATGTAAAGTCTTAGCGTCTGCAGATTATAGTTAAGCATTTAACCACATCGACTGATTTGAGTAAGTCTTTGTTCTTTAGGAATGGTGTAGTACCCATGCTGTACTGATTGTAGCGATGTCACGCACACTGAACGCCATTTACATATTATATAATTATTTCTTTGTTAAGCTCCACTATTGTAAATGTGTGCTTCCTAGCAGCACCACTATCGTTCTTCTGTTAATTGGACATGGACAATAATGAAAGAGATAAACTCAACACAGTGCCAATGCTAAGAAATCTTTCACCACTGTGTAGTAAAGACAATAAAATCAAGGTTGCACACGCATGCATAGGTCTTCTAGGCCAGCGCTAAGTACTGCGAGGTCTTCATTTGTACTGTTAGTAGTGTAAGCGATCGTTTGTCACTAACTTTAAACCTTCCAATCTGTCACTCTTCGTTCGTAACCTGAGGCACTGTTCGTAACCTGAGACCCATAGTTTTCTTAGTTGTTGTTCGTAACCTGAGACATTCGTAACAACAACCTTAACCGCACTTTTACGTACTCATATATATCTTGGTACTAGGAAGTACCAGAATGGATT
This sequence comes from Anisus vortex, assembly GCA_949126835.1. Classification (NCBI taxonomy): domain Eukaryota; kingdom Metazoa; phylum Mollusca; class Gastropoda; family Planorbidae; genus Anisus; species Anisus vortex. The sequence continues at coordinate 35,796,466 of OX421504.1, forward strand.
TTCCCGAAGCTTTCGGAATGTACAAGAAAAGGCATACAAGAAACTCGGTAGAGACAACTAGAAAGCTTATTGGTGTATTACGGCATAATAAATAGCTAACTAAACAAATACTCAGTCTCTACACCAAAATTAAATATAAATCAAGGACTACTGAAGTAGTCCTTGCTATAAATAAATAACTCGACATGAACTAGAGAGACAATTTCAAATAAAATGCAGAAGCCATTATCACATGCTATACAAGCAAAACATTATTTATGTTAAGAAATGTAAAATATATAGTCTACAGCAGAGGTCGGGGCAAAGTTTTGATACAGGTGTGCCAAAGTACGATTTCTAATCCATTCAGCGTGCCAACATCCTAAAAGTAACTCCTCTTATGGCACTCAATTTCTTGTAGAAGAAACTTTAATTGCCCTTTTTAGGTCTTCAGCGTGCCATTGAAAATCGCTCTGCGTGCCATTGAAAATCGCTCTAAGTGCCAAGCCTGGCGTGCCATAGTTTGCCGACCCTGGTCGAAAGCAGACTATACGACTTAAAGTAGTTTTGGAAAAAAATGTGAGTTAATAATTTTAATATTTTATTTCTAGGGTTTATATTAAACCTCACAATGTGTGTGGAAGCCGCCGACAATTCGATTGGTATTCCAACCAAGCCACCCCCCCCCCACACACACAACCAACCTTAGAGGCAAAGTCATTTACGTTGACATGATAGTGAAATTAGTCCCAGTGGGAATGGAGAAGAGGGCAGGCACCACCGATAGAATAGTGGGGTGGGGTGGGAGGGGGGGGGCTTTACATTTAGCTAAGGAACCGGGGTGTGTTAACCCTTACAGTCCCGGGCGCGTATATAGCGGTACTGAAGGCAGCATAGATAGAAGTAGGTCGGTACGGGAAGGATTAAGCAGCTTTTCATATTTTTTTTAAAGCCACGGTCACGTCCCGGCTCCGGCAAGAGACGTGTTCCGATCTCCCGGTAGCACGAGAACCCGGTCGAAGAGAAGGTGGTGGTGGGGGGGGGGGGCATCGATATTTCATGTCTTTCCTTAGAAGCGGACGACTGAGAGTTAAATGGGGGCGGGGCAGTGGTGGATTTTTGGATTTTTTTATGGGGATGGTTGAGGGATGAGAAGGTGAGAAAGAAAGTTCTACTCACAAATATGTGCTAACATACACAAACAGGTTCTCACAAACAAACGCTTACAACAGGTTCTCACAAACAAACGCTTACAAGCTTGTGAGGCCGGCTGGTCCTGCGGTTAGTTCATCGGACTGTCCAACCGACACGTCGCGGGTTCTATCCCTGTCGCCCCGCAGGAGTTTTGGGCCTAGTGGACGTAATAATCTTCTAGAGCGCACTGAGCATGCTAGAATAGCATGGATAGAAGCGCTATATAAAATAACCACTATTATTATTACAAATACACACTCACAAACACACGCACACTCAAACACACAAGAAAAGGAAGGAAAACCTACTTGTGTGGTTCTTTTTTTCTTTTTTAAAGTTCGTAAGCAAAACACTGGAGGGGTATAACAACAGCTTGTGAAACTCATCCACACGGCAACAGCGTTCAGATCGCCGCTACAATGAACTTTACGGTGCATGCAATAATAAATGCATCTACCGGTACATTCACCCCCCCCCCCCCCCCGTAAAACAAAACCTCCTAAATCCAACTACCCCCCTCGCCCTCCCTCAATCCGTACGTACTATATGCATGGCCCTTTTATTTTGCCGCTCGCGTGAGGGCCCCCTTAAAGGAACGAGACGGACATTCGCGTAAATTTTGCCGCTCGCGAAAGGGCCCCCAGGAACAAGAGAAGACGGACATTCGCGTAAATTTTGCCGCTCGCGTGAGGGCCCCCTTAAAGGAACGAGACGGACATTCGCGTAAATTTCGCCGCTCGCGAGAGGGTCCCCTTAAAGGAACGAGACGGACATTCGCGTAAATTTCGCCGCTCGCGTGAGGGCCCCCTTAAAGGAACGAGACGGACATTCACGTAAATGTTGCCGCTCGCGTGAGGGCCCCCTTAAAGGAGCGAGACGGACATTCGCGTAAATTTTGCCGCTCGCGTGATAAGTCCAGGCACTTCCCAGAACACTATGTCAGCTGAGTCAACAGTGTGTTCACACTTAAATAAACAAAGGAAAAAAAACGAGATCTGAGAGGAGGTTGATTAATACGCAACAGTGTTGACATACATAGAATTAGACACAATGTCACCATTAACAGATGAACAAATCAATACATTAAAAGGTCACAGCTTTTTGTTTTGAAATTTTAAAAATAGAATTAATAACCAGCGTAACATATTTCTCACCGTACAAATAAACAATGATGATCGTGAAAATGAAATATATCCTCTGGCCGTGTTTCGGGGGAAATAGGGCGGATGTGTTGAGATTTGAACCAAAAACAACAACAAACACACACAAACACAAACAGCACATGGAGATAAATAATCAACAACAACTATGCACAACAATCATCTTATTGACTAGCACTGGGATCGGCAACGTACGCAACGCGTGCCAGAATTGGCACGCCGAGGGATTTTCAATGGGACGCGGAAGAGACCTGAAAGGTCTATTCAAGTCTCTTCTACGAGAAATTTAGTGCTAACTACAGCAAGATTACGTTTAGGCTGTTGGCACGCTGGGTGAATTAGAAATCCTACTTTGGCACACTGTTATCAAAAGGTTACCGACACCCGGTATAAAAACTAAAGTTTACTTTTCATTACAAAAACAGCAACAACTCAAAATCATAATTAAAAAAGTCAACACGTAACTGAATCTTTAAAAAAAAAAATTGGCTCCATCAGTGGTTCCAAAAATTATTTTTTTTTTACTTTTGCGATACCCTTTTTTTTAAATGACGATTTATTTTGCATTGGTGCCCTCAACCGTTGAGTTAAAATCCCGGATATAACATTTGACCACGAAAACAATAATAAAGCCTTTGTATTATTCTGAGGCAACCCTAGTAAACGGGAGGCCGGCGGATTTCAACTAGACTCCGAGGCCCACATATTGGGAACCGCCGGGGGCTCCATGAATCAATGAAACTGAATGTCAAAACAGAAAAGAGTAACATCACGAGCACAGTGGCGAGTGGTGAAACTGAAAAGTATTTACAATTTAGTCTACCGGCTAAACATTTGGGAGGGGGTTCAACAGGCAACCCGCGGGCTACAATACGGCCCTCATAGCCTTTCAGTGTCCAATATGTAGAAAAAATGTAGGAACTACTTAAGTCTAGATCTAGATCTTTAAAAAAAAAAATTAACCATGTTTGCTAAACTACTACTGACTGCTTTTCAAAAGTAAAATATTAATATTGCTTTAAAAAAAATCTAGTTGACTGATGCAAGGTTTGAAGTGTTTGGGTAAAAAGTATAAACCTTTATGAAATTTTCATTCCTTCACTGTTTTAATGCGAACTTGTAGTGAAAGTGATGTAGGCCTACTATTAAGCTCTAAGAAAAGTGCGAGTTTGATCATAAACAGTGTATTGTCAACAATTGTTGTATTTCTTTTTTTTTTAAATTTCTTTTTCATTCTATTTATTCAATCTTCAATTGAATTATCCCCCTTTGTATTGTCTTTGACAATATCTTAAATTAGTTTATTCTTCTTATTGCTTCGATACAATCGTAGATTATTTACAAATGTTATAATTTTTTTTATTTTCTAGTTATCTCCTTTATTGTACTTATGTACTATGTGGCAAATAAAATATTGTTCACTGTCTACCTCTATTACGACAGGCAGACTAAACGACTAAACCATTAAGACACGCACTCACGGCGAAGATTATAATAGTTCACAATACACAGATACGCATGGTCGAATCTAGGTAGGCATTTCAAACGTTATGGCGGAATGGGGACAAAGGAAAACAGTCAAACCACTTGGTTTAAAACGTGTGTGTATGGTGGGACTGTCACACAGTCAAATCGACACGGAAGTTGTGAACTCGTTGTTTGGACATAAGGGAAAATCACTAGCTATAGGCTATACAATTACCCAGTGGTGTATGTCCGTCATCAGCGCTCAAAAGAATTTTTCAAATTTACACCATGAGTAGGGGCAAAGGCATAAATTTTTTTCCAGGAGGGAGGGGGGGGGGGGGCTGAACTTTCGCGTGTCAAACATTTACCAAATTTTTAGCGAATTTAATACATTTTTTTAAAAAATGTTGAAAAAAAAGTTTTTTCTTGTGAACTTTTATGCATGCATCCACGTTAAGACTTGTCAATAAGCGTGTATTGAAAAAAACAAAAACGTTTGTTAAACTCATCTTTTTTCTGGGTTGGGGATGAGGGGGAATGTGGCTGACATTTTGAAAAGAACGTGTTGTCAAATGAAAAGATTCTATGTGCCGTCTTTTAGCGCAACAGCACGGCGGAAAGTAGGTCAAATATTTGCCTTCAGAAGATGATCAGGTCTAAACATGAAAAGCGTTGAGAACACGAGAGATATTTTTTAAAACAGTGAAACTACACGAAATAATGATAAACACGAGCAATATTTAAAATATAAATAAACAACATGTATTTTTACTCCCTTTCTTTTAACTCGTACTGTCTGTCTGTCTTTCTGCTTGGTTGGTTGGTTGCTTGCTTGCTTGGAAAACTTTGCATCGATTTTTCTACCACTTCCCGTCGTTCAATCGAGCTGAAACTTGGGCAGCAGACTTGTCCAGACTAACAATACATTATATCAAATTTTCAGCATCATAGCCTTTGGAATTGTCACTAATAACTTCGACTAATTTGCGAATCGAAGAAAATAGTGTACGTAAAACATGGCTGCCTCTACCGGAAGAGACGGAAGTAAATAAACTTTTCGGATATGTTCGTTTTTACAAAATAAATAGAATGAAACAAAACGACACGATGTAGCCGAAACAAAGCGAGTTATCTTTTTATGGTTTTGCGGGCCAGAGCTAGAAAAAAAAAGGATGCGCAAAATTTTAGTGTGGAAATTCAAAAGGTATGATATCACTTATGCCTATATTCATTTTAATCTATCAAAATATAAATTAATATAAACTTAGTTTACAAAGAAAGGGAGTACAATAAAAACTTTGTTTTATGGGTTAGTTTTTTTTAAAGTAAAATTTGTAACATGAAGACATAACAGTAGTTGATATAATATAGGCCTATAGACGGTAAATCAGCAATATATGTAAATCAACTCTTAGTAAATGAGCACTATGCAAATGGGGTATATGCAAATGAACACTATTTTATTCAACTGTATGTAAATAGAACATGTAAAACAAAAAATAACGTATTATGTAATAAATGCGAACAATATGTAAATAAATATTTGGGGAGAAAGAAAAGACAATATGTGAAAACGAAGAAGCCGGTCTGGCCTAAAATGATACAATCAAACACGTAGGCATAGTTTTTATACAACCTAAATACATATCACGTCTAATGGCAGGAAATGCGCGCAGCCAAATATCAGGCCATGGCTATGAAAGGCGAGCAGCAGCAAATCAAGACCCCCACAACACAACACTAGTAGTAGAGTAACATGACCACTGGCTTTTTCATTCAATGCCCATGTCTCACGCTCTAGACGCCATGTTTTTTTTCAGCCCATTTCTTACCCTTCATTACGTGCTGGTGCGAAAAAAGCTTAAATGGCTGCTTCCCGCACTTACCCCACCCCCGCCAAATATCTCTCTTTCTCTGCCAGTCTCTCTATCTCTCTCCCTCCCCCTCTCTCTCTCTCCACACCCTCTCTGTCTACTTTTGCCAACAATAGATTACGTAATGACCGGTTTTGATGGGAACACCGTTATTGAACCCCCAAAAACACTATGTACAACACACACACACACATCCCCGCCTCCCAAAACACATACCCATACCATCTAAGAACCCAACACATACACATATATACACATACACCCCACACACACACGTACACACATACGCACAAAGCTATTAACTATTGGCCGGGGTTACATCAAGCACAGAACAAAACTGGCAAAACAAGCTTGCCTGTGTGTGTGTGTGTGCGTGTGCGTGCGGGAGTACGAGGTCGCCAAATCGATAATCGATCAATACGTGTCGCTGGGCTACTACATCCAACACACAAAAAAAGGGAGGGAAGGATTGGCACTTGGGAGGCTCCCGCGCAAAGCGGGTCGGTTGTCATATACAGGGCAATCCAACTGGCATTATTAGCCTACATGCCACACTTACACACTCCTCCACCACCACAAGGCTCCCCAGGAGACTTAGAAATTTTACACACACGTGCCCAGCCACGCCCACAATCGGCCAATCGTGGTACGCGGGGGGGGGGGGGGCGGCGCTTCCATCAGCCACACCATGACAAAGTCGAAGCCATTAGCATTTGTTGATCAACAAAAAATGATCTGAGCTGTAAATCGAAACAAAACAAAAACACACCATTGGTTTGCCGCTGCGTGGCGCCATAGCGGAGACCAAGGGTCACTGAAGGCATTAATATTATGATTAATATAGTATATAGCTCGATCTCTTGATCGTGTTTGTATGACGTATGTATGTATATTTGAAGATAGATAGATAATAGATAGATAATAAGATAAGATTACCTTATTGATTTAAACGAATGGAAATTCGACTGGATTACATAAATTCCATCTTTCGGCATAAATATTTAAAACATTATGAACGAACCATTTGTACTCAAGCAAACAACACTATAGACATGCACGCACACTATCATACCATTTATCATACAATGAAATGGTATCATTCAGGAGTCAGCGGTTGTATTTTCTGGCTGACTGACGATTCTCGATTCTTTTGTAAGATTCTCACTGCTAGTGGGAGAAAATAAAAGGATAAATGGACGTATTGATATATAGATGTAGCTATTGATACAAATCCGGGTCCTCTGTAGTCTGTCTAGGATCTCGTTCGCTATGAAATAATACACTCAAGCCACTTGATGAATGTTTAAAGAAGAATTCTATGCTTGAACTTGTGTACAATAACAACATTCAACTTGACTGGTCAATACTAAGTAGCTTCCATGTAGCTACCCAAAAACAACAAATCACCCTAACTGCACAAATGCGTGCTTCGCGTAGATTTTGGTTCAAAAATGATTAGAACAGATTCCCCCCGAAGCTTTCCGAACGCAAACGAAAATGTGTAGGACTAGAAAGTGGTGGAGACTACGAGACAAAAATAGTTGTGTTTTTACGTCATACAAAAATAACTGTCAATACAATTTTACGCAAATAATCTCTGCGCCAGAATAAAATATAAATAAACAACTCTAAATGAAGTATCGAGAATTCCAGATCAAATATGAAAATTATAATAAAATGCTACAAACACACACACACAATAGAAATAGATAGATAGATGAAATAAAATTGATAGATAGATAGATAGATAGATATAAAGATAGATAGATATATATATATATATATATATAGATAGATAGATAGATAGATGGATAGATAGATAGAAAGACAGATAGATACGGTAAATACATAGATATATAAATAGAGATAGAGAGATACACACACAGACAGAAGTATACTATTGACACAGAAACACTACATGGTCACACATACATTCATAGATAATTATATATAGGCTAGAGGCCTAGTGTTTTTTTTTTTTGTTTTTTTTAAATGGGTAGCCAGAGGTGAGCGGTGAGCCAAGAAGTAGAACAACCAGTTACACTCGACAGCCCACGCTTTTATCTGACCGCCTCGTTAGCTTGTGCACACGGCGTAATTAATTATAAACCGAACAATTAGCTTAAATAACAAAAATAACAACAACAAAAAACAAGAGCTTGCACTGCACCCAACCGCCCCCATCCCGACTCGCCCTACGCATGAACCCAAATCATGAAATCGCCCTCCGGGTGAGGGGCGTAAAGATGGCGCGAGTCGCCATACCGTGAAAAAAACAAACAAGCAAAGAACAATTCCGTTTGTTGCTAAACGTACGAAGGGAAATCCAATAACCGAGAAAAACACCAAATGATTCCCGTGACATAGCTGCCACGTTCATGTTTAATTCACGCTTCTACAAGGGGAGGTCACCCACGAGGTAAAATGTCTGTGTGTAAGTTTATACACTCACACACAAACAAAAAAACACGAGAATTTTAGCATTGGCATCTTGCGCCATCAGAATCACTTTACGTAAACAGCAACACAAAACATAACAATAACATGCTGTTATCAATAACGTTTCTTTTCCTCCTCCGAATAGATGCACACGCCTGCCATGATGAATGTAAAGGCCGTATATATTATGATTTTAATACATACGCTTCGCGCCTTGGTATTTATCGCCAATCGCGTTCCCACTCACACTTCTTCGTATTCCGAGTAAGATACACTCGATGAAAACGTCCTGCTAATAGGCGGAATTTGTATGTTTGCATAAAGCATAGACTAGATACGCTTTCTTTTAAAAAAAATTTTTTTTTTTTGCTGTAAAGTAAGCTTTTTTTTTAAACACAACAAAATTGACATACTTTAAAAAAAAACTATATTAAAAGAATATTAAATCAAAAGAACATTAATAGCATGAAGCACATAATTAGCATGAAGCACATAATTAGCATGAAGCACATAATTAGCATGAAGCACATAATTAGCATGAAGCACATAATTAGCATGAAGCACATAATTAGCATGAAGCACATAATTAGCATGAAGCACATAATTAGCATGAAGCACATAATTAGCGTGAAGCACATAATTAACTCGTTTGGTCCGTTATTTCCTTAGGTGTATGAGAAATGAATATTATAGCATCTTAAAAAGTGTTTAAGAGTTAAGGGAGTATTTCACAAGAGAGTGTTGGTGTTACCGTATTGTTTGTGATATTATTATTATTAAATACTAAGTAGCATAGACTTGAGCACACGTTGAATTAGGTTCAGATGAAAGTAGTTTATTACATAGACATAGTACACAAAACTTCATTGGACGAATAAGATCATTACACACAGTTCTCAATAGTCTTTCAAATATTCACTTATATGTTACTTTAATAATCTCCATACATTTCTTCTCACTAGTATACTGATTGTATCTAGCTCTTTAAACAGACTTTAATTATACAATAATATTTTAAGTCTCACTTTGGACTTGAATCACTGAAACACTCAGTCCAATATAACTTATTATAGAAATACCACCTTCTATCTGAAGGATCCAACATGTACTGATTATTCACACTATCATTCTCTCCCTTGTCAACTCTTGACCACTCACTCAAATCATGCTTTTCTTACATTCTTCTTTTGCACACTTCACTACTGTTTAGGGAAAAACTAAATCAAATCAGCTCACTGTAAAAATCATGTTTCAGTGAATAAACTGAACTGTAACAGTTGGAAAGTTTATAGCAAGCTCTAAAAAGGAGACAGAGGAAAAAAAAATCAAATAATAATAACACTAAAACTAAATAGAGAAAACGAAGAGGTAACGGCAGTTAATGATTCACACAAAACATCAAACATTTGACCACAATAGTGTGCACTAAGGGGGAGGGGGTGGCTTTAATCATTCACAGTATGGTAAATTGGGTAATTAATTAGTTGATGGGACTTTGACAAGTGTCTAAACGTGCATACAGTCTCCTCCATTGTGCTGACGGTATACGTTATTTTACTTCATCTAAAACCATTTCAAAATGCTCATACATTTCGCAAGCTTTAAAAGTAATTTAAAAAAACTCCTAGCATTCTCTAGTAGCACCGGTGGCCGAGCGGCAGCGCCTTCGACTGGTGCCGGGTTCGAATCCTGGTGAAGGTCTGAGTCTACCCAGCTCTGGTGGGTACCTGACATTAGTTGAGGTGAAAGTAAAGGCGGCTGCGCATTGTGCTGGCCACACATCCCCTAGTATGCCGTGGCCACTGAAACTTGTAAACGCTGTTTCATCGGCCCTATGATCAATTTGGTCCGACGGATACTTTACTTTTTTGACTTACTGTTACTTATAGTGGTCATCCTAATTAAACAATTTATTGGTACATTTTATTTTCACAACTCGTACAGCTCATTAAAACAAAGGAAATCTCGATATGGAATATGAGGACTTCTTAACAACATAGTTCTTAATTACTTTTCATATGAAAATTGTGTGTCTTTTATATAGCAAAAATTCACAAACTTTCCAAATCTGAAAAATAACAAGTCAAGTTTCCTCAAACTGTCACAGAACTCTTTTATTGAAAGCTTCGGGATTAGCTTCATGGCTTATTGCGACCATCTGAATTTATTATTTTACCAAGTACATTGATTTTTTCTTGAAGTAAAAAAAAAATTGTCAGGTTGAAGCAACAGCCGTAGAGTGACGGACAGCTGAGTACTATTTCCCCTTCATTAAAAAAAAATAAAAATAAAAAATAAACATGAAAATAAAGTGCGCGTCAACACTAGTTCGTGTCAAATGTCCAAGACGTCTGCTTCTGCTAGATGTGTGTTAGTACGACCAAATACTATAATAAGATGGACCGCTTGCTTTAATATTTCTGTTATTTGGGTTAGGGTTGTACTTCCGACTCCAGGTACCCAAAATCTCCTCCGACTCTTCCACTCCGACTCTGGATATTAGTGTTTAGAGTTAATCTACAATTCACGCGCCTCGTTGTAATTTTGGCACTAGCATCCGCTTTAAAGTCGATCGAGACGAGTCTTTTTCGGAAATAATCGAGTAAAATAGACACTATAATACAAATAATATATAATACAAATTCTATCTTGGCTTTAACCTAAACCTAACATGTTACTCAAAATGAAATACATCAACTAAGGACCTCGAAGGAATTTGGAATCTAGTTAATGCAAATGTGTTAAATATTGACCTTTTTTTTCTTTTTTAAACAATACTTTTCTGACGAGTTAACAATGCTTGTCTGGTCTATGGTATGCGACATTTGCAAGTCAACACCGGAGTTCTACAGCTACCCGTCACTCAATGTCTATTCGTCTTGCTACTAGACGGTTGTTATTGTGTGTTTTTTTTATATGTTTGATGTAACAAGTCTTAAACTAGCGTCTTAACACTTAGCCACTAAACCAAGAGATGACAAGCATTACGAATAACCAGAGTCTATCTCTCATAGGCTAAAACCGACATTGTATTAGTGTATTACAAAGAAGGAAAGGGAAGATGATTCATTGGCGCTTCCTGTACCATTCGTTACACTTGTTCTCAAACAGCATACTCCAAGTCAATCTTGTGTAGTCAATGTCTATAGAAGGGGTCGGCCACCCACGGTACGCTTGCAAGACTTGCACGCTTGCAAGACTTGGCACGCAAAGCGATTTTTTTTAAGACGCGCGGAAGACCTACACACACTAAAAAAGGCGATTCAAGTATCTTCTACTAGAAATGTATTGGTGGCGCAGTTTGACTTTTAGGTTGCTGGCATGCTGAATGAATCGGGGATCCACTTTGGCACACTGTTATCAAAAGCTTGCAGACCCCATGCTATATCCAATTAACTAGAGATACGTTAATGGAAAATTATAAGGTGAAAGACTCTTTCTGCAACAACAGCTGTCTCAAACTATTTCAGTCTTTCTGCAACAACAGCTGTCTCAAACTATTTCAGTCTTTCTGCAACAACAGCTCTCTCAAACTATTTCAGTCTTTCTGCAACAACAGCTCTCTCAAACTATTTCAGTCTTTCTGCAACAACAGCTGTCTCAAACTATTTCAGTCTTTCTGCAGCAACAGCTGTCTCAAACTATTTCAGTCTTTCTGCAGCAACAGCTGTCTCAAACTATTTCATCTATCTCTCTTTCTCTCTCTCTCTCTTTCTCCTAAATGAGTGTTTCAGACCGTCTGTAAATGGAAATGTGTTACGTTAACACAATAAGAATCTATCCCACTAAACAACAAAAAAACGTATACAGAAACAAGGACTAAACGTGAGACATATATAAAAGAACAAATGAACCTCGGCTTTACTTCTCCTAGAAACATTTATGGAAACCCCCGCCCCTCACTGCTTCAAAAAAGTCCACACAATACAGCAATCGAACCACCGCAGAATATTGCAGAAAGTGTCAAAGGTTTGAAAATATAATTCGAGTCAAGATCGGGAACGTGCTGAGGGGTGGGGCGTTGGTCCCCCGCAGATAGCAGCACCTTGTTTAAACCACCCACCGACCCAGAGAAGAGATTTTGGGGGAGTTGGGGGCGGGGGGGGGGCGAGCTGATAGAAAGCATACGCCCTCCTCCTATCCCATTGATCTGCTAGGTCACACTATATCCACTCCCCTACAGTTATATCCACTCCCCTACAGTTATATCCACACCCCTACAGTTATATCCACTCCCCTACAGTTATATCCACTCCCCTACAGTTATATCCACTCCCCTACAGTTATATCCACTCCCCTACAGTTATATCCACTCCCCTACAGTTATATCCACCCCCTACAGTTATATCCACCCCCTACAGTTATATCCACTCCCCTACAGTTATATCCACTCCCCTACAGTTATATCCACTCCCCTACAGTAATATCCACTCCCCTACAGTTATATCCACTCCCCTACAGTTATATCCACTCCCCTACAGTAATATCCACTCCCCTACAGTTATATCCACTCCCCTACAGTAATATCCACTCCCCTACAGTTATATCCACTCCCCTACAGTAATATCCACTCCCCTACAGTTTAGTTCGTTTGTTACAGTGACAGATAACTACATCCATATATAAGAACATTGATCGCTATAGCGACTAAAAGAAACCAAGGCAGGCTGGAAACAAATATATTAAAAAAATATTGAGGGGTGGGGGAGGGGGTTTGGAGGAGGGAGTGGGGCATTGATTTTGTATTAGACCATAATATCGAGAGTTCCTGGCCTACTAGTTTTGGAGTGGTGTGTGTGGCGTCACAGGAATGGATCCAGTAACAAATAATAGAGAAAGCCGGCATGGTATTTTACTTTCTATTTATGGCTGTGGATCATTGTAATGGTAGAAATCAGTTTGTATAGGGAAATTGACTTGCCCTAAATAAGCAGTGACACCTGCAGAGACACAAAGGTGTTAAATTACGTTAAAAACAAGACAATGACACCTGCAGAGACACAAAGGTGTTAAATTACGTTAAAAACAAGACAATGACACCTGCAGAGACACAAAGGTGTTAAATTACGTTAAAAACAAGACAATGACACCTGCAGAGACACAAATGTGTTAAATTACGTTAGAAACAAGACAATGACACCTGCAGAGACACAAAGGTGTTGAATTACGTTAGAAAAAAGACAGTGGCAACGCGGCAGTCAAAGGCCCAATCAGATTGAGCACTTTAGGGAATAATGTCGATTTCACGTCTTAGAAAAGGCCGTGATAAAAAAGCTCTAAGCGGAAAGCCATAGGTGATTGGCAAAGTCAAGATTCCATGATTTATACACAGTCGATAATTAACAAAACGACTATACATTGTTATTAAGAAAAAACGTTTGACTTAAATCTAGTGTTGAGCCCAGACCAACTAAACACAACGTGTAACAGTCTAGCAGCACTGTAAAGTTCTGATAATCAAGACTTTGGGTGAAACAAATAAATATTTAAAAAAAAAAAGTGACAGTATTTCATTTACTGCCACAATAAATGGCATCCGCCAGAATAATTCAGAAGTGACACAGATCGAGTCAAGTGCCGGGGCGCTTATTTCTCCTACACGAGTCGACATAACGTTTTAAAGCAACGAGGATTTTTTTTTTTCTTTCAAACTGAAGTTTTTAGTTTTTATTTAGAGCAAAGAGACTAGAACAGAACAGAGAAAGCGCCGGTGTTACAATCATCCATACCGAAAAAGATGACTAATTTCCTTAATGAATATAACGGGCACGACACACACAGTTAAAAGAAAATATATATTACTATTATGCTATATATAAATATAGCAAAGATATATATATATATATAAAAGATTGGACAAAGCTGCCAATGACTGAACTATTGACAGCCGCTTAAAAAAAATGGAGAAAGATGACTTCTGAGGTGTCTGTTCGCTGCCCCCCAACGACCACAACGGTCAAGGTATTGCTGATGATGATGATATTCATATAGTCGTACATACCGTTACGTCTTTGTATATAAATATATTTATACAACAGCTAATATAAAGTTTCATTAACAAAGTACTTTAGCGGAGGTTTAAGAAAAAATACAAGACACACTCTGCGCGCGTAGGTGTGCGTGTGGGGGGGGGGAGGTCGGAGGTGGGAGTAAGGGTTTGTCGATAGGTCAACCACTATCTACCTGTTCTAAATGCAGGCTAAACGTGCTAAGAAAACTCTTCAAGCTGCACTGGCTTCCAGGTGAGATCGCTGAGCCAGACACTCAGGTAAGAAACAGACCAGCTGTCCTCAAACCTTTAACGAGCCCCCCCCCCCCACACACACACACACAAACCGCGTAACAGTTTGTTTACACTTTACACAAACAAATTGAACTAAGCAACAATGTCGCATTATGAAGGTGTTAAAAGTTCACTTCCGTGGCAAATACCTGCGAAGGTGTTTGTTTTTTCCCCTCCTTTATCGTTAGTTCTACGAAAACTTACAAGGGAACAAATAATGCTGAGCGGTACTCAGAAGAAGGGCCGCGGGCGTGTTACGCCCTCTAAACAGTATACATAGCACTGTATTCCAGACTTATATTTTTGTTGTCCACGAAACATTATCTCCCCCCCCCCCACCCGTCCTTTCACGCAACCTCAACAATTTTCTTAATAAGGATTAAGAATGTCAGTATTTAGGTTTTCAAATTTTTGACAGCCTTCAGTTTCAGTTTTCGGTTTAATCACCGACAACGTAAAATCTCAATTTCTTGGCCGACATTCAGCGATTTTTAGCGCTCATTATATTTGTCCAAAAAAACGAATTTAAAGTTTAATTGAATTTATTTTTTTATTTTTTTATCCGTTGGCTTAAACTTTAAAGAAACAATGGCAATATATCTAGGTTCTGAGCTCGCGGAAACCGTTGAGAATTCTCACGGAACTACAATAATGTTCCACCGAGCACCATACTATGAGAATCACTGATATAGCGCGAATCAAAATTAAGTTGTGGTTGTTGCGTTGGAAAGAGGAGAGAGAGAGAGGGGGGGGGGATGGTTCCGCGACATTAAGGATTTGAAAAAAAAAAGCAAACGCTTCATTGAACTGTTACTCTGTGTGTAAGAAGAAACCGTATTGACTTTAAAATACAACATTCTCTACCATCCAACAACATTGAACTGTTACTCTGTGTGTAAGAAGAAACCTTCTTGACTTTAAAATACAACATTCTCTACCATCCAACAACATTTTTTTTTAAAAATACAACAACAAAAACTTCAATTATATTTTAAATTGAAAAGTTGGCTTTGCGTGGAATTGGGGATTTGGAAGGGGGGGGGGAAGGGTGAGAGCTTCATTCACTAGGAGCAGCAGCAGTTTCTCATTTAAAGTCTACCCGTAAGCTTCGCAGTTGCCATTCAGCCTCACCCCACCCCCACCCCACCCCACCCCCAACTTCTTACTTTTCCGAAACCAATATATAATTTGAAAGGGTAAGGGGGAGGGGGGGAGAACCACAAAGAATCATCAAAAGAAAGTCGTTTATTCAATTCAAGCGTTTCAACACCAAAAATAATAATAATTTGGCTAGATCGCCAAGCAAAACAATAGTTTAAAAAAACAACAACATAATTTACTTCGCAAACTTCGAAACGGGTGTGGAGGAGGGTTGTCCATACAGGACCATAAATCATTTTTTTTTTAAATTAAAGAAGAGACGACAAGAGTGTGAACCGGATGGAAAAGTGAGACAGCGAGCGGTAGTGAGAGAAAAGTAAATAGTAGTTAGAATGAGTAGGCTAATGAGTCAGTTGTAGAGAAGGGGGGGAGGGGGGACAAGAAGACATGAGTGTAGAGACAGGAACAACAAAATTGTCCATTTGGGCATATCGACTGGCGGCATTTGGGCATATCGACTGGCGGCGGTTATGAAAACAAAGAGTGAAAATATTTGACCAAATTATGGCACAACTGGTAAAAGTAAAGTACCCGTCGGACAGAATTGATCCATAGGTCCGGAGAAGCAGCGTTCACCAGTTTCTGGTGGACACGGCGTACTAGGTGATTGTGTGGCCCCAACTAAGGTCAGGTACCCATCAGAGCTGGGTAGCCTCGGGGAACCCCCCAGACCCGGGAAAAAAATCCTAGTCTGCACCAGGTTTCAAACCCAGGACCTTCGGTACGCCAACCGAACGCGCTGCCGCACGGCCACCGTGCCCCCCTGGTGCCAGCTGGTGCTAGTAGAAAAATATTGTACAGCATTGGGCTGATAGATAGGTTGGATAGAGAGAAAATGTATTTTTAAAAAAAGTCGGGATATTTAAGTATCACTTTGCCTTTAAGACCAATTGATCCATATGGCAAACGATACAGCAATTAAGAAATGTATGTGGCCACGGCATAAAAGAGTATCTGTGGCCATCACAATGCCCAGTGGCCTTACTTATCCCCAACTGGGTAGATTCAGGCACCCCCCCCCCCAGAACCCGGGAACAAATCCTTGCCTTCACCAGGATTCGAACCCAGGACCTTCGGTAGTACGCCAGCCCAACGTGCTCCAATTCGGGCATTTAGACGGCCAAAAAAAATTTGCGCTTCTTCCCTTGATAGGGAGTATCCTTTTACAGCAGTTGAGCTGGTAGTATTTATACAGAGAAATTGTGGGGTCATCGCAGTGTCCTAACGCTTTTATATACCCCCGCCCCCCCACTTTCCCAACTAACGTCAAGTAATTGAAGTATCCAAAAGAACTGGATAATGTCACCATAGCTAGGGTTGCCAGACGTCCGACAAAAGGCGGACATGTCCTGCTTTTTAGCCCTGCAAAGATAAAAACACCTTAAAATGTCCGGCTTTTGTAATATTTAAGGTTTTGTACTCCAACGGTTTAAAAACTCCTTAGTTCACATATATTTTTTTCTTATTTACTGCCAATAAGCGGCAGGGTCGGACAAAGAAAAACAAAGATGTATTTAGCAGGAAATGTGATGGATTAAATTGTGTCTTTCCCCCCATACACACACTCAAATTTATCCATGTCGGAAGTATGTCGCAGCTTTATCGCTACAAGAGACAGCCGGGGATAGCATCTCCACAATTACGAGTCTAAACAAACTGTACTGTGTAAAGGGCATTATTCTTACAAAGTACAAACTTGTTTAAAAAATCCCACATGCGAACAGTTTTATGCATCAGTGTGCATTCTAACGAGGATCTTCTGCACAAAGTTGGCTCGTCAGAGAAATATGTTATATAAATAATAAAGAGGATAATGTATTAATTGTAGAGTATAATCGACTATTTAATTTGAAAAAAAAAATATTGTTGCATGTTTCTGGCAACCCTAAGACCATAAATAACAGAAAAAAAAAACTAACGGCTTTTCTAAAAAAAAAATATAAAAAAAACATCCAGTGTGTTAGGTTTACATGGAATTTATGTCGAGCATCCATGCTTAGCGGTGCTTCAACACAAAACAAACATCGAGGTGGTAGTACATTGACAAACAAACAAAAGACGACGGCGCGGGGAGGGGGAGCTGCTGCTAGTTCCCTGATACGCACGCACCCAGATATAATGTAGCCTGAAACACGTGCACATTTTATCTTCCGCATCACAGGGCTCGGGGTATACAGCGATGCGATCTACCACTAATATATATATATATATATATATATATATATATATATACATACATGTACATACATAATACATGTATATACATGTACATACATAATATATATGTGTGTGCGTGTAGGCCTATAGGTATGTATGTACATGAAGACCGGAGGCACAGTGGCAGAGCAGGCAGCGCCTCCTGGGTTCGAATCCTGGTGAACGGCTAGGGTCTTGTTCCCGGGTCTAGTCAGGAGGGTGCCCCTGAGTCTACCCAGATCCGATGGGTACCCGACTTTAGATGGAGTAAAGTAAAGGCGACTGGGCAATGTACTGGCCACAGAATCCCCTAGTATGTCGTGGCCCTAAGGGTCCGACGGGATTACCATGTACAGACTACACACACACGAAAAGACGGCGACATTTTAAATCCGACTATTCCAAATTTACAAATGTTACTCATTCGCAGCAAAGCCTTCAAAAGTTTTTTTTGTTTGTTTCCCCGCTGTGCGATGTGGTTCTTTGAGAGACATAATGAGAAATCAATAAATATATTTGACGCGGAAATGCTTCTTCGAAATGACCAACATGATGGACTTTTATATAACACGTTGACGTCAATCAATCAAGCCTACTATTGATGAATGGGTGTGCAATAAAACGCAACATTGTATGGACAATAATTGAAATTGTGAGCATGACTTCACCCCTTCCACCCACCCCCTCCTCAATAACACACCCAACCACCACCTACGCTACAGAAGAAGAACTTCCCTTAATTCACACAGTGACACACTCACACGGTGTAATTGTTAGCGGACACACGTTTTGTAACAGTAAACGTTGACTTGTGTGTGTTGTTGCTATTTTTTGTGTGTGTCTGTGTGTTTAAAACGTCATAATTCATTTCTTAAAGCCTAACCGCTGTGTACTGTATTTACTGACGCACAAATAATTAACAAAACACTTATCAAGCCAGTCGATCGGAAAATCCCGTTTATACACATTTACTCGCATGCATTCGTACAGGTCACAATATATAACACTATACGCTTTGCATTATGTAAAGTATCCCGTCGGACCAAATTGATCCACAGGGCCGTTGAAGCAGAGTTCACCAGTTTCTGTGGCCAAGGCATACTAGGGGGACTGTGTGTCCAGCAACTAACGTCAGGTACCCCACCAGTGATGGGTAGACTCAGGGGCACCGTGCCCTCTTATTTAAAAAAAAGTTTTTTAGTTGTTTTCTTTTTTAATTGAATTGTACCAGTATAGTATATTTTTGAGGTTCAACAATCCAGTCAAAGAAGTCAAGATATAAGAATGGCTGCGATCGAGATCAATACCTTTTCCAATAAATGTGTCCCAGTGTGACCAATGACGTTCATGCTAACCCACTGACTGACTGACTGACTGTGTAGTGTAGAGCATAGAAACAGCTGCTGCCACGGTTATTATTACAAGTTTCAATGTACTTTGATACCTGTCGCAAGTCGCAACCCATTTGCTAAACATGCCACCGTTTGGACTGCAATGCAGTTCACGCCAGCACACCCTGTAGTGAGAACATGTATGACGCCCTCAAGGTCCCGATAGACCAGGGGTCGCCAACCTTTTGATAACAGTGTGCCAACGTAGGATTTCTAATTCATTAAGCGTGCCAAAAGCGTAAAGGTCATCCTGCTTTAGCCGTCAACTTCATGTAGAAGTACTTGAATTACCTTTTTTTGTAGTCTTCCGCTTGCCATTAAAAATCACTCTGAGTATGGCAGTGCCAAGTCTGGCACGTGTTCCTTAGCCCTGCACTAGACCAGAAAGAAGAAATAAAATTCCCCTTCATGACCCATTCACCAAAAGCCAAATGTTATAGTCTCGGCCAGGGGTGGGAGTTTGGACACACGATACTTGTCCGCCGGTCAAGGGTGACACGCTATACACACCTATTCAAACTATTTAGTATAAAGTTTGAAATCTGACAAGACCTGGACATAATTCTACAGTAAATGTAACGGTAAGGAATCATGCAGTAAACTCCCCCCCCCCCCCCCACCACCACCCACACCAAACCCTATTTTTCCACGCAACCAAAAATGTGTTTTCAATCCAATTTACTAATTTAAAATTCAATTCATTACAATTTAAAAAAAAATTAAACGGCAATGGTTCACACACATGCATATGAGTGGCTACGTACGCCAAAAATTAATTAATCGCATTAGTTTCTTTACTCTGGGAAGCGTAGTGCATTAAAAAGGATTGGGGGTCGCCCACAAGTATGGAATGGGGGATTTTGATTGAATGAATGGAATAGTTAGTATACGACAGAGCGGTGTGTTAGAAACGTTTCGGTGTGTTAGAAACGTTTCGGGGATTTGGTAAATAAAACAACAAAAAAAAAACAAAGCAAAATGCATCGCCATTAGGCACATTGTACCAAAGACTAAAACAAGATGGACCGCTTTGCTTTGATATTTCTGCTGTTTGAAACACTTTGTTTCGGAATTTCCGATCGCATCCTGTCCTCTAGACTTCCGGTTTGAGCAATTCGCTATGATTTTCTCAATGGAAAATTAAGATTAAAATCGAAAGTTGTATGGGGCGGAAACCTTTCATGCAATCGTAGGAGCGTAGAAGTCATTCAAGACAGCCTTATTGGCTGCGCACAGAAAAAAAAAAGAACATAATATAAGCTCTAAAAAAAGAGCAAGCGGTCCATCTTATTATAGTCTTTGATGATTGTACTTGTGTTTCTTTTGAAGGATTATGGATGAGGGGAATGGGGTACGTGCGTGATGACATTTAGGAAAAATTAAAGGCCGTGTGTGAGTTCTGCTGTCCGCGCAATGCCAGTGTATGCCGTGGCCAATGTCCAATAAAAGACCGAATAATATATGCGCCCCAACTAATCGCACCGACACATGGTGGCACCTTATCGGGCCTATACAATTAATCATGTCAGATTTTATGACAGACCGCCCGTTGCCGATTGTGAAACACTTTGTTAGAGCCTGGGCCAAATTTTAATTCCACGGGACTGGCAGGGGCAAACCCAGAATTTTTTTCCAGGATGGGTGAGGTGGAAAGTGTGCCTAAACTTTGCCGTGCTAAACATTGACCAATATTTTAAGGCCTATCAAATCTGATCAGTTTGGAAAAAAAAGTCGCAAAAGATGTCTCCCAGCGGGCATACCACGTTGTAGCGACGAGGAAAAAAAGTGGAAACCACGAAAACTCGTGGATACCACGTTTTTTCCCCGTCAATACGACGTGGTGTGCCCGCTAGGAGCCAGATCTATTCAAATCTGCTATATAAACTAAACTCTTCCACCTGTTAGAACCCTGAAATTCACACCTGCTTCCAGAAATCCCTATTATCAGCAGCAACAAGAAATACGCTGGGCAGCAATTAGATTAATTTAAAGTCACGCCACCCCAGCGCCCTCTCTTTAATTGGTTCTTAATTGAAGGAAGACATTACAAGACGTTAGGAAGAAATTGGATATCTAATACACAGTTATTCACACATTAAATTAAGCCAGCAAGCAACAACTTATTAAAAAAAAATAAAAGGCCAACACAGTAAATTATTCCATTTCTCCCCCTCGGTATCACAAACTTTTTTTTTTGGGGGGGGGGGGGGGGGGGGTACCTATTTCCCAATTGTAAAGATTACACAATTGTAAAGATTTCACAATTGTAAAGATAATGATTGGTGGCATTAAAAGTATTGGTTGATAACAATACTTGTTTGAAAATTGTATGATAGTGTGCTTGTGCATTTGAGGGTTTTTCTACTAAACGTATAAGTATAGGGCCTATTTTGTCTTTGTATAATTATAGTTTTCTTTTAAATGGTTTAACACTAATTGTTCATTATTAATGCGTAATCTGGCGGGGAAACAGGAGGCACTCCTTTCAACTGTAAAACAACCAAAGATGAGATGGTTTGGTGTCATACTGTATGGCATGACTCCTTGGTCAAAACAACCCTACAGGGTACAGTGGAAAAAGCACTTGCAGAAAAGGTCGCCAGAAAAAAAGAAGTGGTTTGACAACCTGAAAGAGTGGACCGAACTTCTACCCAGTGTGATGAGGATGAATAATGGTTGAAGCTGAAAGACCGAACTTCTACCCAGTGTGATGAGGATGAATAATGGTTGAAGCTGAAAGACCGAACTTCTACCCAGTGTGATGAGGATGAATAATGGTTGAAGCTGAAAGACCAAACTTCTACCCAGTGTGATGAGGATGAATAATGGTTGAAGCTGAAAGACCAAACTTCTACCCAGTGTGATGAGGATGAATAATGGTTGAAGCTGAAAGACCAAACTTCTACCCAGTGTGATGAGGATGAATAATGGTTGAAGCTGAAAGACCGAACTTCTACCCAGTGTGATGAGGATGAATAATGGTTGAAGCTGAAAGACCAACCATTTGGAATGAGATCAAAGTTCCATTTGTTTCTACCAATAAAGAAACCTTAACACTTCCCGTACCGACCTACTTCTATCTATGCTGCCTCCAGTTCCGCTATATACGCGCCCGGGACTGTAAGGGTTAAGCTCAACAACAGACAATCATTAAAGACATTTTTCTAACCAGTCGGGTACCGGTACATTATTGAAATAAAATTGAAGCAATAATGCACAAATATAAAAATCATTTCATTTGGTTCCGAGATACTTAGATTAGAAACCCTAAATACTGTAGAGCCAATTGCATTTCATACCAGATTCTAATTATCTTTCGTTTATTTATTGCCTTCATAGAATAATCCTATGCTGTACGTAAAGCATCCATTCGCACAAAATTGATCCATGGGGCCGGCGAGGCAGCGTTCACCAATTTCTATGGCCACTGCATACTAGGAGATTGTGTGGCCTACATAATGCCTAGCCGCCTTTACTTCACCCCAACAAAAGTCAGGTACCCATCGGAGCTGGGCAGACTTGGCAGACCGGTTAACCAATCCTAGCCTACACCAGGATTCGAATCAAGAGCCTTCGGAGCGCCAGCCGCACGCTCTGCTGGCCACAGTGCCATACTAGCTACTGTATGGGCCAATCATATTTCAAAAATTGCATTTCAGACGAAATTCTGATTATTTTTTGTTTGCCTATTGCTGTTATAGACTACTGATTTGTTGTTACAAGGACCAAACAATTCAAGGTCGCTGGCCGTCTCGTAATATGGCATTTTGAGTGTGTGGTCCCCATTAGGTCAGTATGTTGCCCATTGCCCGCTTTTCACCCAACTGTGGGGAAACAGTTATTGCTTTTTGAATATTTCTAATAGTTTCATAATTCAAGTGCCCGATTTCAAAATTAGCATGGCCAAATAGAGTAATATCTATTACAGGCTTGGCCACAAGCAAGTCCTTTTTATAATGATGTTATGATGACCACAGTTGTGGACGAAGCATCACATTAACATAACATTTTTTAAAAATGTGCCAGTGTGTGAGGGAAGGGTAAAAAGAGTTTCCCTAAATTCGTAATTATCACACTCCCTATGACAACCCCATCGGCCCTAAGGCAGGTAATTTCCCTTTCACAACAGACGCCACATTTCATACCCGCCACATTTCATACCCGCTGCGGATACCAGTAAGAGTTAAGTCCACATATACTCAAAGCTAATCCAATTCTTGTTCTTTCCCCTGGCTGTTCACTGCCTGCTCTGCATGAATTATAAATGCCTTTTTTCTCCCGCCTTATTGGATTTAAACACACACAAAATCTGGACCCGGGGGGGGGGGGGGGGGGGGGGAAGGAGCGAGGGTCATTCCCCCTCCCCTTTGAACAGTTAACTGGATTAACAATAAAGCCTATTGTTGAGAGAGCCTGTACAGTCTACATTTAATTATGTAGACACAAGAGAAATACTTGTTAAAACACCCTTTTTGTTATTTGTCCATGATTCAACAGATTGTTTTTCTAGCCTGAATCACAATTCCAAATGCTAGCACACTGAGGAGAAAATAATGTGTGTGTGTGTGTGCTCAGTTTCAAAGCCACCATTATGTTGCTGATGCCACATTGAATTATGCCAGGAATTATTCATACAAATTATTTCATTAATGAAAGAGAGAGAGTAGTGAAAAAAAAAAAAGAAACATCTTCAAAGAACAAACAACATGAGACGGACTGGAACAAAAGACTGGAACAAAAGAGTCGGAATGATGAAGTAAATAAATAAAGGAGGATTTATAGAACACTCATTACAGATGAACAATGATAAAACTAGAACTAAACTGTTTTGAGAGTTTAAAATAATTCCAATGGGACTAAACCCATGACAAAAGCTCTGCGTTCACAGGGAACACTGAATTATCAATTAACATGAACATGTGACAAAAAGTCAATGGCTGGAGCTTGCAACAATAGGAGCCCAAGCTGGTAAAAAGCTGTTGAAACCAAAGCACCAAAAGCGACATTTCCTTATCTAGACCCATGAACTGTTCTCTAAGTCAACAGTGTGTACAGAAATCCTATTGCAATGAGACAGAGATTTCATAGCAATAACAGAAATTCTATAGTCTATAGCAATAAGAGAAACTTTATAGCATAACCAAATTTTAACAGCAATAAGGCATAAATTTCATTGCAAAACACATAAATTTCGTTGCAAAACACATAAATTTCATTGCAAAATACATACATTTCATTGCAAAATACAGAAATTTCATTGCAAAATACAGAAATTT
The DNA here is from genome assembly GCA_949126835.1 of Anisus vortex. Taxonomy (NCBI): domain Eukaryota; kingdom Metazoa; phylum Mollusca; class Gastropoda; family Planorbidae; genus Anisus; species Anisus vortex. Next base: position 35,820,886 of record OX421504.1, read on the forward strand.
CATTGCAATAACACAGAAATTTTATTGCAATAACACCATAAAAGCCTATCTTCTATCAAGTCAAGAGAGTGCTCAATTGCTAGATCTCATCATCAAATCCCAGTGAGACAAGGACATTTTTTTTAAATCAGGCCATGTTTGTGACACAGCTAGGGAAAGCCAAAGGTAACTGTGTATTGTGCTGTCCACACAACCCACATTGTATGATATTGTCAAAAGAAAACAAATCTCAGAGTTACTATGACTCTATTTCAGAGATCAGCAAATGGCACAAACGGCTCAATAATACCATTAATTAGTGTGGCTTAAAACACGACCAATCAGGCAATAGCGGGGTATTCAACCAACCACAGCAGAGTGGAAATACATTTTTTTTTTGTTTTTGCAATAATTTTTACGCTTGTCTTTTTCACTTGTTTTTTTTAAATATATATTTATATTATGCCTTTTTTATTAAATCTTTTTATGGTTCTTAGTCTGATTGCGGGTTCATGTGGAGAGTTAGCATGTTAGATTACGCTCGTATAAATCAACTACCTCGACAAGTGTGAGAGCTGCCACTGCAATGAGCCGCGCTCAAAACAACAAGAGTTGTGGGAAGAAAAATCAAGCCTTATATTATACAAATCATAACAAACCAAGTCATAACAAAACATTGTTTTTTTTTATGTTCTCAATGTAGAGAAAAAAACAAATGCAATGTCTGCTCTTCGAGAGTGACAAGTTGGAAGAAAAAAAAACAGTAACTAAAAAAAAAATTCTATAGTTGCACATCATAGTGCTTAAATGTTGCACATAGAGCTAAAATGTTGCACATAGTGCTTAAATGTTGCACATTGAGCTCAAATGTTGCACATAGTGCTTAAATGTTGCACATTGAGCTCAAATGTTGCACATAGTGCTTAAATGTTGCACATTGAGCTCAAATGTTGCACATAGAGCTAAAATGTTGAACAAAGAGCTTAAATGTTGAACACAGCTTTATTGTTGCGCACAGAGCTCAGATGTTGCACAGAGCCTTATTGTTGTGCACAGAGCTCAAATGTTGCACAGAGCCTTTTTGTTGCATAAAGCACTTAATCTTTAAACAGAGAGCTTAAGTGTAGCACACCCAGAGCTTAAATATTGAGCAGAGAAGATGATATGAGAAGTATTTCAACACTTACCTCTTCATAGAATTTCAGCTGTGGGACAGGCTCTTCATACACATTTTCACAAAAATCCTTGAATAATAAAAATCCTGGAGGAAAAAAAATAACATTGAATTGTTAATGAATGTGAGCAGGTCGGCTATAGTACAAAACTTTTATAGCATAGTTCTCTGACTCTTTAAGCAGCAAACTGCATGTAGAACTAAAAATTTTCTATATTTTTTCCTATTATTTACAAATGGCCTTTCTTTCAATATTTATCCACCGCAATAATAATATAATTCAGTGAACCCTCACTACTTCGTGGTTCGACATTCATGGATTCACAACTTCACGGATCGACATCCGCGGATTCACGACCTTGCGGATTTTCAAGAAATTTCTAAAATATGTACACCTACTGTTTTATTGCCAAACATTTGTGCCTGGATGTACATATTGTAGATATCTGTACACTACTGTAAAGGGTGGTTTGTTAACAGTGCGTAAACAGGGGGTTTTAAAAGCCCGAATACATGTTAAATAAATACTGTAAATATGGTGTCCCTACTTTGTGAATTTTCAGCTACCGCGGCCAGTCTACCATCTACCATGATAAACGAAAGTTCACTGTGCACCAAAGGAATAATGAACCATACGTGTGTGATTCTGTCTTCACATTTTGACAAGTTTTTTTTTCAAAAATTGCAGCATTGATTCTCAGTACTAGAATGTGCACCATACTATAATAATTAATTGCCTAAAGATAAAACGAATGAGCCTTACAGCTTTTTTTGTCCAGAGCGTAATGATGTTCAGGGGTGAATGGGGGTACACCAAGGATCTGTCTGGGTGCCAGGAAGCCTATCGGCATGTCGTGTAACTTGGGGTGGCCAACACAAGCCCAGTGGCAGTTACTCAACTCCATGTGTCACAGCAGGGTACACTTGGGGAACAACTTCCAGTTCCAGGAAAAAAAAACTCCTCCCGTTTTTTACCTGGACTATTACTCAAGGTCTTGGGAATTGCAATTTAATGCACAGATGCTGGACCACTGTCACACATTATAACCAAATATAACAACTACATTTTAAACATATTTATTACCGTATACACAAAGTTACATTTTTTTTTCACTCTTGTTCATTTTCGTTTAAAACAATTTGTTATACCATTTACAAGTTTTCATGAGCCATTAAAGATTATCAAAAGAAAACACCAGAATGTTCTAACTGGCCTAAATGTGTATCTTTTTATCAATTCAGTGTACCTTTTAAGAAGAAATATGATTTATGTTTCAATAAATTTATAATTCAAAGATAAAAAAGAGACAGATAAACTTAAAATGTTTTTTAAAAAACTGTCTTCTCTTTTCAAGTAATCTTATTAGTTATAGCATTAAGTTTTAATTTAATTTCCAAGAAGTTAAAACTACAGACCAAAGGCTTTTTTAGCTCTAATTTTTTACAAGACAAGTTTGAAAAAAAAAACAGCCATTATTGGATGGGGTATGATTAGCTAAACATGAATTCTTGTGGTTTTAACCCCATTTTTTCTATAAAAAAAAGAACTCTAAAGGTTAAAAACCCAGTTCTTGACAAATCAAATTTTAAAAAGCACTAAACAGATTTTCATAAAGCCATATAATGAATAGTTTACATTAGGCCAGAACAGATATATATATTTGCACTTATAAATTGGAAACTGCACAGTAGTCAAAAGTTGAAAGCAAAGCTTACCTAGCCTTTGATTAAAGATCTTGTCAAATGTAACTTCATTGACTTTTTGCAAATGTTTGTGCATAACACTGCGAACACTGTGGAAGACATGAAATACAAAGGTTTACCAGAAATGTACAGTGAGAGACTCATTCAAATATTTCTGCAACATTTATATTTTTCAAACTTGCAAACCTAAAGTCATACAATAATAAATAGGCTTTACATCATGTGTGCTTTACTGATCACAATTTGTGCAAGTGAAAAAAACATCCACAGAAAAACTGATTTTTTTTTTTATCAAAGTGAAATCTACATTACAGTTACAAATACAATAAACATATTTCTGCATTTGGTCTTCAATAAAATAATGAATAGTTCAGGATGCAGTCTCTTGCTGGACCCTTAGCTTTGAGATATTAAAACGTACACAAATAACAAATGTTTCAGACAATGGGTGAACAAAAATCAACCATCCATCAAAGTTAGCCAAATATTCTGAATCACATGAGCAGGGGGCCTCGCCATGTCTTCAAATATGTGATACACTATTCTGCTATCCATGTCCCCCAAATATAAAATTGAAAAAATAAAAAAAAAATCATTCAGGGTTCGTACAGAAAAATTGCCTCAAAATTCCAGGAGTTTTTCCAGGAGTGTTCCAGAAGTTTTTCAGGAGTAAATTTTTTGAAAAGCCAAGCTGAGCTCTTTAAAAAAAACAGACACCTCGCTACACAGCTTTTTTTTTTGGTGTACGACATTACGGGGACTTATATAGCCTACATCCCAAGTTTGGATTTTAAAAAAACAAGATCTAGTAAAAAAAAAGAACCATGGAGTGGCATCACTAGTGTCATCAACGTTTGCGTGCGGAAATAGAAAGCGGCAAAGAGGGTTAACTCCAATAGGGCTTTCTGGAAAAGTGAAAGTACAATCTAAAAGCAGTGATTACTATATTTTATATGAATACCTAATTAATCTTACTCGAAAAATAAGGAGTTTTTAGTATTTTCCCAGGACTAAATGCAGTTTTTCCAGGAGTTTTAAGGTCCTGGAACACAACTTTTTGTTTTCCAGGAGTTTCAAGGAGTTTCCAGGAGCTGTACGAACCCTGATCATTACTAACAGATGTGGCAAGGGAAGTATATTTTGACAAATGGAAGAATTTAAGGCTATCTAAATCTAAGCTAGGTTGTTTTTCATTTTAAAAAAATGTATATCATACATTAAAATATAGAAGACATTGAACAAATGTGTATATAATTATATGAACAAATGGAAGAATTTAAGGCTATCTAAATCTAAGCTAGGTTGTTTTTCATTAAAAAAAAATGTATATCATACATTAAAAGATAGAAGACATTGAACAAATGTGTATATAATTATATGAACATGAATAGTATTATAAATTATATAAATTTACATTAACATTTATGAATCATAAAGGTTGAACTCCGTTAACATTTTAAAACTAATTGTAATATATTCTTGGCAGAGTAGACAATTTCCACAGAGTACCGAATCCAAGCATTTGGTCAAACCATATACTAAACCAAATCCAGTAATAAAGCAAAGTAGTTGAAGTCACTCCGGAGTTTTGATTATAAGCAAAGCTTATCCAGATAACCACCCCACCCCAATGTCCAGTTACTTTACAACTGATATTGTTAGGCAGTTGACAAAACAGAACAAAACAGGATTAAGTTTTTACAAGTTTTAATATTTATTAAAAGAAACCCTTTTCTGTGTGCATGTTATTTGTCGAGAATTATAATACTACACAAAAAAGGAAAGTCCAACAGAGGTGATTTCCGGTTAGGCCCTAATAATTACCACAATGTCAATAATCTTTGATATATACCTTTATCATTAAAATAAAAAAAATTATAGATTGGAGATCCCCATATAAATATACAGTGGTACCCCATTTAATTAATTATATTCAGTAAAACGAAGGCTGCCACGATTGCAAAATTGTCCCATAAAACAACAGCAGACATAAAAATGAAAATCAGGAAAATCTGAGGGGAAATGGGAAGGGAGGGAGGGGGGGTAAAAATGAGGAGAAATGAAGAAAAAGCCACATGTGGTATTCTTCCTCTTGTTTTGAATATCATGTTTGTATCATTGCAATGTATCAGTTACATTTTTGAATCAGTTATTTCTAACAATAATATGCAACGGAGTTGTAGGGGGCACGGTGGCTGTGTGGAAGCGCGTTCGGCTGGAGCACAGAAGGTCCTGGGTTCGAATCCTGATGCAGGCTAGGGTCTGGAGGGTGTCCCTGGGTCTACAAAGCGCTGATTGGTACCTGACCTTAGTTGGGGTAAAGTGAAGGTGGCCGTGCATAGTGCTGGCCACACAATCATCTAGTATGCCATGACCACAGAAACTGGTGAACGCTTCTTCACCGGACTTATGGATCAATTTGGTCCAACAGATACTTTACAATGGAGCTGTAGACAGATGTCAATGAGAGGTTGTGGAACACTTGTGGGAGAAAAGCATTAAGGAGCACAGAAGAAATTCTCATCTTAAGAAAAAGACTATACACAAAAAGGGGCCCAGTGCCTACCAGTGCGGTCAAAGTATTCCTGTGGAAATGGGGGGGGGGGGACGATTAATAGGGCGTTTAAAAGTTTGCTTTAGAGTGGCGCTCTCACAAAATTGACGTCAACAGGATCAGGGCTGTGGAGTCGGAGTCGAAGAGTCGGAGTAATTTTGGGTACCTGGAGTCGGAGTTGGAGTCGGAAGTACACAAAACTGAGGAGTCGGAACATTTATCTACCATTTATCAGTCGGAGTCGGAGTCAAAGAGTCGGAGGAAATTTTGGTACCTGGAGTCGGAGTCGGAAGTACACAAAACTGAGGAGTCGGAGTTGGAACATTTATCTACCGACTCCACAGCCCTGAACAGGATAGTGAATTACAAAGTCCATCCGTCACCTCAGACAGCTCCAGAAGAAAAGGAAAGAATCTTGCAAGGCCATTTTGTATCACACAACCAAGTTCTGGCTACATGTGCATTTTCCCTCATGAGAGCACTTTGTTAAATGACATATAGGCTACAATATGCAGAGAGACGTGACTGGCCTTCCCCAAGAAAATTAGGAAAAATTATTTCCTGCCAGAGACAGTGCGCACGGCGCACACTAATGTCATATTACAATAAAAATTACAAAAGTTACATCCCTGAATATGGAATAATACATTTTATTTGAAAATTAGAAGTTCGGTATATATATGCTATGGTTTTTATATTTGTGCACACACCTCTTGTCGTTATCATGCTTCACATTACCTGACAAGGCTAAAAAATGGTGTCAGCATATATAAAAAGTCTTTATGTAGGCCTATATGTAGCTCTTTTACAGGAATTGCTTTTATTAAATTGTAGGCTTGAAATAACCCTCAAAATTACTTTTAAATTATCTTGGAAATTAGTTAGGCTAAAAAAAACTATAGCAATAGACCTACTGCAATAGTGGCAATAATTTTTATGCAATAATTTTGGATAGTTTATTATTTATATAAATATTGAATATTGGCCTAAAGCTTAAGCTAAAGGCCTATTCTATATAGCATAATATTAATAAAGCATATTAGGAATAAGCCAATATTCTATATAATACATAATAATAGAATATTTTATTTTAAAATTAAAACTGTTTTCAAAATCTTTATAAAAACAACATTTTGAAGGCCTTTTATTTATTGAAATTGTATTCACATTAGTCCTAAATCTTATGTCTTCTAAGTTCTAAGATATACATTTTTTTTATTATGTATAAATATATTATTATTATATAAAACAGAAGATGATAGTTAACATTAGATAAATGCAACGAAAATCCAATGCCAGAGCCCAATGCACACACAGACACAGCAGTGATTACAATTACAGTATTTACAGTGAGTAACAGTGATTAAACAGTGTGAGCATACTTTTTTTGAGCTTACGAGAAATAATTGAGATAGCTTTCATATCACAGAACTAGTTTATCAAAGATATTTTTGTGCACACAAATAAAAATTAAGTACCTTGGATCTGGAAGGACAATTTTTTTGCTAGCTCTAGCGGCAGGAGTAGATTTACTCTTCTCCATTGCCATTAGGTAGCTAACGTCGGCAAGTACTGCCTCAAGATCCGCCATTTTCAATGACTTGGCTTGAGATCAAGCAGCCTTGCTAAGTAATTTATTGGCGAAGATAGTTCACTTAATCCTTGACATCAATAGGTTCTAACTTTCACACATTTTGTTATGTGGGCCTACTTATCAAAATCATAACAATCAAGTCCAAGTTATTGTGTTAAGCTTAAATCCAGTTAGTTTGTGGCCAGTTTTCACGTTGACACAGTGCTCACTGTAAATATTAATTAGTTGTCTTGCAAAGGCGTATGGGAAATGTGGTTTGGAAATACGAACAACTGACATGATTATAATGTATGTCAGATCAATTGTAGCTTTTCTATAAATATATAGATCAATCTTCGCTAAAGTATTCACTGTCGTTAAATAAGTGAATATTTTTTATGTCGATTATTGTAATATATTAGCATTTAGACAGGCTAAATAATTTGAATAACATTATAATATGAATTGCGGATTAAATAAATCCTGAATATTTTGTTTACATTATTGATGCAAATGTCTTTAAAGTTGCAGTTTTGACAGAAGAAAATATATTAATACTGTCTAGCACTTTTTTATGCGGAATTAGTTACCGATAGAAGCTTTGGTGTTTTGTTTTTACTTGAACTTAACTTATAAAGTAAAAGGTCCTAAGATGAAGCAGATATCCAATCCAGAATTTTTAATAGGTCAAAGGTTAAACATAATGCTTTATTTATTTATTTTGGTTTTAATTGTACGCAGGATGGGTAAAAACATTAATTTTAATTGTATAAATAGACATTCGTTGATTAAATTAACTCAAGGGTCAAAGTATATTATTTGTATGATCATTATTAATGAGTCCTGACCCTTTCCATAATGTATTTTATGTTCAATTTAGGCCGCTGACCTACCTATCTGCCCTGGTCCTGGTACTGGCAAATATTTATTTTATTTTTATGGCACCTAATATTGTTACTTATTGTAATGTTATATTAAATAATTTAAATAGGCCTGGATTATACTTATAGCTAATCGCTAATCCTTTATTTTATTTAATTAATAAAAATATAATTCATGTAAACAGACAGTAGGCCCTATGTCGTTGTACTTAGGCCTACTATGCATCTTTGTATAATAGCCTAATTAATGTTTATTTCTCGTCGCATTTTTTCCACATTCATCATTCATCTAAAATCTAAAAAGTGATTTTAAAACTATCAGAAGAATAGCCTACTAAACAGAGAAACAAAATTAAAGCCCAAACAAGGTGTATGCAACACTTTCGCCATCAGGCCGCAAAAGTAACTTGATACAACAAGAATTTAGAATAGTAACACGCATTCTGAAAGTTCATATTTACATTTTTAATACAATGAATTATAATTTGTACAATTGCTGTTAGAAATTCTGGTGGAGCCACTCGAAGGCAGGCCATGTTGGGGCCGCAGGTTGTCTGCTGCATGCCACTGTGGTACTGTAGCCCTATAAACCGGTAAACTATATATAACCCTTGAATTGCAAACAAATCGTTCAAACTTGGTGCTTAAAATTAGACTCTTAAGCCGGCATGTGCAGTGGTGTCTGTCTTAATTGCACAACGGGCCAACACCCCTTATACTATGCAGAAATAATGCGTCCTAATCAGAGGCGTATTTAGGCATGTTCGTATGGAACAGGGGCCCCCACACATTCCGGCAATTAGAACAGCGCTGTTGTAGAAGCGCACATTGAACAAATACTGTGAATGGGAAATCACATTTGATTGTTAAGTGACACTGGCAGAGTCGATTCCACGAAGGGGCCCCCACATAAATTTGGCCCTTGGGAACAGGGCCCCCACAATCCTAAATACGGCCCTGGCCCTAATTATCCCTAGGTTAAAATTGAGTCTAGCATCTAATTCTAATTTGTTAAAAGCTCAGATAAACATAAAGACAAAAACACTTTCCTTGTCCCTAAATGCGAGAACAAATGCATATATTATAAGTAGGCTACTCTTTCTTCCCGAGTGGCATTCGGGCATGGAATGGGTTGCCTGAACAAACCAGGAAAACCAGTAGCCTAACTTATAACATCATTTACAACTTTAATAAAAATGCAAGACTAGACTCGGACCACGGATGAGCGTAGGACGCAATAATCTTCTTTATAGAAGGAGCGTCTGTAATGTAAGTATAAGATAAGATTTATTAGTGTTTTCAATGTTAAGATATTGCGGTTTTTTTTCTGGTTCATTAGGAAACCCATTCCATGCATGCCTGGATGCCCCTGGTAAAGAAATAGCTTACATGCATTTTTCTTGCATTCTTGCATTTGGAATATTAAAATAATGTTTTTATCCTTATTTCATATGCCTATCTTAGCATTCTAATAGAGTGTTGTTTTATTTTATTTCTAACACTCATAGCACACTTTCGGGTCGAACTGGTAAATCATTTATAGATCAGTGGAGAATTCAAACGTTTTAAAGCCATTGGCCTAATTTTTATTTTATTTTAGGCCCAGACATATGGCCTATAATTGTAGAGCCTATAATTGCTAGGCCGGATATAGGGCCCACTGGCCTTGAGAGTTTGACAACTATGCTCTAGAACAGGGGTCGGCAACCTTTTTGTCTGAGAGAGCCATGTACACCACATATTTTGAAAAGTAATTCTGTGAGAGCCATACATTATGTTTAAAACTAAAAAATTCAAGTAAATGTGTGCATTTTGTGTAATTTCAACACTAAAAGTACAATAATTATGTCTCAAAATTCTTCAGATGCTGAGCTGCAGTAGACTTTAGCCCATGTGTAGAATGAAATATTGATATGCAATTAATATGTAGATCTCTAAGTCTAAAAAAAAACATTTTTTTAATAATCGAACATTTGTCTGCGAGCCAGATGCAGCCATCAAAAGAGCCACATCCCGACCCCTGCTCTAGAGAGCATTCATTTTCAATTCAAAATAATAGGTTGTTGTATAGCTGTAACCTATAAGTATAACAATATTAAATATTATATTGCCACCTGGCTTACAAATAAAAGCTATTGGTATTAGTGGGTCGGTAAAATATCAAATATTGATTTCATTAATGCAAGGTAGGTTCAAGTAGGTTCTCCACAATAACAACATAAAGTCATAAGGGTAGACAAAAAAGGGAAAGGGGAACTGTCGGGGGGATGGGGGACAAAATGAAAAGCCGACTAACTCAACTACGGTATATACTTTCCAAATAGCACTCTGGCCAGATAAAAAAAAGTAAAGTAGCCTTTGGACTAAAGTGATCATTGGCCAGATATTAGGCACTTAATCTGCTAATTTTTAAATCTTGGCACAAAAATGTTGTGTTACGGTAGTTCCACCAAAAATTAAATACCGTAGGCCTATAGTATACCACGGTTAGAGTTAGACCTATACACTTTCAACTCCGCAATTCAAGGGGGATAATCGTGGTTTTTACTTTTTTTTATTTGTAAAAGAACAGTTACCCCAGTATTTAACGGCATTAACACCATAGCCTGGGGTTCTAGCACTAAAACCCTTTTTAAAATTCTATATTTTTTCCAAAACTTTATTTAAAAAATATTTATTAATATATAATGGGACTCGTGCATATATAAATCGTCGTACTGTTTGATATACAGTAATTGTACATAGTTGAAATTGTATTTGCCAATTTGTTTCAGCACTTGGTAGTCACAGTATGGTAGCTCTTGAATAATACACGTTTTTAAACATATCAGTATGACCAAAACATTTCCTCAACAAGTTATACATAGTTAATAAAAAAAAAATTATAAAAATGTTTTGTGCTGCATGTGAATTGCTTGTTAAAAGTTAAAGTGAAATTCACAAATTTTCCAATACTTTGTTCAGTTTTCCCAAACTTCCTCAACTGGTGTGAACCCTGATAGTTATTTAAAATACATCATTATCATAATTAATATGTCCAATTATCATCAACCCATTTACACTTCACTCATTCTAAGTGTGAAATAACAAAAAGGAAAAAGAAATATTGGTTTGGCAAATTTTATTTTGCAGAGGCACAAAAAGAAATATTTTTTTTCAAGATTGACAGCACTAGCAACATAAAACCTCAAGAAAAGATCAGGCAAATTTCATGGACGCTTGTGTCAATGATGCAGTCTTTAAAATTAATAAAAAATACAGTACTTTAAAACAGAAAGTAACAATTGGTGCACGCTAACAGAGGAAGAAAAAAACTTCAGGGGAAAAAGGGGGCGGCTAATTTCTTCATCGTGGGTAGGATTTGAAAAACAAAAAGAATAGACCACATCAACAAGGAATGGTATGGAATACAAGGGGTCTGTAAAAAATAATGATTAAAATTAAACAATGCTGTGAACTGACTCAAAATGACAAATGCTCAATTCCGGAATTTATTTCTACGACAATAGGAATCAGTTAACTCCATCAAGTTATTATTATTATAATCATAAATGCTGCAAAAAAAAAAGTAACATATTTAAAAACAAAAAAGTATTAGAAGTAGAAGTTAGCGCTTTTATGTCTTGGCTGTGAACACTTGCCTCAGATTGACATTACATTTAAGTACCGGTACACGAACAGAGAGACACAATGGTTTAAATTAACAATACAGGAATGGCAAAATAAGAACAAAATGTAAAGACAAATAACAGATTTCTATAATTAGGATAAAGTTTCTGTTCCTGTGGTAAAAAACAAAATGTATCTGAAAAACTTATTTCATTAGAATAAATATCATTCCTAAAGAGTAACACTAAAAAAAAAAAAACAATCTTATAAAAAAACAACATGCTACTATATAATGTTAATGTTTCACATTAAAATTTAAAAAAAAAACAGAAATAGAAAGTTAAATAATATGATCAGGAAGTCCAACAGCTGATACTCTGTGGTCAATTAGGGTCACCGTCTGACAAAAAAATTAACAGGGATTGAATGCACTGCTAAAACTTTCATTCATAAATAGGGTTACTTTCTAAAAATAAACCTGTCAGAACTCTATTTCTGATAAGAACAGAGTAAACTACAGTAAAATAGGTCGAGCAAACTAACGTAAAATAGGTACAGTAAATACAAAAAATGTGGAAAAATAAAAGAACTTAAATTTTGTAGTAAAGTATACTTCAACACTTAAATAAAATTAAATCACAAACATTTCATCAACAAAACTATAAACTGTAAGTTGTTACTTGTAAGTTATCAGTTGTATAATAATAATAATAAAAAAAAAAGCTGGAACCTATTAAATAAGCCTATGAAAAGTGTAAGTTGATGTTGTGAACATAGGGGAAAAGACGTCTATAAATTATAAAGATTAAAATGCCCCAGATCATAACTGAACACTGTGGTTTCCCATTACCGTTACAGATGGTGGTAGTTTTTTTTTTATAGAAGTTCTAGTTTTGCTACACAGAGACAAATTTAAATTTTACAATTACAACAAAGACAAAAGAAACTGACTGGCATCACTATAAGAATTTTTCAAAAATAAAGGATGCTTCGATAATTGAACAAGGGTGCAAATGTTATATGGGTATATATTCATATATATAGAGAGATTTCTATGTCTACGATTTTTTTTATAAGAAACCATTTGATATGGTTAATTGTGTGCAAGAGATATAGGGTTTTGTATATAATATAGAAATATATATAGATGTCACTAAATTGAAGTCAAAATTAAAATTTAAACCAAAAGTATAAACACATTTCTTTATGAAAAAAAAAAACACTTTGTATCCTAAAACATTCAGTCATACCCCAATCAGAGATCCTAAATATGATATCAATAGCTATGCAAATAAGTCAGAATGTTGTTTCATCAAACTGAGTGAGGGTGTCTAAAAATATGAAATTTTAGGAGGCTTGGCAAAAAAATAATAATGTCACATTGCTTTAAATAAAAATTTTAGTTCCAGAGTTAGTTGAAGTTGTGGAAACATAAGCCAGGCGTAACTTATTTAGTTGAGACAGAAAAACTGACGAGGCAGGACATGTTCATCCACTGCATCGACTCGTCTATATGTGCCGCGCCCATTCAGTATTTTTGTTATAGATGTCACAAATTGCAAGCTACCATACAGATTATAAACAGCTTAGATGAGAAATGTCAGACATAGAAAAATATTTGTGCATAGCACCATTTGAAAGTAGTTAAGAGTAGGACAGGCACTACAAAAATAAATTAAGGGATACCAAGCCTTGCTGTGTACCTAGCTAAAACAAAGCTGAATAAGGCACCAAAGGGCCAAAATAAGTAGACACAAATGTAGGTAACTGTTCATAAATTTCAAATCAAGAATATCTAACCACAAAACAACAACTTTTTTTGAGCAAATCAGAGGTATATATGTATATTTATATATATCTCCAGCTTTCATTACACACCAAGAATAAGAAGCCAGCCTTATTTCTTTGCTTTTTTACTCTAGTTTAAATGGCACTTTAAGAAATGCTTTTTTGTTTAAATCCAGTAATGGACAAATTTGTGGGAAACAGATTTTACATTATAACACAGACTAAACATATTCCAAATAAAATCATCAAGGTACGGCTAAGAAAACAAAATTTATGAATGAATGAATAAAGAAATACATTATGTAAAATTAATAAAATGACAAGAACGGAAAAAAATCACAAATAATTAGAGAGCTTTAATTTGTAAAAAAAAAGGGATAAGTCAACTCTGTCCTTTTCCCTCCCCCACCATATACTGCATCCAGTTTGATTAGCCTAGGTTATTTATAGCTACTGGTGCTGATATTTATATTGAAATAATGGGATGTATTAATGAACAGAAAATTTGACTATATCAATAAGTTTAAACCTGTTTTTTTCTACTCTATATAGATGCACTATTCACTACAGAAGTTCTCAAAAAGCTTTAACAAATAATTTTCTTTAATTTCAATTATCTATTTAAAAAAAAATAATTTATAGCGACTTATCGTTAATTGAAAAAGAAACAAAACAGAGTTTAAATCATGCATGTGAATAACATAAATTACTTCAGATATAAAAGATAAAGTGCCCTGCACATACAAAAAACAAAAACAAATGTATGGTATCAAACAACATAAAACATAAGTTCACATGTAAAAAAAACAAAATGTATGATACATGAACAAGGCTCGCATGATTGAACAAAAATTACAAACGAGCCTGCTTTCTAAGAGCCTGTTAATGGTACACTAACAAAGCATCATCAGATCTTTTTTTCTTTCTCCCCTTCGGTTGGCTATAGTACAATCTTCTACTTGCAGCCCTTGTCTAGAAGCTCGTTGTAGTCCAGATCCGACAGATCGTTAGCCTGGATGTCCGTCATACCTTCCCGGATTTTGTCTGTTAGCGCCTTCTTTGAAGTGGTGTACATTATGTGAGATTTTGTGCTGGCGCCATTGGGACACCTTTTGATTACAAAGATAAAGTAAAAAATAATCAGATATGAAATAAAACTTGGATTATCATCAGCATCATTCCGATCCAGCAGCCATCACTGTCATCAGGCACTTGCCCTACGACCTGAGACTATGGTAAAGGAATTCCATACTTTTTGTAGCTGTTCGTGGTTTGATTATAGAGTGTCAGAGTCAGAGAGATTGGGTGTTTTGGGGAGGTAGACATTTTGTATGTGCTGCAGTGCAGGACAGTCAAAAAGTTGATGGGCAAGTTTTTCATTTTGGTGTTTACAGAGGGGGCATGCCGCCGCTTTTTCTGGTTTGATGCGGGAAAAAAATGATATATATGATATCATAGACAAGTTGAGGTATCAGTCACAGAATATGTAAAGAGGTGATAAAATTCAGACATCTGACAGATAAGTCTTAAGTCTGTCCTTTTCTCACATATGATTTGGGTGTCAATAGTAATAATCCTGCCTCTTGTATGAGATATGGGAAATATTCCTAGTCAAGACCATTACAGTAAATTAAAGTCAATTAAATAATTAGACTTCTCTAGATAGCAAGTAAAAAAAAAAACAACCCTCATCAGAATTTATCAATGCTCGTGAACCCTGGTTATAGGTTATAAATTCCTAATTAACAGACCTAGTGTTGTTTAGATGATACAACAGTTTGGTCAACTGGGCCCAACATTTATATGGCTAGTTGCAAATGCAACTTTTGTGAGATAAACTTGTAATTTTGTAATTAATTTTCACGTTTCAAGTTTACTCAGATTCTAATGTGACATGAGATACGTTTTCCTTTCTAAGAGTTACAGACTGACCGAATGGTCCTGCGGTTAACATACCAGAGCGTCAAAATGGCAACCCCTGGTTTGATCCCTGCATGAGTTTTGGGCCTAGGAGATAATAATCTTCTATCTAGAAGGAAGGACTGTAAACTTATCAGACAATAAAATACAGTAGCAGTACACACTCATTCTATTCAGACGATTACATATAGAAGTCTTGCTCTAAGAAACAAGCCACCAAGGCCTAGACATGCTATCCAGATTTTAATAATTAGGCAATCATCAACATGACCTAGAGACCTCACTCATATGACCTAGTAAAACACTTGTAAGTTGTCTGATAATGAAATATAAACACCAACAGTAAATAGTTATAAGTTTGTTTCAAAAAATGTGACTGGGTTTAGTCCTACAATTATGATTGTCAATATATGGCTGTCATTTTAACAACAAATGTTGTTAATGTGGATAAAAATAAAATGTTAAATGATTTTGACAATTACTAATTATAATCAATGGATGTAACAATTTAAGTACCCAAACTTTTTTAAAAACCAATCATTGTTCGTCACTTTTTGTTCTTCACACAAAAGTTGCTGATCAAAGACCCACTCCTGACCCCGCTCTCCCAATTTGAGGTTGTATGCAGAAAGGGAATGTCATAATGGCTTTGTTTATGTATAGTATTACTATATCAAAGTCTAATAAAATGGCATCAGAGCTGGGTAGACTCAGGGACTTCCTTCAGTCCCGGGAACAAATCCCAGCCTTCCCCAGGATTAGAACCCAGGACCTTCAGTATTCCAGTCAAACGGCCACCATTTGCTAATCATATTGCATTGTTCTTGACATTGAATGAAACATGTTTTATTCAAACAGGTTTTTTTAGACTCGTGTTACTGTAATTTGTGGGCATTACACAGTAGGTCAGTAGGCTATTATATTGTGACTATGCTAGTCTTAGTTTATGCTTTTGGCATGTAGGCCTACTGTATTTGCACATACTTTAGTCAGAAAATGGTAATCCTAGTGATATTAAGGATATTAAGGGGAAAGACAAAAGACTGTCATCTGGAGTCATCTCTATCAACTCTCTACTTCACTTGCTTACCTATGGCAGGCTATGTCTATGCCTGGTTCACTGGTTACTGGTTAGCATAGGGGACGTCCATTAATTACGTCAACAATTTTTTGGCGATTTTTACCTCCCCCCCTCCCCCTTGTCAACAACTGTCAAACTTTCAGAGACCCCCCCTATATAATTACGTCAACAATTCGTTACCCCCCCCCCCCCCTATAACAAGTAAAAAAAAAAATAAACGCTTGCTTTTATGTTTAAAATAGATTTGAAACGGAAAGGTCTAGATCAGGGGTCGGGAACCTTTTTGACTGAGAGAGCCATGGACACCTCATATTATGAAAAGTAGGCCTAATTCAAAATATTATGTTTAAAAATAAAAATTCAAGTAAATTTCCCTTTTAATTACAATGAATGCAGGGTTCTATTTTTCTGTCTTTTATATGCTGAGCAGCAGTTGACTTTAGCTCATTTGTAGAATGAAATATTGATATGCAATTAATATGTAGATCTAAGGAGTCTAAATATTTTTTTTTTTATAATTGAACATTTGTCTGCGAGCAAGATGCAGCCATCAATAGAGCCACATCTGGCTCGCGAGCCATAGGTTCCCGACCCCTGGTCTAGATCTTTACTATAATTAATTGTAATACATTTTAAAACTTGTTTTAAAGATTTTATATTGACTAGATAGAACTCTCATAGGCGTAGCCACGAAAGGGGTGTAACATGCTTACTACCCCCCATCGCCCTTCCCAATTTTTTTTCCAATCCGACAATTTTAACAATATTTCTTTTTTTTTTATTTACTATTGTTCTTTTCATATAGAAATATTGAATACTTTTTGATTGTACGTTTCACTAATGAGCTTTTGGTACAATGTTAATTGTTAAATAGTTGGCTTCCTTGCCCCTACTGCTCCTACCTTGCACTATTTGCCACCCACACCTTGCAATCTGGCTACGCCACTATAGGCCTACTAATACATTTTTATCTCATACATTTTTTTTTCAGACAATTAGAAATTAAAACTACAAAATTATTATATTAAGCCTAATCACCAAATTTTAATGTTTCACCTATTATAACGTAGTCAGCAAAAATATATTAGTTTATATATCAGAATTAGGGATGTTAAAAGGAAAGGTAGGCTAAGTATTTCGGACTTCATGGGCCACGAATTATTTTTCTGAAGGAAATATTTTAAAATAACCATGTTGGATTCACACAATAAGCTTACACTTCATTCAATGCAATTCAAACATAGTCTCAGAGAGGGCCTATTGTTGTCTTTAGTTATATTGCCAATCCCAGCTATCGCTTACATGGTATATAACGAACGCCAGTCTCTGGCGCCTAATTTCATTTCTGTACCTATGAGCCCCAAAGCTGGCGAAGTGTGTAAACCGCCGATACGTTCCCATTAAGAATACACCAGCGGGCGAACGCATGGGGGAGAGCTCCCGCAGCGGGTCCGGACAGAGCTGAGCTCAACCCTAAACGTTACGCCCTGGACGTTTTTTTTTTAGACCTTTTAACTTGGCTCCCCGAGTCTGACCAGTGAGCTAATGCATGGGACAAGCGGTCGCCGAGATACTTCCACTCCCATCTCTGTAAGTGACGGAGAGAGGCGTGGTATCCCAAGCTGCAAGTCTGGAGATTAATAGGCTTGTTCTGTTCTTCCATTTGAGGGGGCCTGTAAGGTACCCACTGTCCGATTTCTGGCGTCTCCGGGATGGGGGCTGATGCAACGTACGGAAAGGTATACAAAACGTCCTGTAAAAACGGCTGCTTTCAAAGGTGGCCTTGAGGGGATGACATCCCCGTGTCCGACGAAATCCGCTCGGCCAACACACCGTCAGCCCACATTACAGGAATACGAGGCAAGCCATGGATGGCTCGAGCAAATGTACTTTCGTAAAAGGGGAATCATAACAGAGCAAGCCGACCCAACAAGCGACCGCCCTGTAAGACAAAGCCTGCCTATTCATATCTTTCCATGTCGGAGTGCATGGCCTGCTAACGCTGATCCAAACATAGTTTCAAGGGTTGGAACTTGGAAAAGACTCAACCATGGGGCGTTGAATTAAAGCAGTCGACTCTCGGACGGTGTTCATAGTCCTTTCAGGACTCAATAACAGAACGGCGCCTAATTTAGATGTAGGCCTACTGAGCGGCAAAAAACTGGGTTTCTGTTTCTGAACGCACTCTGCAGAATGTTTGTTGGTGTGTTTATGTTCTTTTGTTATTCCAGTCACAATGGTTCGCTAGACTACAGCGAAGGTGAAGTTTTTTTTAAAATTGGTCGGTCAATTTGCCATGCTAACAATTGCATTAGTTTCCACTTTCCCCTCATACATAGATCTACAAACTAACAAGATGAACACAAAAAGGACATGTCAAATGTAGCGTCCGTAATTTTAATTAATATATTTAATTTGTATTAACTTAAAACCATGTTTATAGATGTCTGCTATGTAAGTGGCACATGACAAATATAATGTAGCCTAGAATTTTGTAATACATTTTTATAATTTTTTTATTTTAAAAAAGTAACATTGTTGACGTCAACTTTTCTTGACCTCCCCCCCTCCCCCTTGTCAACAATTGTCAAACTTTTTCAGACCCCCCCCCTCCCCCCTATTTTGTTGACGTAATTAATGGACGTCCCCATCGCATAGGCCTACTGCATAGTCATAGCATAATGATAATAATAGTATTAATAGATCTTTTAAAATGTTTAAATACGAAATAAATTTTTCAAATATACATAGTAGCCTATATGCTAAGACTAAGAAATTTGCTTTTAAAACTCACCATGTGATAAGGAACATGATGTCTTTTAATGCTCCATTTTTTTGAGGAATGGTCAAATCTACAATGCAGTACCGACCTACATCAGATGGCAGTCTCTCGAGAAATTCTTTAAATTCTTCCTCTTGTGAAATGCTACCATCCCTTTCCTTGGTGTATTCTACTTTGATTAAGCCTTCGTCTATATACATTATCAGATATCTATTATTTGTTTTGCGAAGCTTCATAGCTTTGTAGAGTTCGACTAAGTCATCGGCAACTTTAACTCCGGACGCCATCTTGTCTGTAATGATTGAAAGAAATCTGTACACAAATAGTGAACAATGAAACGTACAGAAATCTTAATTTAGTTCCTTGTTAAGTAATAAAGTATATAATTTTTTTTTATTTATAATATAATCGATTCAAATATTTCTTAAAACTCGGCATACTTACCAACAGTTCAAAATAAAAAAAATATTCAATTTTTATTTGCAATTTCTTTGGCACGCCTTAATAAAAGTCATAGAATCTAAGAGTGAGTTCCCTTTCGTGATATAAAGAGGAAAGGACGATCCAAATATGGTCATTGTCTGCGTGAGTCATTGACATGAAAAAAAAAAACTGTCCGCTCTTTGTCACATAGTTCACTGCCTACTGAACTCCGGCGTGTATATGATAATAAGGCAGTATATAATATTATTTCATCATTTAATTAACTTTTCGGATGTTTACGGAACATTGCGTACAGCTTCGGCTTCTTATAATAGCGATAACTGATATGACCTAATCTATGCCTACGTCTGAAGATAACAATAATATTTATGAAACGGAGAAGTTATTTATAAAGCTAAATAAAAAGCTACACTATAGACTATCATATTGGTCTATAAAAGTGGAAAGATTGTTAGGGAATGGAGAAAATAAGGTGGTTGGGTAGACTTTTCTCTAGATTCTAGATATATCTATGTCATAGCTTATGACCTGCGTGTGCTTAAAATACTATTTAAAAAACAATATTTTGTGTAACATGTAGTCTAGTATGACTATAACATAACACGCATATTTTTATGGTAGCGTCATCATAAATAGCTGCAGCAGAAGTGTCGTAAATAAAAAGTGTCACCCATTGAGGTCAAGGCAGTATATTGTACCGTTCTCAGAACAGCGACTCCCAAACTTTTTTTTTCGTGATCCAGTGGTTGATTTCGAGGCTCGGCACCTGGAAACTACCCGCAGCCTTTGGCAAAACGCTGCGTAAAAATCGTCGGCGTCCACGGAAATGAAAGGAAGCCCAGCGGGCAAACCACGTCGTATCGACGGGAAGCAAAACGTGGTTTCCACGTGTTTTTTCCGTCGATACGACGTGGTGTGTTTGCTGGGAGGTGGGTACAAGTGCTAAACTTGTTCAAATCTGTTGACCCTGTATTTGTTTTGCTAGGCCTGAGAAAATAACGAACTATTTTTAAAAAAAAGGAGAAAGTAAGGTCATAATCACGGATTAGCCTAATCTCAGCAATATTGGACTAGCCTATAAATATATTATAATGTTTTGTTGCTATATGTATTACATAGACCTATGGACAAATGTGCCGCAATAGCAACAATGTATAGCCTACATATAGGCCTACATATGTGTGTGTGTGTGTGATATAAAGATCTATCTACCACTGTAAGATTATAAGAATTAATACAAGTGTGTTAACCCTATAATGTCTATTGATACATAACGGGATAATTTTTAAAAAGAGAAATATCATTTGGCTTTAAGGAACTGTCCATGTCTAGATAAAGACGTCACACACTTATACTTATAGTGTGTGTGTGTGGGGGGGTGAGGTCAGGTCAAACATTTGTGACAATCTGTCACGAAAGGGGGGCCAGCGGGCACACCATGTCGCTTCGACAGGGGAAAAATTTCTTTGTTTAATTCGTGGTTTCCACGTGTTTTTTCCGTCGATGCCCGCTGGTAAAAGGTGGGGGGGGGGGGGATTTAAACATTGTTCCACGTTAACACGATTAACTCTTGTTTATTGTATCACTCTCTTTGTACGCCAGCGAAACTTGGACCCTGTACGCGTCGCAAGAAAAGAGACTCTTCTTTCCCCATGCGCTGCCTCAGACGCATACTTGGGATATCTTGGAAGGACCGCATAACAAACAACGAGGTCTTGCAACGGGCTAACATGCCTAGCATGATCACTCTCCTTCGCCAACGACGTCTTCGGTGGCTTGGCCATGTTTCCAGGATGGAGGATGGGCGATTCCCAAAAGACCTGCTGAGGTCGCTGAAGGCAAGAGAGCTACTGTCCGCCCCAACTCAAGTTCATGGACGTCTGCAAACGTGACCTAAATGCTATAGATGTAGACGTAGAAGTCGGAAGCTGGGAGAACCTTGCTCAGCACAGAAGTAGTTGGAGAGGCACCTTACACGCCGGTATAAATGCGGCAGAGGGCAAACTTCGCCTTATGGCGGAGGCTAAAAGAGCAGCGAAGAAAAGTAAAGAACACATGCTGCCCCTAACAATCTCCAACGGTCCAGCTTTCAAGTGCCAGAGATGCGACAGAGCCTTTCTCTCAAGGATAGGTCTCCACAGACACAGTCAATTTTGCAGGGCTGGCCAAATCACAGGAGCGCAAATCTAATCGTCTTTCGAGACTATGGAGCCAATGATGGTGATAATGATTGTATCACTTATACTACATTGACAATAAAAGTGAATGTCAGCATGTTAATTTAGAATTTGGGTACAGGAATGGAGGGAGGGGGTAGGTGGAGAGGGGGCAGAGATGTGTGACGTCATATAAAAAAAAAGACAATTTTAGTTAAGACGTATGACGATGGACGGAGGGCGGGTTAAAATTGACCAAAATTGCTTGACATCACTTATGGACGGCCCTTAATTGAAATCTCTATGAACCTTTTAAAAAAAGTTTAGTAAATGTCAGAGACGACCGCGTCCTGCAAGAATCCTATAGGCTAAATACATTTTGGAAGGTATATCGAGCCCTATCTTTTCTATTGATCCTAGATCTTATATTGGTGATGGTACGTTAAATGCAGAATTTTTCCGAAGAACACCATGTCTATGCACATTTATATTGGATTGATTTAACTTATTGATTTCTAGTTTTCTAACTTAACTGATTGACATTCATTTTAGCAAACTGATGCTAACAAATTGTTCTAATTTACAAAGCCCATATAGAAATAATGGGAGAGAATAATCTTCGGTCTGAAGTATGATTGATGGTTACCGCCCTTTGACCACTGACTCCTTCTAATGTTTCCCCTTTGCTTAATTTTTTTAAAAACTAAAACTATTCTCGTTCACATTTTTTATGTGAAAATGTAAACTATTTTGAAGAGAGGTTCACATAATCTTATAACAGTGGCGTAACTTAGGGTAAATGGCATCTAGGGCGCTTGTGGCGGGGAGCGAATTTGGCACCTATTAGAAACGTTAGCTTTTATTTATTATTAAGCTAACCTACGTAGGCCTATATATTTTCAAGTATCATATTGACAGCTTACCAAACTTTAACGCGTGGATCTGATGCCTCTCTTTAGACCCCCCTCCCCCCTCCTTACCCCATGTTTTGGTGAGAAGCTATGCTTGAATAAATTGGGAGGTTTTACTATTCAATAGACCTACGCTAAAGACTTCCGCTGTATAAAGCTTTCGAATTTAATCTTAATTTTCCATTGTGAAAATCAGAGAGAATGTCTAAACCGGAAGTCTAGCGGACCGGGTCCGAAATAGAGTTTTTCAAGTTATCAAATAGCAGAAATATCAAAGCAAGCGGTCCATCTTATTAGAGTCTTTGATCTCTCACATGCGCAGCTTCATTGAACGTTGTTTCACCCAACCACAATGGGCCGTATTGCTGCTGAGAGTTAACACCCTTGCCCCTTTTACAAGTCAATCTTTTATGACTGACTTGTAATTTACAAGTCAGTCATAAAAGATTGACTTGTATAAGGGGCAAGGGAGTTAACTCTCAGCAGCATTACGGCCCATTGCAGTTGTCGCCACACAAAATTTAGTGTCTTTTACTTTGCATTTCATGAACTGACATATTTTCTCAATCACCTTTAAAACTACCAATAACTTTTCACTATAAGCCTGGCAACAAGTTGTCTTAGCAAAAACCCTAACAGGATTGATTGTGGCCTGTGGATCATTCTTTGTGTAAAGGGTTATGTGGACACTCTAACTGAGACTCGAAGTTCCACAGTCAAATATCAATATCATCGATTACCTATATTGCAGAAACTAAACACGCTTCACTTAACAAACATTGAAAATGGACCGCGACATTTAATTTCTGTCCACCTCGGGTATTTTTCTTCGATTTACCATTCTTATCTTGGGAAGTACGTGCGATCTACAAGTTTCATAGGGCAGATAATCCGCGCTGGCGGGCGTTCTATGGTAAGCACTATTCCACAAGGCGCATATTAATTATCTTCTTAAAGTAGGCTACATAGAGGCGTAGCCAAGGGAGAGTGGGCACAGGGAGAAGGGACATTTTTTTCAATAACCCCCCCCCCCCCCCCCCCAGTCTTTATCTTAGCCTATATATTAGGCTACAGAAGCTGCTTCTATAAAGAAGATTATTGCGTCCTACGTTCATCCGTAGTCCAAGTGTAATCTTGCATTTTTATGAATGTTTTAAATGATGTTAGGTTACTGGTTTTCCTGGTTTGTTCAGGCAACCCATTCCATGCCCGGATTCCACTTGGGAAGAAAGAGTACTTGTATGCATTTGACTCCAACAAAACCGAGAGTTTTATTTAGCACATATTAAAATTTAAATGCAAAGTATTGAAAGATTTTTACCTTTTAACTATTTATAATGTATAAATAAATATTAGTTTTTAGGTAGGCCTAGTTTAGGGCAGGGTTCTGCAACCGTTTGATAATAATGTGCCGGGTTATAATTTATGATTAATTCAGCGTGCCAAAAGCCTAAAAGGCATCCTGCTATTTTCTTGCAGAAGAGACTTGAAACGCCTTTCTGGAGGTCATCCGCGTGTCAAGTCTGGAACGCGCTCCGTAGGTTGCCGACCCCTGGCTTAGGGTGCAGTAATGATGCACGAGTTACTGCGCATGCGCTGAAGGTCTATTTCACACTTTTTACATTTTTTTGCCCCCCTCCCCCACCACAACTACACTCTTTGTCCATTTAACCGTGCGTTATTCGCACCATCCACAAATCACAATCATAGCTACGCAACTGATTACACACGAAACTATAATTATATAGTATAGTTATAGAATATATATCTTACATAGAACTACAGACGATCCTTCGATCTCTACAGAATAATCAATTATGCTCCGAAAGGAAACAATACGAAATGGAAAAGCATAAAAAAGGTATGACTTTACTAAAGTGAAGGGGCAAAGCCACAAAAAAAACTGAAAGGGCCTAACTTAAAAAAATTAATTTAGATGAGTAAATTTGCTAACAATTAAAAAATGTTTGTCGCGCGAAAAGTCATCCCACCCTGGAAAAAGTTGTTTGTCTTCGCCCCTGCTAAGGGATCCAGATATGGTGCGATTGATTTGTGGCGCAGATCTATATATTGTTAACAGGTCTAGAAAATCAAATGTTCGAACGCACATGGTCATAATTTTTTTTGTAATAAATCCGTCTGGACAAAAATGGGCGGGGCTTAATTAGAATGACGTCACGAGACCGGAGGCTTGCATTAAAAAATTTGTTATCAATGATCCATTCAAGGACATGCCCTGTGCGGCTAATGCACAACTCTTGTTTAGTAATCATAATTTCTGATGACTGGACTTGAAGCCGAATGATATTAGTTTTATTTTATGGTAAAGCAAACGAAAAAAAAAGAGGAACAATAATAAATTTAAAAAAACAGAGCATCCAGCAAACGTTGTCCTTCTCTGTTGATATTTTGGCAGCGTTTTTTTTTTGTCTTCATTGGCTGGCTTGTGCGTATTGATATAAAAAATGAATAGGCCAGCAGTCTGTGTCACAACCTTATCGAAAAGCTACGCGCATCTGCAGTAGTACACAAAAGGTGCTAAGAACAATAATACCTGCAAGTATACAATCTAACTTCGACGTCTGCGTTTTTGGTTGTGTGTTATAAGGAGTATTCATCGTATTATTTGTTGAAAATAATCTTCTGACTTCGTTTAAATAGTTACAATCTGGATTCTAAATCAGTGAAGTTAACATATTATTTTAAAAAAACAGCAATCGTCGAGAGTCAAATTTAAAAGAGGAAGAAACAAAACGGATTCTTGAAATGAGTGGTATTGTTTTTTTGCATCTAATTTTGAAAATCGTGTGTTTAAGCGCTGTGTTTCACGCCACGAAAGGGCGAATGTCGATGCTGAAGCTGGAGACTCTGTGCGGATTTCATGACAGGGTGGGGCAGGGCTGTTCCACATTAGATAGCGCCCATGACACCAGCGTGTTGGACTGCGCAAAATATTGCCTGCAGTACGATGAGTGCGAAGGGTTTGTTTTAGTCGGAAACTTGGCATGTTATCTCTTACGTCACTGTTACAATGTGTCTAGCAAGTGTGTTAATGAGGATAGGATGTACACGTATTACAGGAGACTGCCTACAGCGACGAGCTGTCTGAACACGGGCGCGTGGAACGCCAAGGCCCAGGCGTGCCGTTGCACCGGCGGTTTCGTCGGTCTGCGGTGCGAGCGGTACGCCACTTCCTGCAGGGATCTTCACGACAACGGGTACCCCCCGCAGACGAGAAAGCGCACTTTCATTAAACCGCCCGGATTCCCGGCGCCTTTTCTGACCAACTGCGCCATCGGTGAGGGCGAGATCCGCACAGACATCGTGCATCAGATGCGCAACGTTCGGAACAACAACTCAAGGCCCTGGGCGGATTACGTGGACGGCTACTACGGCCCGGACGACAGCCAGGTGACGCGAGACCTGTGGCTCGGCCTGGAGAAGATGCGTTACCTAAACGATGCGTACAACCTGAAATCCTTAGTCATGGCCATCAACTTCAACAACGACAACCTCAACGTCTGGTTTTATTACCGAGGCGTCAGAATCGGGGACGCTGCAGCCAACTACACACTGACCTACGACGAGGTCACCGTTAACTCTAACAACTTAACGCTTTCAAACTGCCTCCCGACGACCGGCTCGGCCTTCTCCACCCCAGACGCCGACAACGATGAGGATCCACACCATCACTGCGCCAAAGCTGCCGGAGCCGGATGGTGGTTCTCCAGATGCTCGCCGGATATCACCTGCAATCCTCTAGGAAATCTTTACGAAACGGGCCAGGAAAACGTGACAGACACCAGAATGAGGTTCGATGGCTGCGACTTAAGAAAGTTAGCAGCAGACTTTCATCATTTTAGGATGTATTTCTCAGAATACGTTTAGAAGTATGATCCCTGATTCGGTCATCAACCAATAAACACATACTTTCGATGTTAATATGTTGGCTTTAATTTATAAATGTTTCGCTTTTCTGTACGGAACTGTAGGCCTATTATGTTTCTAAGTCTATAAGTGTAATGCAATTATTATAATAGTCCTACATTTACATTTTCGTTCAATCTCTTATGAAAAACAACAACAATAACACATAACAAGGGATAGTTTCAACGATCGAGGTGTGTGATTTCAAAATTTTGCACTAGACTATATATTTTTTTCATTGCATACTCCACGCAGCAGCACAATAGGCCTAATGATTTTTTTTCCTGTAATTTAAAGTGTAAGCTTGTGCTTCAAAAAAAAAAGTTTTTTACATACTCAAGTTGATAGCTCAAAAGTTGTTCAATCAAAGACTGTAATAAAATCGACCGCTTGCTCTATTTTTAGAGCTTATATGTTGTTTTTTTCCCATGCGCATCCAATAACGCTGTCTTAAATGACTTCTACGGCTGCCTAAAGGTTTCCGCTGTATACAATTTTCGATGTTAATTTCAATTTTTCATTGAAAAAATCATAGCGATTAAACAAAACGGAAGTGCACAGTACAAAAGGGAGTCGGGAATTCCGAAAAGAAGTCATTCGTGTCATCAAATAGCAGAAATATTAAAGCAAGCGGATTCGAAGCGGTCCGTCTTATTATAGTCTTCGGTTCAATCAACAGTAAACTTAAATCTTTTTTCCTGGATTCACGCCATTTTTTGGATTTCGCTAAAACACTTTAGCCTTCAAGAATGAACAAACGAGGAAACAAAAACTACATTCTTTAAAACCATGATCAAAATGACAGACTAGACTCAATTAAAGCGTGTAGAGCGTTCTCAGTGGGCGTGGCTTAGGTTTTTACTATATTTTTAGTGACGTATTTGTGTAAATATAAGAACCCGCACTTGAGGTACAAATGTAACGTGGTGAAAGTGAAGTACTTCTTTATCATGCAAAATTCACATCTGAATATTGGCTATCCTACTCAAAAATAAGGAGGTAAATAGTAGTACTGTAGATTAATTGATTAATAAGATTAGGCTAGGGCCGGCTAGACCTATTTACACTTTCAATTTCACTTTATAGGCCTACACTTTTAATGTTTCGTAGGCTAGGCTACGATGTCAAGTGATAGTGTTGGTGAATATCTAGTCTAGTCAAGTTACTAATAGGCTCACATCGTCTATGATCTATGTCTATGATAATAATAAAATAGCCTATTTTATTTCACATACATAATACAGCTTAAATCTTAATAAGACTTAAAACACAACACATCATTTAAAAAAAGCTCGAGCCTTTATGAAACTTTATTAATACAGCGGCCATTATTACTTGTACACCATTACAGAAAGTAAACACAAATCACGTGCTTTTTGTCACGTGATTGCAAACGCCTTATACCGTATACGTATAACATAACGCAGTAGCCATCTGTATGGAAGGAGCGTCTGTAACATTAGATCTATATAAGATTTGAAATTATTATGTTTTGTCTTCCAATTACTGAAACTGTTCCACTAAATATAGGAGAATCTTTATTTGTATCTTATCTTAGGTTATACATTACAGACGCCCCTTCATAAAGATGATTTTTGCTTCCTACGTTCATCCGCGGTTTGAGTCTAGTCCTGCATTTCTAATAGTGTTTTAATTTTTTTTTAAGTTACTGGTATTCCTGGTTTGTTCAGGTAAACCATTCCATGTCCGGGTGTCACCCGGGAAGAAAGAGTACTTAATATGCATTTGTTAAGCGAATAAGGGATAAGAAAAGTTTTTTTTGTCCTTATGTTTATCTGAGCTTTGTGACAGAATGTGTTTTATTGTGTTGTATTTCTAAATTAGAATTTGATGCATTATGTATAATAACTTCTTTACTCTTAATTTTTTTTAGTGGTAATTATATATTATAGGCCTATGCTCTGTTAAAACAATTTGAATTTGTGGTTACTATAAATTAAATAGATATTATAAAATTAGTGTTTGCATTCTTACCCAGAATAGTGATTCGCTTTAACATATATTTTAATTGTTTAAATTTGTATCTTGTTCAGTGAGCGCACAGTAGAACAATAGCATACATTTGTAATTAAATAAGTAAAACGTTCTGGCCCACATTTTGACAGTTGCAGGCTATACGTTTAAATAGGATCAGTGAAATGTTTTTTTTTAAGCCCATATTCCCTTTGTATAAGTTTTACAAACACTTGTGAAATGTTCGGGAGCATCTTTTAACAGTGCTTTACACTTTACATAGATCAGTGAAATGATCATGTTGTAGGTCTATTATAATTACCAGAGTGGGTGATGCTTTAACAATTTTTTCCCCAGCTGTATGAAGTTTTTCTTAGATAAATCATCATAGGCATGAGCCAACAACCTCTCCCAGAAATCTGACATATTCCACAAACTGAGTGTTATATAAAATATATTTTTATAAATAGGCTATAGCCTATGTCAAGGGTGGGCAACCTTTTGCTAATGGTGTGCCAAAAGAGAATGTTTAAATCATTCATCGTGCCAACAGCCTGAAAGTCGACCTGCTCTATTATAATTGTTTTATTATTTTTTTATAAGACAATTTATTTAACTCCGTAGCAAGACCAAGGCCAAAATCAAAGGAAATATAATATAGAGAGAAAATTGTTAAAGCGTTTTATATTTAATAAAAAAACAAACAAACGTGTTTTTGAGTATCATCCTTTTTATTAGCATTTATACCAAATACAACATTTATTTATTACTAATCTTTCACTTTTACGGTAACTATTTTGTATCATTTGATTATCAAGATAAGGATCTAGCCACTGCTAATATTGATTATATTTTGTTCTCTGTTTAATAATTTAGCTTTTCTTTCGTCTAAGCAGGATATTTCCTTCAACAACTATTGTTTAGCGAAATTGATACCTAGTAGAAACTGGGTAGTTAATGTAATGTTTAAAAAATGTGCATATAATTTTTTAGTCATATAATATTTGTATAATTTTCAACTACTTTTTAAAGTTTGGTCATTATAAAGTTATAAGTTGTAGTTTGTAGGCCATTTAGTCTTTTATAAAATAAAAATAAAAAAACATAATATTAGAAATATTAGCACAAATAATATGGGCTAATTATCCCCCTTTAATTAAAATAAGGCTTCTAAATTTGATTTAATAGTGATGCCAAACAAGATATGTTTTGTAATATTATAACAAATAATTATTGACTAATTATTTTTTCTATATATAAATCCAGCATTATGGTATTCACTACAATGTTTACTTTTTAGAGGTATAAAATCGACTGACGTTAAATAACAGTTGTAAATAAAACATTTCCTGTATTGTTTGTCCATTTAATCTTTAAGGAGTTTATCTTTTAAACATTAACAATTACAACAATTGCATAATATAATGCTATTAAGAAGTTGTGTATATTTATTAAATTGATAAAAACAAAATGTGTATAGAATTACTTATATTTATGTTTAATTATAGAAGATGAGCATAAAAACTCTTTTAAATGTAATTACCATAGTCTGTATCAATAATGAATGAGTACCCTGTCTTGAACGCTCTTCATTAATTTATAATGGCAGATACATATTTAGTCATTTCTGAGTAAGTAAAGTACCTGTCGGACCGAACTGATCCATAGTCCAGATGAAGCAGCGTCCACCAGTTTCTGTGGCCACGGCATACTAGGTGATTGTGTGGCCAGCACTATGCACAGCCGCCTTTACTTTACCCCAACTAAGGTCATGTACCCATCAGAGCTGGGTAGACTCAGGGACACCCTCCAGTCCCGGGAAAAAATCCTAGCCTGCACCAGGATTCGAACCCAGGACCTTCGGCTCGCCAGTCGAACGCGCTGCCGCTTGGCTACTGTGCCCCATTTCTGAGAAGTGTATTGTAAAAGACCTTCTTGAAAACCTAACACAGCTTTCATGTGCACTAAAGACTGTTCACACTTGTAAGTTGAACCAAAAGCTAAAAGTAGAGCGAATGCCTGGCAGTTGTTAATAGCAGATGACTTTCCTAAGTAGTTCCCATTAAGATTTTCCAGCAAATCGGCACATTTCGATGTCCATTTTTTAAATGTTTAAAATTCAACTAGCTGCGTTACTGGCATAACAAGGTGGTGGTGGGGGGGGGGGGCAGATGGTTCAAGGTAGGGAGGCAAATAGTTCAAAGTAAGTGGGAGGGAGAGGGGGAGGGCTAGAGAACGCGAATTAAAAAACAAATATATATCTCATCTAATTTATAAACATATTATATAAAGTTATAAAGCCGGAAGCAAATACCATTTGCTTAAAAGTGACTGGTTAATTTAAAGACACTTGAAATATAATTACCAGCATTTGTTAAAAGATATATGCTTTATTTTATAGTTTAGGTAATTCAACTCCTAAATCTTTAATATAGTCATATAGTGGTTAGGATTCTTACATAATATTAATATGCTAGAGACCAGGGTTTCGATATTATTTTCAGCAAGAATAGTTTAATGTTCTTTAATTAAAATACTTTATTTTACTACGTTGTGTCCCGTGCGAAATCAGCTACTGACGTATAATAATATATTTAGAAATGTAATATTTATACATTCTTTTGATTCACATCCCTCTTGGATCCCAAAAGGTTGTACAAGAATTAGTATTGGTGTTATTGTAGTAGATTTGATATTTATTTGGCTCGTAGGATGTGTTGTAAGTTCTTAGTAAATGAATTAGGTAACTATACCTTAATATAGAGGAAATCCACAATCCTGTTTGAATATGTTAAACACAATTTTATTCCAACAAGTTTAAATCATGAATATAACAGCAACACAGAATACAGGTACCAACAGTATAGGATGAAACTTAAATCAGTTGAGATTCATTGATATAGTATTAAGCCGTTTTAACGTACCTTTTAAGAAAGTGGTCAAGAACAGTCCTCACACAATAGCGCCCAAGCTAGAACTGACTAACGATCTCAAACCCTCGTGCGACCTATGACGCATTTTTAATGCTATGACGTAGTGTCTAGACATATACATGTTTTATTCCTAACACGGAAACATTTCGGGTTTAAGATTATTTCTTTTGAACTTTAATTAATAATAATAGAACCAATATAAATATAATTATGGAAATAAAACTACTTTCGTAACAGATGTTTTATTAGAAATTGAGAAGTTTTTATTTTTTTTGCCGGAATTGATTTTTGCAGTAAGTAAAAATAATGTTAATTGTATTTTTATCGTAAGGCGTGACTATATGAATTAGTATAATGATGATTAATTTTTAGGTTTGATAAAATTTAGCATAAGGACATCAGTAATGCCAATTAGCCCACCTAAATCTTTTATTATCTATATAAATAATTTGTTCATCTTAATCATGCTATTTAACTTAATGATGCCAAAGTTTAAATTTATATTTATAGTCTTAAATAAATTTTGATCCATGCTACTTGATTTTTACTTTATGAAAAATGTAGGCCTATTATTACTTTCTCTTCAATGTTGTCTGTAAATTTGTATGTTCAGCTGAACTTCAGCTGTATGTAATTGTTGCCTTAGGCAACGCCGGGTAATTCAGCTAGTGTTTTAATAGTTGAAATTTAAATATGATTTAAATTAAGCATTACAATATTACAAATTCTCATTTTTAAACAAAAAATGTGTCCAGCAAAATTAGTCATAATGTATTCTCATGCATTAAAAATACAAAAAAACACCGCTTTATCTGACGTGCTGATGCTTAATGTTCTAAAGCATTTCTATTGTAGGCTAAAGTGATCATTTAAAACAGCATCAAATGTAAATAAATTTATATTAAAGTTTGAAAGGTTTAATAATGTGAATATAAGTTTTATGAAAAAAATCTGTTAACTGTACATAACCATTTTTAGAAAAAAAAAAAAATTATCTTCTGGGGAAAAAAAATGTGGGTCTATGATTATCACATTTCGTGACACTAAACATACAAACTGTTAGACCAGAATAATACCTGTACTATTCAAGTAAACAATAATAGATAAATTATTTCAAAACACAGTAATACAAAACCAAACTTTCATTAATTTTATTATTGTAGTGTTTTATTTTATTGAGAGTGTTCAGCAAAATCTAATTGTATAAAATTATCATATAATAAATGCATTACAGAAATGCATGTTGAGTTGTAAAAAAAGAAGTTTTTTTTTTCAAAAATAGAAATAAGGGTAAAAAAACAATCAAAAGATATAAACATATAAACGAGGTAATTTGGTGGCATAGGCAGGCTTAAGACTGGTGCAGTCAATTATATTACTATATTATAATGTTGGTAATAGGAAAAAAACTGTACAAGAACAGGGAGCAAAAAAAAACCCCAATAAAACTTCACTAAACAGAGATGTGTTTTTATATATGGTATATATTATATAAATATATATATGTTGTCATTTGAAAAAAAAAACAAGGTTCCAACTTTGATTTTGAAAAACTCGAGTTTTGGAGCCTATGGATGACACTCAAATTCGTGAAGCATTCCATATTTTCTTTTGATATAAATCAATGTAATCAAACCACATTTGCATTCTAGATCAATAAAGCCATCTTATCTTATCTACCTATTAATTAGTTATTAAACAAAACCTTATAAAATACACAAGTTTGGCAAAATTATTGATAGAACCTTTTTTTATTGTCAGCCCAAAATCTCAATTACATTCAATTGTAGGATTTTATTTACGGTGGATTCAAAATAAACCTTCACTATAAATGTATATTAAATAATAATAATACTTATAAAGTATCAGTCCAGAAAATAACAAAAATAACCAAAAATAGCATGACCCATGGGCAGTGGATAAAGACATCTATACAGCACTTCCCTTGGATGGCAGGACAGTGGAACATCCGCTGGTTGTAAAAAAACAACAACATATATTCAGGGTGTGGACGAGGACTAAAATCCATCAGTCCCTCCAATATTCATTAATACAGAATCATCCCTTCAGACACAATAAAATAACAACAAAAAAACATACAAGAAAACAAAAACACCAAAGAAACAAAAACTTCTTTTGAATATTTTGTATAAGGAAGCGTAGATTCTTTTCTTCAAAACAAACAGTATAACAAAGCCCATGTATGAGCGTGCATGTAAAAGTCTTTGTTTGCTGTTGTAAAATGCAGCCGAGAAAATCCTTTCAATAACTACTGGCCTTGAGTAATGAATTGTTATTTGTATCAGTTTAGAAATTGTACGCCCCGTCTAAACAAGACAATATGTCAAAAAATGTGGATTGTATTTTAATGCAGCAGTTTCCATAAGGTTTTGGAAGATTTCTTAATAAAACTGGGGGGAAAAAATGTAACAAGCACACTATTTTAAATACACAAAATGGGGATTGCGTGGCCAATAAAATACCTTGTCACTTTCTCCTAATCCTATGGGAGAGTACAGGTAAAATTAACGCACACAGAAAAAACACACACCCTCAAGCAGTTATCAAACACTGGGAGAGAATGAGAGCCAATTCTATATTGAGATCCATTGACAAGCTCCTGAATCTTCATCGCAATGCAAAATGAAAAAAAAAAATTAAATATCTAAACACAACTTACAGACTTGTATATTTTGTGTGCTAGCAGACATGAGGTACTTAATACACAGGTGGAGGTATTTATGTGCACCGGTGGAGCCACTGATGCACAGCGGATATATTAATATACATACGTACAAGTACAGTGGAGCTTTTAATATACACGGCAGAGCTGACAATGTACAGGTACAGTGGAGCTATTCATACATGGTGGAAGCATTAATATACACGTACAGTGGAGCTTAATATATATATATATATATGCGTGTAGAGTGGAGATATTTATACATGTGGAGATATTTGTAAAAACATTTAAATGAAAGAAAACAGTAACATTGCAAATGTTGCAGATAACATTTCACAGTACTGGCAGACTTTTTACACAGAAGAGACTAAACATTATAAAAAAATAGAAAATAGCAACAACATTTTGACAGAGACTTCTGCACACAAGTCTTCCATTACACACCATCACAATTAACGCCATAAATGTGAAGGGAAAAAGTAAATTAACACATGCGGCTGATTCAACTGGATATAATCAAGAGCCTCCGCCTGCAAATCATTTTTGTAATAAATGGAAAGATAAAGAGTTTTGGAGTGAATCACAATTTTGTTTTAAACTAAATACCATGGAAGAGCTACACTTATAAAAACACATAACACAAATTTGTATTCATTCCATTTTTAATTACAGCCCCACTATCTTTCTGTGTTTTTACTTGCTATTTTGAAAGGAACATAACAGCAAAGTTGGGTGTTCCTTTACGCCTTTTTTTTATATTTCCGATGTGATGGGGCAAACTGTATTTTTAGTTGGGGTGTAGCAATTTTACACAAGACAAACTTGACCACCATAAACTGTACGAAAACCTGTTCAATTAGAATTTGTGTTCAGCGTTAAGGTAATTACTGTATGAGAGGCCGGCTGGTCCTGCGGTTTATTCACCGGACTGTCAACCAACACTTTGTGGGTTCTCTCCCTTCCGCCCTGCAGGAGTTTTGGGCCTAGTGGACGTAATAATCTTCTTTCTAGAAGGAACGTCTGTAAAACTTATAAGTATTGGGTCAGTAAAAAGCAAGTGAAAAATCTTTTGCATCCTCACTAAAAAATACCTCTGGAAATTATAAATATAATAATAATATTCATGTTCATAAATATTTTCATAATAGCCTGACAAAATAATTTGATGAATTATTATAATAACGAATACAATTCACATTTAAAGAGAAAAATAATTAAATTTTTTTTTTGAATATATGAAACCAAAAACTCTAACAAAAGAATTGGCTATACTATACCAAATAATACAGTCTCTAACTTAACTTTGTTTAACAAAAACATATGAATTATGTCATGGTCTATTACATAGGTTCTCAACGGGGGCGATATCGCCCCCCAGGGGGCGATGAGAAGCTTTAGGGGGGCGATAACATTCCCGGGGGCGATTGGGGGGCGATGAAGGGCAAATGGGCGGTACAAACGTACCTGCTATAATTTCAACACCTCAGCTATTTGAATCGATTAGTTTTTGGATGAAATATGATGTAAACGCAAGTGCTACTAAATATCTAATATCCCCCAACAGTAGGCATACATATTAATGAACAAATAAGAATCGCAATGACTTTTCGATGAAGTAGGGGTTAGTATTTGGCAAATATGGTATGCGGCCGTCTCATCTAATGGTTGATTCACCGGACTGTCGCCTTATCATCTGTTTGACACTGTTTGTATTACCGAGATGTCCTTTAATGCGTTTGAATTCTTCGTAAAGAAGTTATCACAATAGCTGTGCGGTATAGATACGTAGTAATCATACAAACTGGGTAGTTATTGTAATGCTTCAAAATATTCATATAAATTCTTTAGTCATACAATATTTATAAAATTTTCAAATAATTTTTTTACAGTTCTATCATATCATTTCAAAGTTATAAATGCAAGCCATTTAGTTTTTTATAAAAGAAAAAAAATTGAAATATTACCTCAAATGAAACGGGTTAATTATCTCCCTTTAATTAACAAATGTTTCCGCTAAAATTAAGTTTGGGGGGGGGGGGCGGTGAGCGGAAAAAATATTTAAATGGGGGCGGTGAGCCGAAAAAGGTTGAGAACCTATGGTCTATTAGAATAAAAGGGTTATTTTACAAACAGCGACATCAAAAACTAAAAAAAAGAAAGTAACGAATCCAGAAAAAAAAGTTTGTGGTAGGCGCTACATCTTAACAGAAGATTATTGCATGAAATAATGGTCGACTAGCCAACATCATAGCATTTTTCTCACTCCTGATATCAAAATGCAAGATTCAGCTGAAACAATGGATAAACCAAAGACTATAATAATTCTGCTATTTGATGACTTCTTTTTGGAATTCCCTTTTGTATTGTACACTTCTGTTTTTATTTAATCGCTATGATTTTTTTCTCAATGGTAAATTAAAATTGAAAGTTGCATACAGCGGAAACATTTAGGCAAGCATAGGAGCGTAGAAGTCATTAAAGACAGCCTTATTGGCTGCGCATGGAAAAAACAGAACATATAAGCTCTAAAAATAGAGCAAGCCGTCCATCTGATTATAGTCTTTGGATAAACATAGGATGCAAGAATAATGTAGCAGCTCTTGTCTGTACAACATATAAGACATGTAGCCATCAATACACTTCTATTAAAAAAAAGTTTTGAATGCTCTTTATGAAGGCCAAGTTTTCCTTATAATAATTGAAAGATCTCAATTTTGAATGCGAATGTATATAGAAAAAATACAAATGGAAATATAAAGAGATATCATTGCACTGATGAGTAAATAGACTGTTGCACTGACCTATATAGATGATCCAGTCATCTCAAGTAAACAAAACACAATTACATAATGGTAAGTATGTTTGAAGCTTTTTTTTAAGTAAATGGCCGGAAAGTCTCAATTAATGATACACAAAAAAAGTAAAAAAATAAACCAACCCCTGGCTTGTGTATAAAATTTAACAAATACAAATGATTACATTAATAATTTACTACAATAATAACACTGACAGTTTTTTTTATTACCTGTGTTGGTATTTTAAAGTACCGGGTACTTATAACATACCACTGTAAAGTTAGTAAAGTACCGGGGTATGTTCATAAATGTAAAAATTAAACAAATTTCAATTAAGACATGGGCTAGTGAGGCAGCGTTCACCTGTATCTGTTACCATTGCACGCTATGGAGTACAAGGAGGATTGTGTGGCCAGCCAGACGCCTTTACTTCTCCCACTAGTTTCATGTACCCATGACTGCTGCGTAGACTCTGTGGAAGGTTAAAGGCCAGTGTGGGGGAAATCCTGGGAAGCCACTAGCGAGATCTGAACCAGAGAGGCTAAAAAAAAACTGGTGATTAAATGCTCTGCCCGATGAAATGAGAGACCTGTACAGGGAGTGACGATTAGGGGAATAGTACATGGAATTTTATGTGACTATGCATGTTTAGTGTAGGTATTACAGTGGTGGGTTAGTAGAAAGTAAATTTGCGCTGAAAATGTCGGCAACATGGACAATAAGCATCAGTGGTTTCTTTTAAGGAAACTGTGTGAAGAAGCCAGGGTTGAAATTATTCAGCACAGAGAAAGAGTGGCCTGAAAGTAGGCCGTTAACACCAGGAACCAACATCGGCTGATTTGGTAAAAAATTTACTCCGAATGGCGGGGCTGTGTTCACCATTGGCTCCTGAAAGCTAGAGAATGAGCCGCACCCAAAGTTGGCGTTGCCAAAGCTGTTTACAAAGACTGGGTTGGCGGGCATGCTCAAGGGTAGCCCACCGGGCATGCTCACGATGGGGCCATTGAGGTTGAAAAAACCTGAAGCGTCAAAGGTATTTGAGGGCAGCGGCCCCAACCCAGCAAGCTGAGTGGAGTTATAGGACAGATGAGGGATTGGGTTGATGTGGAAGGGGCCATTCATATGGAGAGGCATAGAGGGGAACAGACTGACATTAGCAGTGTTAGGATTATCTCTACTGACAGAGTTGGCGTCATTTAGGTTCTGTAAAGGCAGTGGCAAACCATGTCCTGTTACAAGCCCATTTATCTGGGGGCCGTTCATACCTAAGTTCGTGGCACCTGCGAGCTGTTGTGGCCCAAGTGAGAACTGATTCCCCATTGTGCCCATGCCCACTCCTGGGAACGGGTTCCCTGGATGGATGGAAAAGTTCTGAGGGTACATGGAGATGCTCTGAGATTCCATCGGCCGGACAGAGTTCTGATGTATTACACTGAACGCAGAGCCAGGCATGGCAGAAGGAATCAAGGAAGGCGCCGCGGACATTCCCTGGTTGTTTGGGCTTACCAAGTCCAACATGTTCATGTCTCTAAGGTGATGGTTGTTGGTGTCAAATATAGAAGAAACATTGAGGCAAAAAGCCCCTTGGCTCTGACCAGTGAGTGAGGGATTATTGGCAGCAGTGTTTTGTGCTATACCCCGGCTGCCAGCTAGATTGCTGGAGGGAGCGACCAGCGCTGTGGATGGCCCTGTGGAGAGTTCCGACTTGGCGAGAACACTTGCACTTGACATAACAACAGAATTCTGGGAAAAATTTAAGCCATTCGCCTGCGATTTGTTCGCCCCCAATAATATATGAGTGTTTGACTGCATATTTCCTGAGACAGTGCCTCTGGTACTCTTAACAGATGGGCTTGAATGGATGCGTCTAAAATCCTGAATGCCTTGTCTGTGGCTAAAACCTTGGTGTGATGTTATGATGGAAGGTGTTGTGCTGTCTGCCACTATGCTAGAGCTGACCAAGCTAGTCGAGTTAACTCTCAGGCTGGTCTCTTCTGAGGGAATATCAATAACCAAAGGCCTGTCCACATCAATATGATACGGGTCAGAGAAGGAAGAATCGCTCTCGCTAGTCATGACATTTGCAGAACACGCCTCCTTCTTATGACCTTCGGCAGCAGAATCGACCGCCAGATTCTCATTTGCATAATAGCCCCCACTCCCTGTTTGCTTGGGTTTACAGGTCGACGAAGGAGAGGCAACTGGATGAAGGCTTGGTAGATACTTGCAAGAGCCTTCAAAGGCTACTTTCAATTTCTCTAAGTTGGAACCACCGATGACTGAAGGGCTAGAAGTAAGTGGACTCAAATACTGGGGATGCTGCTGATACTGCGGAGAAACTTTCATTTCATTTTGACCACCAAAGTGTTCTTTGCTGGTGACAAGTCGGGGTGGACTCAAAAAGGTCTTTGGCATATCAGAATTTTTAGTCAAAACTTCTGCCCGAGTTTGTTTACAAGTATCAGCTAAGCTGTCTGTGACACCGAGTGTCAATGGTTCACCTTCTTCTCGTGTTTCAATTTTTACAGCATTTTGAGAGACTAGAATTTGATTATCTGGCAATTCCAATTTACTGTCCAGACACAAGCCAGGGAGTGATTTGTTGATTTCCTTTGGCAGTTTCTTCATATGCGTCAGGTCAACATAAATGGTCATGACGTTGTCCACTTCAGACTGTACACCGTTCAGCTCCACCATCATGTCGGTTATATCCTCTTCACTGTTTTCATTGTTCGAGTCTTGCTGGCGCGGATCGTCTTCTTCTTTCAACTTCTTCAAGGGCTGGATTTGTCTTGCCAACCGAAGCCACCGCTTCTTTAGCCTCCGCCTCTCTTTGGCCATTGTAGTTTTGAAGGAGTTGGACTCGTCCGAGGAGAACCTAAATGGGTCGCTTCTTTCAGAGTCTCTGGTCATGTACGAGCAGCTGCTGTTCTCGGAATCAGAGTCTGATTCGTTCTGGGGCTCAAGCTTTATGGCCCCACCGCTTAAATGTAAAAGGTTAGAGGGCGGCATCAAGCCCTCAATGTCAGAATCGTTCTCTCCCTGCAGCGTACAGTCAGGACCGTGAACTGACTCTTTAATCACGTGGGTGGATCCTTCATACCCACAGCCTTCGCCATTGCAAAAGCTCTTTGGGAGCTGGGCCGCCTCACCGAGCCCGGCCTTGGAATCCTCCGCCAGGTCACCCGCGTCCAAGCTCTGCCCGACATGAGCCTGAAGATGACCGTGGAGATGATGCTTGGTGGCGAACGCCTTGTGGCAGATGTAGCACTGGAAACACTTCACATTGCTGTGGAGGCGCAGGTGACTCAGAAGCTTGTGACGGAAATGAAACATTTTGCTGCACAGATGACACTGTTGAGATAAAAGCAACAAAAACTAACTTAAATGTTCTAAGAGATAAGAATAAGATATGAGACTGCAACATTGCATTCATTTGCTGGAAATTTTTTTGAACCAGAATCAGATATGGTTAGCTCTACTTTAATTTTTTTTTAATTTAACTCTTTCTTGCATGTTCAAAAGTTTCCGGTAGAAAAAACAAACAAATTTTCTAGTATTGCAGAGTGACCCTGTGTGTACCTGTAAGTTCTATTTCAAAATTGTATGTCTTAAACTCTTAGAAATTACACGATTGTAAAACAAATTTGCTTCGGGATAATAAAGATCAAGATAGCATTAGAATGAAACTTACCTTAAATGGGCCTTCGTCTCCTTCGTCTGTTAGTTTTGTCTCATTCATGTTTGAGTCTTGTGACAAGTGGAGCCTAACATGCTGGAGTAGTTGAACCTGAGCATTGATAAACAGAGAATTGCAGGTTAGAAAAACAACACCAATTTATAACATTGATAACAAAGACAAAATAGAAAGAATTTTTTTTAAACTTTCAAAATAAAAAGTAAAGTAACCATTTCAGGCCATTTAGATCTTTCTGCAAGTGAAGTAGCGTTAACAAGTTATATTGGGCACAACATACAATGAGGATTGTGTGGCTAGCACAATGCCGAGCCACTTTTAATTATCCCCAACTTTGTAATGATGACTGATGGAATTAGCTTGACATATATATGAGTTTCAATATTTGACAGTATGCAATTTATTGCAGTTCCAATATGATCTATATTAACAGAAGAAAGTGTGATCGTGCTGCAATTATTTGGGCTGTTGAAGACTGTTGTCTTATGGTGAAATCATGGATGGCAGCTGCTAACAGACAATGTTGGGCAATTCTGTGTGGTTCTGATTCTAGTCTGTGGAGTGTTTCTTTTAAATCAAGGCTGATGCTTCTGAGACTCCCTTGTGAAACACTATTAGAGACCTTGGTTTCTGTCATTGACAGTAGGTTCACAATAGTTCCTCAAGTCAGCTCTGTCATTAGGTCTTGTTCATTACATCTACATGCTCTGGGTCAGGTACATTCTTGACTTAAAACAATGGTACAGCCAACACCATTGTCGTCTCTCTCTCATTCATTCAAGACCTGAATATTGTAACAGTTGTTTGTAAGGTCTGGGTCTACCTCAAAACCAGAGACCACAGAGGGTACTGTATCGTTGAAGAAGTCTCAGCATGTCATTGCCGTTCTTAAAGATCCCCTCTGGCTACCTTTGACTAAGCATGTGGATCCATAAGCTTCGTCCACTGCACCTTCAAATTTTTGAGAGATCATTACAAAGCTGGTGTGATTAAAAGGCCTGCATTCTCATCACAGTCTTTACTCTGGGTTCCCAGTGTTGCTGGGCGCCAAAAAAAAAAGAGTAGATTTTTGTATACACTTAAGTTAATCTTATTTTATCATTTACCTTGTGCTTGAAACCTTTCCCGCACTGGCTACACTTGTGGGTCAACTCATCCACGTGAGATTTCAAATGCTTGGTCAGGTGGAGGGAGCAGGCAAAATGTTCTCCACACATTGGGCAGCTGAGGTCATCAGCCTTCTCTTTGTCACCAGAGTGACAAGGCGACGATGATGACGGCTGCGCCTCCCTCTCATGTGCCTGGACTTTGTGGCGCTCCAGTTCGGCGCCATCTTTAAAGGACCTGTTGCATTTCTTGCAATAAGGCTTACCCTGGCGAAAATTAAAGAAAAGGAAAAAACAGAAAGATATAATGACATTTTGAGATAATACTAACATACATATAAACAAACATATAAGGTGCACAGGGTGCACATATATGTAAGACATGAGTCAGTATAAAGCCTAAAACATCTTGTATCCAGGGCACAAACATTCAAGTGGAGCAAA
Source organism: Anisus vortex (assembly GCA_949126835.1). Classification (NCBI taxonomy): domain Eukaryota; kingdom Metazoa; phylum Mollusca; class Gastropoda; family Planorbidae; genus Anisus; species Anisus vortex. Next base: position 35,863,001 of record OX421504.1, read on the forward strand.
GTTGATATTTCTTGGGTTGGAAGTGGGAAATAAGTACCCAAAAAAATCTCTGGCCAAACAGTAGCAACAAATCAATTATTTTCTTTCCCTCATTTCCATTACTGTATTCAACAAGCTCATCACATGACAGCAACAATCTTTAGATGTCAATAGTAGTGCCCAAAAAATTCTAATCATTAAACAGTAACGGATAACTAAACAAATATACCCAGTTAATGTGAATGATACAAAAAAAAAGAGAGCAGTTGCTAACTATGACATCATTGCTAAATTTCACTTGAATTGATTATTTTTTTAAAGTACAATTTAAACCCTTTAGTATTTTAAAGATTTCTTTTCAGTTTTCTTTCTATTCCATTCATTGTGGGGAAATTTCTATTCTCCCAGGAATAAGCATACCGCACGCATGTGATTAGAGATCAAGGCAGCCCTTCTCCCCAAAAAGACAGGCCACCAGATCTAACAAACCGCTACAGAACAACACTCTCATAACATAAAGAAACCCTGACTGTTGTTAATGCCTGGCAAGTCTAAGGAGCGCTTATTCTGGAAATTTTCATCCTATAAAATGCCAGGAACTTTGTATTTGAATGCACTTCTGTACACAAAGGCCTCAAAACTGGCGAAGTGTGTAAACCATTAAGAGTACACCAGTGGGCTAATGCATAGGGGACACTCCTGTTTGTGAGTCAGAGGATGATTGCAGAAACGAGAGTCCCATCCCAGACACTTGGCGGGATGGAAGGAATGGGAGCTTCAATACCTGTTTCACCAAGTCCGGTGCACAGGTGGCTTATCGCCTGGCATATGTGCTACTGCGCGGCAGTGGAGGAATACACGCAAAGCCTCCTCATTAATGTCCAAAAGGAAATTTGGCAAGGGGGGAAAAGTGTAGAGAATGTGCCTGCGGGGAAACCTACTGAATACAGCATGCCTCATCACCACATGACGCAAGGAGGCATGCCTCAGAAAGGGTCTTGGTGTGCCACTCCATAACCCACTACTTCAACTGTTACACATTGGAATTTGTTGTGGGAAGGGAATCTATGGAACAAAATCTCTGGCACTCAATACAGATTTACATAATGTCTATTTTATAAAACATAACAAATGGAGAAATTGGCCAAAGCAACTTTAAATTATTGTAGAATGAGAATGCATAAAAAGTAGCACTTTAAAGTTAGCTGATTATAGCTAATAAGAACTGTTTATAGTATACCTTCCTGTGTTTATTAGGTGATCTTAAATCCAGCTCTACTTTGATTTCTGAGACTGAATCTTGCACAGAGGTGCTGGAGTTCTCTTCTTCCAGGAGTATTTTCCTTGCAGATAGCTTGAACCTTTTAGCTGGGAGCTCATACTCAGAGTTTTCAACAACATTCTGGTTGCAAAACAAATTGTCTTTTTCCATTTTCTTCATTGCTTCTATTTCCTTCTGCGTTGAAAACTTTCTCAAATTCTCTGACACTTTTAAAGGGTACAGTTCGTATTCTTGCAAGGGCTCAATGCATTTTGCTTTCTCCATAGAAAAATGTGCAAACTTCTTCATGTGAATTTTTAATTTTTTGTTTGTGTAAAAAAAATCATTGCAAGCTGAGCATATATGGGCATGTAGTCTTGTTTCATTTGGTGAACAGTGACTTCTGCACATGTAAATCTTACACATTTTGCATAAATACTTTGCCATCTCCATTTTGATTTGAACTCTGCAATGATGGTTTAGGTCAGCGACTGTGGCAAACTCTACATAACAAGTTTTGCAAACAAAACTGGTCGGCTCTGAATGGGAAAGAATGTGAGATTTCAAATGGTGACTTTGGGCAAACATCTTGGGGCACAGGTCACACATGTAAAGGGGGTCACCGTCATGCGTTCTCATGTGCGATGCTAGGCTGGACTCGTGCAGGTATTCCTTACCGCACTCGTTGCATGTGAGCACAGATTCACCGCTGTGGGCTAGCTCATGGTTGAGCTTGTCCTTCCGCCTGGTGAATATTTTATCACAAATCTTACAAAAGTAAACCAGCTGACCGTCTATGGTTAGTGTTTTTATTTTAACTTTTGGTTTGAACGATTTTTTCCCATTTTTTCCAAATTCTCGATGAGATTCATCTGAAGACGCATACTTTTCACTCTGAACAGGGCTGGCATTGGATATTCTATTTCCATCAAAATTAGTAGCATTAGATCCAGGCTCTTCATCATCTGTATCCAAATCTTCTGAATTTGAAAATATTACACAGTTACTTTCACCCAAGTCTAATTCAGACTGCGACATGATGATATATTAAATATATATTTTGATCTTGGAGACTAAAGCCAGTCTTTGAGTATTAAACTTGATGCCCCTGAGTCGTCATAACTTGTTTTGACTGTAGTCAGTGTAGTCTGTAAGTGTAAGATATAAATATAATTATAATCATGTAGCCGTAGGAGTAGGAGGCCTGACATTAGTATAAGTAATGTAGTAACATTAACATGTAGGCTAAGTCATGTATCAATTACTTTCAATCAGAGCTAATAACAGAATCAAAACTGAAATATGCAAGAAACCTAAAAGAATAATTTATCTCTGGAATAAGTGCAATACTACAGACCTACATCAAGCAGCAATAAAATTTCAAATTACTTTCCTTAATAAATACAATATAAACAGTCGAGTTGAAGATATTTGGCAATACATAAAAACAAACTTAAAAGCAATAAAAGCTGATTTTGTGCCAACAAAACAAACATCAAATAAAATTAACAAATGTTGGTTTAACACTAAACTAAAGAAACTGTGTAAACAAAAAGAAAATCTATTAAAAAAAATTTAAGGCAACTAACTCAATTAGACTACATAAAAAATACCTAAAAATTAAACATTTAACTCAGAAACTAAACAGACAGCTGCAGAATGAATATGTAAACAATGTAATTTGTAAAGATAATAATCAAAACTTATGGTCCTATATTAAATCAATAAAATGGACACTAACGCATAGCTCCACTAAAAGGCAAAAACAATGAAACTTATAACGATAATGAAACTAAAGCTAATATCCTTAACACATACTTTGCATCATCTTTTTCAAATCCAGGTGACAAAGAAATCTCCATAAATTTAAACAAACTAGACGAGATAGGAAATATAAATGTAGATGAAAAAGGTATTAAACAACTCTAACCAACTTAAAAGTAAACAAAGCTTCTGGTCCAGATGAAATACCAGCAAGACTGCTTAAAGAACTAACTAATGAAATGTCTCCAATTTTTAAAATACTTTTTCTGGCCTCCCTAAACCAGGGCAAAGTTCCCAAAGACTGGAAATTAGCCAATGTAACTCCTCTTTTCAAAAAAGGAGATAAATCTGACCCTGGAAATTACAGACCTGTTTCCCTAACAAGCATAACTTGTAAATTACTTGAGCATATAATTTATAGTAGTATAGTAAATCATCTAGACAAACTTAATGCACTGTGCCCACACCAACATGGGTTCAGGAAAAAACGATAATGTGAAACTCAATTAATAGGCATAATAGATGACTTGTCTAAGGGATTAGATAATAACAACCAAATTGATGCTATATTACTAGATTTTTCAAAAGCATTTGATAAAGTTCATCATTCTAGTCTTCTAAAAAAACTTAAATACTTTGGTATCTCTAGTCCCTTACATCAGTGGATTCAGAACTTTCTTATAGGCAGAGAACAAACAGTAATAATAAATGGCTCTAAATCATCACTAATAACTGTAAACTCAGGAGTTCCACAGGGAACTGTTCTAGGGCCCCTACTATTTCTAATTTATATTAATGATCTACCAAATTGCATCAACACAGGAACAAAAGTAAGATTATTTGCCGATGATTGCATAATTTATATAATAATAAAGACAGAAAAAGATAGTGAACTTTTACAAAAAGACCTAGATGAACTACAAAAATGGGAATCAAACTGGAGTATGTCTTTTCACCCAGAAAAATGCCAACTAATAAGGGTATCCAAGAAAAAGAAACAAATAATAAAGAATTACTTCATTCATGGTAAAGAACTAACTCAAAATAACAATGCTAAGTATCTGGAAGTAATAATAAATGATAAGTTATCTTGGAACCCTCATATTGATGAAGTAATTAAAAAATCAAACAAAACTTTAGGATTCATAAAAAGGAACTTTTACAAATGTAATCTATATATATAAAAAGACAGTGTTAAGCCCCGCATTGGTCAATTTGAAAACACGTGTGTCACTGACCTATCTAGGCCTAGCCCATAATATACCGTCTAATAATTTTTCACATCGGACATGTGTCGTCGATAGCTCAGTGGTAAACGTAGTGGACTGCTATACGGGCGACCAGGGTTCAATTCTCCAGTTAGACTATACTTTTTTTTTTTTTTGACAATTAATTTTTCAAACTTTTAAAAACAAAAGACATTGTAAATCTATAGGCAATATAGATTTTGTTAAATAAAAATATTTGACTATTTTTTTACCCTATTACAATATTTATTTACTTTCCTAAAAGTATTCAGTAAGTGTAGTTTATAAATTTGTTATCTGCACCCCAGACAGTCCTTTTTTTTTTCACCCGGGCAACGCCGGGCAATGTAGCTTGTAAGAATATAAAACTAAAATGCTATCTCACATTAGTTAGGCCTTTACTAGAATATGCAGGATCTGTAAAGGACCCATCAACTAAAGAAAACATAAAAAAATTAGAACAAATTAAAAAAAGAGCTGCAAGGTTTATAACTAGTGAATATTCCCAATTGACAAGAATAACGCCATTAGTCAAATCACTAAACCTAGAAACACTAGAGGACAGAAGGGCAAAGAGTAAAGTAGTAATAATACATATTACATAAGTAACATAAGGCATTAAACTCTAATTTAGAAATACAACCCAATAACAACCTGTTGCAAAGCTCAGATACACATAAAGACAAAAACACTTTCCTTATTCCCTATGCGAGAACAAATGCATATAAGTACTCTTTCTTCTCGAGTGGCATTCGGGCATGGAATGGGTTGCCTGAACAAACCAGGAAAACAAGTAACTTAACATCATTTAAAACATCAATAAAAATGCAAGACTAGACTCGGACCACGGATGAGCGTAGGACGCAATAATCTTCTTTATAGAAGGAGCATCTGTAATGTATAAGATAAGATTATAAGATAAATCATTAGGCCTAAATTATAAATATCAAACTAAAGTACCTAGACTATAGTCAGTGTCACTATAGGCCTATAGTATAGGCTAAGTATAGGCTATAACTATAAGACTATAACTTTACTATAACTATATAGGCCTATAGTCCTATAGGCTAACTAATACATGTGAATATGCATGTAAGCACAAATAAAGTTATAAGTGGTTATAAGTTATAAACAACTGTCGTGGTTAAACATCTTTTGTTAAAATTAAAAGTGTTACCAAAAAGGATTTGAATGTAGACTACTCAGTAGGCAGTAGGAGTAGGCCTACAAACTACAAGTGGCTACAACTTGTAGTACAAGTAAAAAAAGCAATTTTATTTACAGTTTAAGTTTCATTACCTTTTAACTTAGTTTATTGATACTAATGTTGGTACCCTAATGTTAAGTATCATATAAAGAATATTTGACGTATCATGTTGTTTCATAATTTTTAAAATAATATAACTATTAACGAACTAAAACATTAACTAATTATTGCATCTCAAAATTTATTTGAAAGCGTGCTGCCATTTTGACGCTCTAAATCACGTGATAGCAACCACATGATATAAAGCGAGACTTTCTGAGAATAAGTAATTTTAACTTCTTTAGATATATCTCGTATCATTAATGTTAAATTCATTATTTTAATGTTTTCCAGAAATACAAACATTATTAAAAGTATACAATTATTTAAAAAATATATAATTTAGCAGAGGACTAGTTTCGGATTTCTTGTATAATTTGTCTAAATACCAAAGCTAACCAAACATTTTGCTATTTTAAATATCGACTTCACTACACGCGTCTAAGTAATTATTTAGTGCCTTTTATAAATCTTATCAATGCAACCAAATGTATCTGACGTATCTGCTAAGTATTTTAAAATTAAAATCAGGCGTTTATTTTTATAGTGATATTATTTGCATGTATTTTTACAAAAACATTCTAGCCTAAGATGGCCTAACTTATCCATGGAAACATAAAAAAGTTTTCCTCTTTTAAAAAAGGATATCAAAATGTATTAATTTGCAATTAAGAGACATTTTTTATAGCTATTGCATGTATTAAAAGCATTCCTTTAAAGGCTTATTTTATTTGTATTGTGTTGAAGTGAAATGAAGGAACTTCTATTCTAGTAGCTTGAAGCTAGAACCAGTAAATATAATTGTATCGGTATTTAGCCTTAGCTTCAAACGCCATCTTTCCTTCATCGGTTGAAAGTGTGGTCTCATTTGCTAGAACAATTACTTTTCAAATTTACAGCTTTTAGAAAGATGGCCCGCGATAGCAGAATATATGTTGGAAATTTGCCACCTGACATTAGAACCAGAGACATTGAAGATCTGTTCTACAAATATGGTAAAATTACTTTCATTGATCTAAAAAACAGACGAGGCCCGCCTTTTGCATTCGTTGAATTTGAAGACCCCAGGTAATTATAATTAGCCTAATGTTTACTCCCTACTTGCATGTTTTACAAAGGTTAGAGAAGTTATAATCTAGATCTAGTTATAATTTTAAAAAGATTAATTTTTTGGAACAAAAATTTCTTGTAAACAAATGTAGCCTATATTTTGTTTTAGAGATGCAGAAGATTCAGTAAGACAGAGAGATGGCTACAATTATGACGGCTACACACTGAGAGTTGAATTTCCGAGAGGTAGTGGGGCACCTGGTGGAGGAGGCGGTGGTATGAGAGGAGGTGGTGGTGGTGGTGGAGGAGGAGGCGGCGGCGGTGGTGGAGGAGGAGGAGGCGGCGGTGGTGGTGGCGGATTTCGAGGAAGAGGTGGGTATAGTGGTGCTGGAAGAGGAGGCCCTCCGTCAAGAAGAACACCATATAGAGTATTAGTGTCGGGTAAGTCTAAAATAATTGTCTATGCATATGTTATTTCGCAGATCATCTCTGCATTATTAAATATTGTTTAACCTTGAAAGGTGTGAAATATAGTAGCTGCCATGCATTCTTTTTTTAGAGAAAGTCCTTTTATCATAATTATGTGTGCGAATATAGGCCTATCTATAGCGGCACTATAGCCTAATAAATACAATATCTTTGACACTTTGTAAAATAGACATTTCAAGCTGACTATCAGATTTTTATCCACAATTGCAAATCAAACAATCACATCTTTTCATCAGAGAGAATTTAATAAAATCGGAGTGTCTGCGCGCCCGGCGACCGGACATATATCATATAGCGCGGGAGATATACGTCCGGCGACCCAAGTCCCGTGACCGACCAAATAAAAAAAAACACGGCTACTGGCGCATGCGCATAATCGTTTATTCTTGTTCGAGTTGCTTAATTACTACTTATTGTGTGGAGTGTGCAAGGTATCGTGGCCTAGTGGTCAGTAGCGTGTTCAGGCAACCGGAGTGTCGCAGGTTCGACTCCAGCTGTCACCATCTTTTTTTTTTTTTTTTAAATTCAAATACAGTAAAACGAGATATTTTTTTTAGTTCAATATGAGAATACCCTTCATTTATTCATGTGGGTGTACATAATTTCATTCAAGGTATCAAAGAAATAAAAAAATTCGACTGTTAGGCCTAATGTCTATTTCTTTAGAAAACGTGTTAAGTGTCATTACCAAACAATTTATAAAGTAGTTTAATGAAGTCATTAGTAAACATCTTGACTTGCGCTACAATTTCAATTGCGATAAGCCATTCATTTAGCCTATGAATGTGGGTGGACATTATAATTTCTTTCATTGTAGGCCCCTATCCATTCAAAGTATTAAACTAATAATTAGACTATTAGGCATAATTGCCGCATAATGCCAGTTTCTTTATAAATATGTTAATATCAATACGCTCTACGTCTCTCGTTTGTACTTGTAGTTGGGTGGTCAAATGACAAGCCCGCCGGAATAATATCTTCCAAATTCCGAATGTGTCCGGCGGTCACGCGACGTGCTCGCCGGAAGAATATCTCCCGCAATATTTTGTCTACTTGAGGCTAAACATATAGACAATTGAATAGTTTTATTTATCTTTTAAGAGTCCCCAGTATAAATTATTTTGCCACTAAGGAATGTCATAAAGAATACACTTGCTGTTAAAGTTGATGAATTTTATAATGTTACATTTATCAGCTATCTTTTTTTTTTACATTCACTTTTTTTTAAACCTTTGTGCTCCCTAATATAACAGGTATAATATTTAGTACAGTTTGGGAAAGTACCAATTGGACCAAACTGACCATAGGGCTGGTGAAGCAGCGTTCAGTGGCCAGGGCATAATAGGGGATGTGTGGCTAGCACAATGCCCAGCTGCCTTTTACCCCCAACTAATGTCATGTACTGAGCTGGGTAGACTCAAGGACACCCTCAAGTCCCGGGGAAAAAACCTAGCCTCCACTAGGATTTGAACCCAGAACCTTTGGGTCGCCAGTCAAATACTGCCGCTCGACCTCCGTGCCCCACACTTTGGGAGAACTGACCTTTTTTTTTTAGTTTGGGAGTTTTTTTTTTTGGTATAATAGACAAAGCACCATGAACCCATTTAACCAGAGCCCAAATTTTTATTGAAGATAAATACAAAATCAAATCAATAAATAAAAATGACTAAACATGTTTCCGATAATTCAAAACCTTGTCAAGACCCGTCTTGCAAAAGATAATGGTGAAAAGAGGCAACCTGCAAATATTGCCATAACTACATATGATGGACCACATTTCTAAATTAATTCTGCAAGGACTGGCATACTAATATTACTAAGAAGGAATATTGGGGATAAAGTTTTTATATGGCTACTGTTATTTTTTAAAAAAGAAATCGCTACCCTAATTTAATAAGTGTCTTACATTTACATTTCACTTGTGGAGCCCAGGTCGCCAGGAGAGGGGGGATGTAAAATGTAAAGGCCCGAGAGTTCAGGGTTTAAAGGGATTTTATAAGGAGTCCTTGATTAGTGTCAGAACATGAATGTAAAAACAATCTGTTTCTCTTGACAACTGGATAAAATAAAACTATTTGGACTACCTTCATACATAACCAGCTAACACAACAATTTACACATATCACTAATATCAGTCTCGTGTCTATATATTAATTAGTTTTTTTTTAATTTTTATTTGTTTTGGGATTTAAAAAAAAAAATTTTTTTTAGTAAGACTCTGTATTAAAAATTGTGAAAATAACTCACATTTTCTGTTCTAGTGAATTACTTGACAATTAAATGTGTTTTTTTTTCAATTCAGGACTTCCACCAAGTGGCAGTTGGCAGGACTTAAAAGATCATATGAGAGAAGCTGGAGATGTTTGTTATGCCGATGTTTTCAAAGATGGCACAGGTGTTGTTGAGTTTTTACGAAAAGAAGATATGAGATATGCAGTAAGGAAACTGGATGATACCAAGTTCAGATCTCATGAGGTTTGTATTAAGTTCTTACCTTTAAGTTTTAATGAAATGTGAACTCTAAAATTTTTAATTTTTGTCTATCTCAGCTTGTGAGATCATTAGTTAAAAGTTGAAAAATAAGTTTCCTATCATAAAAAAAAGTGTCACTAAATCTTTAAATATATCAGAATCTTTAGCACTTTGTATGTATCTCTTTTAGGGTGAAGTTGCCTATATTCGTGTGAAAGAAGACAATCCCAGAGGCTCTAGAAGTCGCAGTCCAAGCCCTAGAAAATCAAGAGGCAGTCCTAGATATTCACCAATGAGAGACAGAGAGCGTTCGTACTCTCCTTATAATTGATGCAATCAAACCCAGGAGAGCTAGCTCACTATATAAATACACTTGTAATTTACCATTCACCAGTTCATTAATATGCATTGCATAAAGTTCATAGATTAGTTATTAATGAAGAACATTAAAACTGGCAGCACATATGGTGGGTAGGCTTGAACAAAATCTGTGCTGGTTTTACAAGATTTAATCTGAAATTCAAATGGCAGCAGTTAAAATTTAACATACACAATTAAAAAAAATCTTTTGTTTGGTTCAAGCTAGCTCTATATTTTTCTCCTCAACAATTAAAGATGTTTTGATAAATGCAAAGCTATAGAGAATAAAAAATTAGATTATTGAAATTGGTATATATCTATTCACACAACACTTCATACCTAAACTGTTTAATCCTTTAATAATATTATTGATTTTTAATTACTTATTTTAATGTTATGGCCTCCTCAGTTATAGAGAAAATTAAGCATTGACCATGCGTTCCTCTCCTTCCTCAGAGCGCTCCTAAGCGTTTCCAAATGTTGGTCTGGAAAGGACTTAAGGAGGAACGGGAGCGCATAAAAGGATATATGATGGGACTGGATAGGACTTTCAAGTTGGGTTCTCCCATCATATGCCTGTAATTGCTCATTGAGGATTTGATTATATATGGTATGCTTGTGGATGGAGATTTAAGGATGTCATTTGATGTTTTTAGTTTTAAATATTTTTTTTATTATTGTGCCTGTTTTTGTATTTAACATTTGGCTTGTGTAAATGTTTTATTATACTATTTAGTAAGCTTAAAAAAACAACTAATATAATATTGTGAAATAAGTCCTTGTAACCATTCTAGGGATAAAAACTAACTTGTAAAGCATAATACCTTTTTTTAATAAAGATCTTTGTTAAATCATATTAAATGGGGGTGTGTTTTGTTAAAGAATCATGCTACAGCATTATTTTTTTTTTTTGGTTAATTTTGTGAGAAAATTTTCCAGGAAATCATTGAGAGCAGATTAAGAAAATGTTTGTTTTTTTCCAACTGCACATTTCATACTTTGCTAATCCTCTTTCCATTTTTTTTCTTTTCCTGATATAGTTACATGCATATATGGATAAGGAATGGAAAAAAAGATTGGATTGGGAAAGGAATCTTTTAAGGATCGGATAATGTTAAGGATAAAGATTGGATGGGATTGGATACGATCGGTTGGATCTTGTAGGAAAAAAAAATTGGATTAATAAGGAAATCGGAAGCAATTTGGATAGGTCGCGGTGCAGTTACCAATTGGATTTATGGCCGGAATACTAAGGCTAAGGTCACTAAACTGGAGAACCGTGGAGTCGTAACATAAATCTGCAGTAAAGATGGACCATTTTGCAAAGCAATTGTTGGCAATTTTTTTGAAAGTCACCAATGTTTTGTAAAATGGATGTTTGGCTCTGTGAAAAATCAGCCTCTTGGAATGGAAAAAGTTATTATAGATTAGCATGTAGAATTGAAACCGCAGGATTAACCTCTTGGAATGGAAAAGAAATTACGGTAGTTTAGCTGATAGAATTTTAACTAGTACTGCAGGATTTGAAAATGCAGGTAGAAATACTTCTTAGCCCGACTGAATCTCTAGCTGAAAAAAAAATTGAATTGGGTATTATAATTATTTACACCGCGTTGATTTTAAAACTAATAAGTAAAGTGAGGGTATTCAGAGCTTTATTTTATACTGATGATAATATAAGCTTTTTTTTAAATTATTATTGTTGCAAAAAAACTGACCTTGGAACCAAAAATAAATGGATCAATCTTTGGATAGGACTTGCAATTTTTTCTCTCTCCCAGGATTTATCTCTTACAGGAATACATTTCTGAGGTGAGGAGGAAGTAGAAAAGCAGCAGTTTTACACAGATTGATTTTTGTTTTCTTTTCAGTCTTTGTCTACCAATGTGACCAATTGAATAGAAAAATAAAAAATTTTAATGTGTGAACGTTTAATTGTGTATTGCACATTTGTTCATAAAATTTTTTTTTTTTTTTAAGGAATAATTTCAATAATGTGTTTTAGATTCTTAACATTGTCAACTAGACATTTTATTCTGTTTTTGTTTGTTTTTTTATGTTTTTTAAACAGTTAAATTTAGATTTAATATTAGTATTATCATTACAAGTATTTACCAGTTGGCTATATTTTATTTTTCCAAGTTTGTTTTTTTTCCTATTTTTTTGTTGCTGTGGTTGATTGAATACACTTATGATTTTCTTGGTAAAGGTAGGTGTCTTTCTTTCTATCAGAACTATTTCTGTTTTTTTACTGGTGCGGGAGAGACTGTTCCTTTATGTATTTTGGCCCAAATTATGTTCATGTTAGTAAGTTGTACTGTTGCTCATTTGTTGTCATATGCTGTCCACTTGTATTTTGTCCATGGACATACACATACTTTTATAGCTTTTTTTTATCTGGATGTCCATGGTTTACTTAAGTTTTAATAGGTAAGAAATAAATTTGGTTGCTTGTTTTTCGACACGTTTTGTGGTACTTCTATCTTTGTCTGTGCAATATGATGCAAGTCGTATGACAATATTAACAATAATCTGTGACTGATAACGTCATTTGTTAAATTAAGTGCTATTATTATAAACTTAGTACGGTACCAGTAATGATTTATTTCTGCATTTTCCGCAAACTACAAATCGGAGCAAGTGAAATGTGCCCCGGCGGAACAGCTCCAGAAAATGCAGAAGTCCTTCACCTTCATATATCATACATGCTTCCCTGTACGATACGTAACCGAGTACCACTCTACTCAACCTGGTCAACCTAAGGCCACTGGAAGCTACCTAAACTACCCTCAATGACAAACTGTATGAGGTATGGTGGACTGGTTCAACTTATAGCCATGGCGCGGTTCATCACAGATATTGGACTTGTCTAAATCTATCAAATCATTTGAATTTGAGAACAAAAAATAATTTATTACTACAAAAAATAATTTATTACTTTGGCATTAGTGATGCCCATACCAGATCTACTACAACAGCTGTAGTGCCTATAAGCCTGCTTAAAAAATAAGCTGAAGAAACGCTTGTGCTTTGCATTTGCTTATTTACTTATTTAAACTGATTACCGGTTCCAGTACCTGAGACTTGTACCGGTACTCGAGTAATTCACTACCCAGTAGTACCAGTACATGTATTTAGTATTTATTTTACTTTAGCATTATTAGCAGTGAGCAGAAAGTCTTGAGAAAGATGGGCATGTTCATACTAACTACAACTTAGTAAAACTAACAGTAACGGAGAAATTCGTTTTGTTAAATTATACTATAAATATAATTACCGGTAAAGATTAATTAACGGTACGGTATCGGTAATAGTATAGAGTATACACATTGATATGGTAATAGTAAAGAGTTGGTACCGGGTGAATTTTCTTGGCATTGGTATTGTAATTTAAGTTGATAGAAAATGGAAACTTCAAAATGCCTACGTTGAAGTACAGTAAAGAGTTATTTTAATAAAGAAATATTCAAATTACATATTTTATTTTTATATAGTTAATAGTGTTGTTTATTTATTCTAACACAAGTATATGATATCTATGCAATAAGTACCATCAGCTTTAGGCCCTACTGCCGCCCTACATTTATTCTAACACAAGTATATGATATCTATGCAATAAGTACCATCAGCTTTAGGCCCTACTGCCGCCCTACATTTATTCTAACACAAGTATATGATATCTATGAAATAAGTACCATCAGCTTTAGGCCCTACTGCCGCCCTACATTTATTCTAACACAAGTATATGATATCTATGCAATAAGTACCATCAGCTTTAGGCCCTACTGCCGCCCTACATTTATTCTAACACAAGTATATGATATCTATGCAATAAGTACCATCAGCTTTAGGCCCTACTGCCGCCCTACATTTATTCTAACACAAGTATATGATATCTATGCAATAAGTACCATCAGCTTTAGGCCCTACTGCCGCCCTACATTTATTCTAACACAAGTATATGATATCTATGCAATAAGTACCATCAGCTTTAGGCCCTACTGCCGCCCTACATTTATTCTAACACAAGTATATGATATCTATGCAATAAGTACCATCAGCTTTAGGCCCTACTGCCGCCCTACATTTATTCTCGTCGTTCGATGTAAGTTCAAATGGGTGGGCTTCGCCGAAATTGGGATTTATTAATTAATGGGCCTATTAACTTTTGGCCTTGAAAGAAATCAAAAGTTATTGGGAAAAGATGAGGTGGGAAATCACTATTTTCAGGTCGCGAACACCTGATTCTGTTTTTAAAACGAAACAAAAAACTGGTAGAAAAGGGTAACATGGTAGTACTCTAGTACTATGGTAGCCTAATATATTTTTTTCCTTAGGAAATTCCTATATTGAACTATATTGGTTCAATTTTTAAATATTGGCTCTATATAATATATACCCGGTACCGTAGTGTGATATAAGTATTAGGGAAACTGCTAAACTATTAACCTTGACATGAACTTTAACACTAACAAGTGTAAAGGTCGGTGATATCTTCAGATTTCCTACAAGGCATGCATTTAGTCATTTACTTTCACAAAATATACCGTACACCAATCTTTTAGTTGTGTTAGATAATTTTAGTTTAAGAATCGATGTTTTTAATCACTTGATTAGACTATGCAATGGCCGACTGGTCCTGTGATTAATTCAGTGGACTGTTAAAAAAAATGGCCTGGGTTCTAGCCCGGCCACCCTGCAGGAGTTTTGGGCCTAGAAGTGAAGTCTGTAAACTTTTAAGTCATTAAATTTAAATATATATCCTAGTAAATATAGGCTAGCTGTTAACATGGGCGTTGCAAACACCATTACCTTTCTTGCTGCCACAGAAGAAGAAAATTCCATTTCTCTGTGGCTTCTTACACTTGTGTGTTTCTAGTGTTAGCATAGTCTCAGACATTGGTGTAATAAATGTTTCCTATAGATCTATATAGTCTATAGATCTAGCTGTTGTTGCTATATCTCTTCTATTTACTGACTGCGAGATAATGGACAAGTTTAAACTACTGGGCAATAAGCTTGCAAACGTTTGTTTTGAGCAGCTTTATAATCAGCTGAGTAGGCCTATTAAGTACCGGGTATGCACAAAAACACAAACACGCTTATCCTCACTATCGGTACACATAAAAACCACACACAGAGAGAATAACAGAAACACACAGAACAATATAGAAACACAAAAACAATAGAAAAAAAAAGGAAACCCAAGTAAGATTTTTAACACGACTGACGTTTGATTCCTCCAGCTCAAATGGCATGCTGGGAATAGAAGCATAATTAGGATGCAGTGAACCGGAAGGACGTACTCGCTTGTGGAAACCTTTTTTGTTTATTGGTGTTGTTGAAACAACGAGGACTGTGTCGTGTGGCCACTGACCACACATATATTGTGAGAGGGGGAGGGGCTCACGCCTGAAACGTTCTATAAGAGCTTATAGCCACTGCAAGGTGTAGGCCTACTCAATGTAGCCACTATTTGAGTCAAAATAGCCTTTTTTTGACTCGAGGTAGGCCTATGCCTAACCACTATTTTGGTCGAGTAGCCACTATGTCTATTTTACTCGAGGTAACCACTATTTTAGTAGAAGTAGGCTTGAAGTAGCCACTATTTTACTCGTGGTAACCGCTATTTTACTCGAGGTAGCCATTATTTTAGTCGAAGAAGCCACTATTTTACTGAAGGTAGCCATTATTTTAGTCGAAGTATCCACTATTTTAGTTAAAGTAGCCACTATTTTACTCCAGGTAGCCATTATTTTAGTCGAAGTATCCACTATTTTAGTTAAAGTAGCCATTATTTTAGTCAAAGTATCCACTATTTTAGTCAAAGTATCCACTATTTTAGTTGAAGTAGACATTATTTTAAAATAGGCCTAACCACCATTGTTCCCCAGTGCATATAGTGCCTACGCCCATGCACAGCCAACGAACGCACGAAGATGTAATGTCTTATCAGTGTTTGGATTTTAACAGTTTGTGTAGCTCCTTAGACACCAACAAGCGGATGATTTAAATCAGGGTCTCAAACACGCGGCCCGCGGGCAGCATGAGACCCACCAAGTGGATTTTTGTGGACCGCCAGTAAGCTTACAAAAAATGTACTATTTGCGAAGTTCAGACAGCCAGTACTGATACACATCAAATTGTATTGTTAATTGTTTATACGTAACATACCTATTATTAGTGATGAGTAGAAAAATGAGCTGAAATGTGTGAGGTGTATTTTGTTTACAAGGGTTGGGTTGTTGGGAAGGGGGAGAGTGCGGCCCTTGATACATCTCTTAAGTGATAAAATGGCTCATGCATTCATCCAAGTTTGAGAACCCCTGATTTAAATGCTGGACGACACTGCATGCAGTTATTTACAACGAATCATTCACGTGCCAAAAAAACGCTGAAAAAAACTGTATTTATACGGTTGAATATACAAGGCTAGTCTTAGACTCCATTTATTACGCAAAATATCAGAATGATGGACACATTAGGTCTATAATACTGTATACACTGAGCGAAACAATGAGGTCATAACTGGCTATTGGTTTTACTTTGATCTTAGATGGGTAAGCTTAGGCTTTCGGATAGCGTCGGAAATTTCGGACGAAGTCGGCAAACATATTATTTGTATAATTTAAATTCACAGTTCAGTCAAACAATTGTAGGCACACCCAGTAAATTTTTTTTCTAGCCCTGTAGTCCCTGTAGAGGACTGTCACTCACGTATAGGCTTGTACAGCCATAGCAGAAGCTGCAAGGCCAGGAGCGCACACTCCCCAAGGGCACACAAAATTACGTCGTCTCGCGAGACTAATGGAAGCCAACAACGGGGCAGTCTAGTAAAATACTGGACAGTCCGGCACAAAACCGTACAACCGGCAACCTTGGGGGGGGGGGGGGGGGCAGTTAAAATGGGCTAAATTTGCGTAACGTCTTTTGTGGACGGCTCCATTCGACCGCTTTTCCTATTTGAGCGACGTTGTAGCCCCCATGTAGTCCCCATGCTGTAATTTAAAAGGTTTGTACGAAACTGCGCACCAGTACGTTGTAAAGCATTAGGACAAAAAGTAATGAGAAACGGTCCCTATAAACTATAACGTGTTTGTAATATTTTGTCCATTCCTACATTCATACATGCATAATTGGTGTTATTTCCCAGGGAAAGAACTTTATAAAATATGGGCAATCTGTTGCCTTCCTTGCCCCTTTTCTTCTAGACGTTTGGGAGACGTACAAAAAAAAACAAACTGAAACAACTCGAGTTGCCTTTAACCCTTTGACCTCCTAGATACTCCTGACATTATTCCAAGAGGCTTAACTCTCAGAGTAAGACGAGCCCGACAACTTCTCATCCCCCCCCCCTTTTTCTCTCTCCCCCCCCCCCCCCCCCAAAAAAAAAAAACAAAACAACAACAGCCATCCACCGAAATCGAGCTTTGAGGGGTGGGAGGTGGGGATAAATATCTATGAATAAATTTGCCCACCATTACGGCGGTACGGCGCCCCCGACGCCTTTACCCTTTCACATAATATGGCCCCTTTTTTTGATTGGTCCTGACTCACTGTTGCTCACCCAATCAGAATCTCCGTTGTAGCAACTACGAACTTCCTGTGGTCTTCAACCTCCCCACCCCTTCTCTCCCCCTCTCCCCACCCTCTGTTTATCATGTGATCTGTATGCTTAAAAAATGTTGAACGGTTTTACGGATTACATTGGAACCCGGGCAAGGATTTATGTATGATAGACAATCTGATATCTTTTATAGTTATGAATAAGACAACTGCGGATCTCCACAAGTTTTGTATATTTTATAACTCTCCCCCCCCCTCCTCCCAACTTTCTCTCCCAAAGATCTCAATTAACCTCATCTTAATTCAGCGCCCTGTCAGAGCACACTTGCACACACACACACATACATACAAACACACGTTTTAAACAAAAAAAACAACATATTTTTCCTCTAGTCTTAGAAAATAAAAAGAAAAGATAGGAAAAAAAAATAAAGACACTCGCGCACACACAAAACAACAGGGGAAAAAACCGAGACCTACATCGAGGGCGGGGCATATACATATTCTATGCATTTTCGCACGGATTTTATGTCGTGTTCTTTCGGTCTCACTTTCTTTGAAACGTCGGGTATCGTCTTGATGGGATTTATGCATATTTACAAACGGGGTCCGGGAGGAATAGCGCTTCACCTCACCCCACTCCATCCGCCCTCCCCCTCCCCCACCCGGGGTTGAAAGGAAAGCGAAAACAATGATGAGCAGAGGCCCTACTTAATCCAGAAACCCAGTCGGCGCAAACCGCTAGTTACAAGCCTCAATATATTCAACAAAGAATTTCGCCGTCGTTTGGGAACAGGTTAGTGATGAGCAATTGCCCGGATGTACGCGAAATCGCCCATATAAAATAGGGGAAAGGGGGGGGGGGCGTAGTAGGGCAGAACGTTCAGATGCCAGAATCTTTTTTTACCGGGTCTGGATTGTGTCCCTGAGACTAACCTGCTCGGATGAGTATCTGACTTTAATATAATAATAATAATACGACTGGCGTATCCAAGTTCCTGGGTTCGAATCCTGGTGATGGATAGGATTTTTTCCCCCTAGACTCAAGGGTGTCCCTGAGTCTACCCAGCTCTGATCGGTACTTGACATTAGATGGGAATAAGTAAGGCGGCTGGGCATTGTGCTGGCCACACATCCCCTAGATGTAAGCGTATATTGAAAGAAGACACACCCTGGTATTGTGGTAAGTTATATATTGAAAGAACACACGCCCTTGTATTGTAGCAGCCTAAGTTATATATTAAAATAACACACCCTGGTATTGTGGAAAGTTATATATTACCAAAGCCAAATAAATCCACACAAAATATTTTTTCTCTGACGGACGCCCACGAAGCAGACGTCAATAAAAGAAAAAGTTACGAAACCCTGTAAACACCCATATAACTCGTTAAACCATTATGCCACGCGAGCCAATCAAACGCGTCGGGCTTTCATAAAGGCGCTAAATAATACCGGTAATTGCCTAGCCGGTCCTGGGTTACCTGCTGGCTATCAGAGGATCTTTCAAGGCTGCTGCGAACGGTGTTGTGGCAAGTCAGATCTGCTCTTGCTATCGAATGTGCGTCATGTCCAGAAATCACGCCACTGGTCAATAGTGGTTATGTGTGGAGGCCAATTTTCCCTTTCTTGTAATGTCTGGGTTTGTGTGTGTGTGTCTGGTGTTTGTTGCGTTCATTAGCGACGGCGCGTTTGTTGCAGTGCGAGGGAAAATTAGCACGGGATTGTAATTGCTAGTGATGGATAATTATGAGATATGTGGGGAGAGAGAGAGAAAATGCGAGAGAGAGAGAGAGAGAGAGAGAAAGATGGGAGAGGGGTTGAGAGAGATAGAGAATGTAAATAGGTTGATATGACTTAGAACTACATAATCCTTTGCTTGCCTGCCTACCTAAGTACATATCTACATGTCTACCCATTTGTCTAATTACCTATTTAATAATGTATTTCTATCTATCTATCTATCTATCTATCTATCTATCTATCTATCTATCTATCTATCTATCTATCTATCTATCTATCTATCTATCTATCTATCTATCTATCTATCTATCTATCTATCTATCTATCTAGGCCTATCTATCTATCTATCTATCTATCTATCTATCTATCTATCTATCTATCTATCTATCTATCTATCTATCTATCTATCTATCTATCTATCTATCTATCTATTTATCTAAACCCCCCTGGTCTAGCCTATTGTACAGAAAATTACATCAAATTTAATAACGAAGTAGACATTCGTTGTTATAACTTTTATGTGAGAACTCAAATTAAATTGTTACGGTAAGATCTCAAGCTTTATTTAAAGACGCGTTGAAATCCGCTAGTTGAGGCCAGAAACTACAAGAAGATTGTGTTTTCTAAGCAGAAAACTTTGCCTCATACTATTTAAAAAAAATTTAAAACTAAAAATATTTTGTAATGAGTTGGTGATTTCTAGTAAAGCAGGAACCATTGACTGTATTGTTCTTTAGTTAGGCGTCGTACACAAATGCACTTCTAATTAATCCAGCTTATCTTATAGCCTAATATATTACAGACACTCCTTTCGAATAGTTTAAATGATGTCAAGTTATTGGTTTTCCTCAATTGCTCCAGGCAACCCATTCTATGTCCTGATGCCACTCTTATAACTTTTATGCGCTTGTTCTTGTATATGGAAAATTTAAGTGTTTTTATTCATATGTATACATGAGTATTGATAGTAGAATGTATTATTTCTAAGCTGTGTAAATCTCATTAAAACAGATACAGAAACAGACTATCTTTGTTTCCCTGTAAATTATGCAATCATAAATGCAGGCAGACCCCTATTAAACATTGAGTCACAAGGATCTTATTAAAGAAGAATACCAAAGTCATGGCTATTAAAAATATTATTAAAATATCTACATTCGTTTTTTCCCTCGCATTTTTAAGAATGAAAAAGACGAAAGACTTTAATGCAATCTGCAGAAAAATCTGGGGAAAGAAATCTGGGTTAAAACCAAAAAATAAAAAAAGCAAGTAGCCTTATACAAAGAGAAAACTGCGATCTATTTTAACGGTATAATTTTCTAACTGACCACACCATGATGAATGAGATCGTCCAGTCCGCCAGTGACAGCTCCATCACCAGAAGTCTCCACTCGAAGAAAGGGCGGGGCATGTCGGTCTTTCCTGGCCACATTCACGTCTGCTTAGAGTATTACGGCGCCAAAAACCGCGCTGGCGTTTTTTTTTATTTGCCGGTTTAGGTGATGTTTGTTTTTTTCTGTGTTTTTTTTTATTATTCTCCCCACTTGTTCATTGACTAAATTTGAACGCCGGTGTATGGGATAGGGGATTAGATCTAAGTTTTTATGTGAGTGAAAAACTTGGTGAAATATTACCAAAAGCTACAGGTAAGTTTATTTTTTTTTTAAATATTTAAATACACGTTCTAAAATTTATTTTTTTCCAAAAAAAAATTGTTTTCGCCGTTTGCAGTTTATGTTTTTTAATACTTAAGAAATTACCGCAGATAATTATTGTTTTGTGTTATATTAATTAAGTAGGTCTACAGGCTTGTATTTCTGTTATGCTGGGCCTGCGGTTAGTTCACCGGACTGTCAACTGACACGTCGCGGGTTCTATCTCTGCCACCGACCGATCCCTGTCGCCCTGCAAGAGGGCCTAGTGGACGTAATAATCTTCTATCTAGAAGAAACGTCTGTAAGACTTATAAGAACTTATAAGTATAACTTATAAAGACTTATCACTTATCATGTGCAGACTCTTATGTTCTTTACAAATTTTTAATTCATAAAAAAAGGGACTTCACTCTAAATAAATCCGTATACTTTTGCTGCCAATTATTTGTTTCTGTTGTTTCGGCCTGGCGATTAGCTGTTTTACAGATGGATGTAATGTTAATCATGGTGGCAGGTTTCACTTTTCAAATGGTCAATTGAAATAGGCGTTGGTAAGGAATTTTCCCTGAAAGGCTAACAAATGGTTTAATTAGTTGTCCATTTACGAAATTATACCTGTTGGGTATATGTAAAGAAATAGATAGATTTAGATATATATTTAGGGCCCTCCAGGCCCTCCACCTTACGTATGTGTGTGTGTGTGTGAAGCCAGCTGGACCTGCGCAAGTCCACCGGACTGTCAACCGACACGTCGCCGGTTCTATCCCTGCCGCCGGCCG
The DNA here is from genome assembly GCA_949126835.1 of Anisus vortex. Taxonomy (NCBI): domain Eukaryota; kingdom Metazoa; phylum Mollusca; class Gastropoda; family Planorbidae; genus Anisus; species Anisus vortex. The sequence goes on from OX421504.1 coordinate 35,884,672, forward strand.
ATCCCTGTCGCCCTGCTAGGAGTTTTGGGCCTAGTGGACTTAAAAATCTTCCAGAGCGCACTGAGCATGCTAAAATAGCATGGATAGAAGCGCTATATAAATAACCTTTATTATTATATATACTAGTTCATATGCCCGATCTACGAATGACTACAACTTGTTTTAATTTTATGTTTGTTCTATTATCTTTATTTTATTTCATTGTATGTTTTATATCCATACTATGTAAAATTTCTGTGCTAACCACCGCCCCCCCCCCCATCCTTTCCCTTAATGGTGCCTTAAAAGCACGCTATTAGCTAAGTAAGCTTAAACGTTGGGCAATAAAATCAAATGCCGAAAGTTTCGTCCAGAAAAATACCGTATATACTCGCGGATAAGTCGCACTTTTTTTTTTACCAAACAGTTCGACAAAAAGTAGGGGTGCAACTTATCCACCGTTGCGACTTATACGCGAGTATATACGGTAGATATCCATATAATTCTTTGCAAAAGTTGTGCCACTAAGCCTTTTGTATGAAGCAAAAAAAAAAACATTACTACATTACTTTTTACTTATCACCCTCATTAGTCTTTCTCTTTCATTTCTTTTCATTTTCTCGAATTACTCCTATAGTGTTACAGCGTTACAGCTGACATAAAGACAATTAATAGGGTTAATGGGATTATAAAGAAAATAAAAACAACAACAGCGGGACCAGCATTACAAACAAAGAAAAACAAAGGATACTTTAACCCTTTGAATACAATATAGCCGGCTACAGAATGCACTGTTCACCATAGATTTCTCTGCTAAAAAAAACTTGTAAAAAAAAACAAGCTAACTAACAAAGAACGGAACAGAACGAAGAAACTGAAAAAAGAAAACACAAAACTACTTCAGAACAAACCCAACTAAAGCAGTGAACTTGTACAGACGTTAATCATCTTTGTTAGTTTGTATAGTAAATGTTCTATTGACCAATGAATGGTTCTAAATAATTTAATATTAATATCCTAAAACCAAGACAGCGCTGAAAAAACTTTTTTTTTGTTCTACAAAACCCTCCAAATTTCTTCGTCGGATCCGGGTCGACTTATAAATAAGACGAAAGAGACAATAGACATGATAGAAAATGCTTTAACGGATTTTCTTTTTTTTTTTAAACTGTCAACATATTATCCCATTCGAGAATCCTTGGAAAAACGGAAACAAGTAAAAAAAAAAACAATCACATCGTTTCGATTTGAATGTACACAATACGTTTTAAAAGCGTTTAGGGGGAGGTTGGGAGATGTACTAGTCTGTAAAAAAATATAACAAAACCACAGTTAAATTATTGTTTAAAAAATTGATTAAAAAACGTAGGCCTAATTAATAAAATGAATTATTCCATTAAGAACATTTACAATTAGATGACAGAGTTATGTTTCTTAGCTGTAATTCTTTTTATAATTTTATGTATTTGAAAACTAAAAGTGTGTCAGATCAACACATCTGATGTGGTAGAAAAAACAAATTGAATGTTTTACTTTATATATCAATGTACTTGCATGTCTGTTATGCCTAGCTAACTATCTACCGACCTGCCTGCCTACCTACCTACCTACCTACCTGCCTACATACTTACCTAAATATTTAACTACCTTCCTTTCTACATACCAACCTACCCACCTATTTATCTACCTACCTAAATACCTACCTACCTTCCTTCATGCCTACCTACCTACATTTCTATATTTACCTTTACCTACCTTCCAGCCTACCTACCTACTTACCTAAATACCCACCTACATACATACAGTGGCGTAGCTAGGGGAGGGGGGGGTCAAAATTCGAAAGTCCCCCGGCCCCTACTTGAGGGGGGGGGGCCCTAAAGGAGTTTCCGAATAGTTTTTACAGTCATAATGTCGAATGTCAAAATGCTGGGGCCCCTAAATAGGCCAAGCCCCCCGGGCCCCCAAATACCTAGCAACGGCACTGCATACATATATACAAACATACATAAAACATACCCATATTTACCTTTATATACCTACATATCCACCTATCTACCCACATGCCTATAAACATACAAGCCCGTTTGTCTGTTTGCTCGTCAAATGGCTATCTATTTTGGCAAACGTTAGTTCTATCTTTTAATAGCTGTAGTCGATTACAGATTCTTTATTTAAGTTTTATTTAGTAGCGCTCTTCATTCCAAGCAAGCGCAAGAAAAATAATTCGTGTTGAACTGTTAAACTTCAAACACGCCTTGAATTTATGTTCATTTACCGTATATACTCGCGTATAAGTCGCACATTTTTACTCCCTTTATTTTAAGTTGCATTTTCTGTCTGTCTGATTGCAATGGTGCAAGAATTAGCTTCGATTTTTCGACCACTTCCCGTGGTCCAATCGATCTGAAATTTGGGCAGCAGACTTGTGGCGCCTAACAATACATCCTATCAAATTTTCAGTTAAAATAACGTAATAATACTTATGACAATATCTATTTCTTAAAAGGGAAGTATAAGAAAAATGTTGGTTTCACTTTAAAAATGCCTGTGCAACTTTTTATAGTTTTTCGGCGCAAAGAAAGAAAAAAAAATTATGCGCTAAGATTATTTTTAGAACAATTCATACGGAGTAAGGAGATATTTTTGAGATTTGCGACACAGATATTTTTCTGTATGTTTCATTTGCAGTAGTCAATCAATTAGATGATGGTAAACTGAGTTTGCAAATAAAGGGAGTATAATAAAAACTTCGTTTTTATGGTTTTCTTGTTTTAACTCAAAATTTCGATCAAAACTAGGACTGCGACCTATCCACCGATGCTTCTTATACGCGAGTATATACGGTAATTCAACCATAAACAAGCTCAAAGATGAAAGCTTGAACATTTTTATTATTTATTTAAACGATCACTATTTAAGAAGATCGAAAAGAAATAAAAAATAAAATTCACTAGCAAATTTCAATAATATGTTAATTTTATTTTTAAATCTACTTTACATTTTTTTTTTCAAAATGGATTAATTATTGACTTTATTTTGTATTTTCCTAAAAATGTTCCATTTTTTCTCAGCACTGGGTTATCGTTAGATTTATTTCCTTTTTGGCAATCGCAATAGATAATAGTAAAAAAAAATTCTCAGTTTCGATTTGAGCGTACAAATAATTGTGAAAACATTTAAGGGAGAAATGTGATGAGGTGGGGGTGATCTACGTGAGGCCGGCTGGTCCTCTGGTTAGTACACCGGACTGTCAACCATAACGGCCCGGGTTCTAGCCCAGCCACCGACCAATCCCTGCCACCCTTAAGGAGTTTTGGGCCTAGGACTTAAAAATCTTCTATCTAGGAAGGAACGTCTTTAAACTTAGAAAAACCTATTGAAAAATAAAAATAATGAAACAAAAAGCAACCACAGCAAATATTATTGTAGCAAAAATTATTTTATTTTGTTTAAGGTTTTTTCATAAAAGAAATTAATCCATTAAGAACATTTACAATTAGATGACAGAGTTATGATTCTTTGATGTACTTTTGTTTTTTTCACGTAATTGTGATTAAAAACAAAATGTGTGTAAGAGCAACACATCTTTTGATGGTAGAACCCCCCCCCCCCCCTTATCTACCTACCTACCTAAATACACATATATATATACATACATACATATATTTACCTTTACCTACCTACTTATCTACCTACGTAGCTTTCCACATGCCCGTTTGTCTGTTTGCTTGTCCACCTGCCAGCCTTCTTGCCTGCTTCCGACCTATCTACCTAAACACCAACCTAACATCCAACTTACATACCCCCCCCCCCCCAATTCTTCCTATCAATCAACAACCTACTTAACACCGGGTCTACCCACCAGTAAAGCTGTCTGAACGCCTGCTTATTAACCACACACCTTTGGGCATAATCTTTCCATCAGCCTTTCTATCAGCTTGCATATCCATATTCCTCTCATTAAGCTAAGTGTTCAGTCATTGTAGGCTACATGTCATATCCACTAAATCAGGGTTCGGAAACCTTTTGATATTAGTATGACAAAGTAGAATTTCCAATTTATGTATGTCAACTTAAGAAAACATTAACATGAAGAGTAAATTGAAATAAGTGTTGCAAAGTTCATTGAAAGTGAAAATACACAACTGACAATTAATGGGTGTAAACACATGGGCGAAGCCACAGGGGGAGGGGTGGGGCCGAGGGGGGGGGGGGGGCTAAGCCCCTCCTGGACTTTGTGAAAAATATTTTTTTTCAGCAATTTTTTGTTTAATTATGAAATAAATTTGCTAAAAATTTGGTAAATGTTAGTCACGCTAAAGTTCAGCCCCCCCCTTCCTTTCCGTGGAAAAAAATTTCTGGTATCGCCCCTGGTGATACAACAATGGCTCAATTTGTTCTAATTTGGTAATGTTTTCTTTAGTTGATGGGTCCCATACAAATAATGCACTTTTTAGTATAAGTCTACTTAATGTGAGATAACCATTCATTTTATGTTCATATTAGGCTACATTCCTTTTTATGAAGCTTAATGTTTTGATAGATTTTTTAATTACTTCATCAATATGTGGATTCCATGACAACTTATCATTTATTATTACTCCTAAGTACGAAAGTCTTTAAAATAAAACTATTATAACACCCTCAAAAATAAAAACAATTAAAGCAAACATTAATCACCAAATACAAAGATTCTAAAAAAAAATTCAAGGACTTTCATATTGATAACCCAACACTCTAAGACTAGTCCACTATAATTTATTTAGTCAGAAAGGAGGAGAAAGATGAGTGTAATTTAGTTAGAAAAAAACTCCTTTCATCTGAGGTTATGGCTGCCAAAGTTGAAGATAAGTTTGACTAGACTGACTAGACTATCAGTGTTGGCGTTAACTATATATCACAATGTTTGTCTTGATCTTTTGATGTACGCGAAAAAAGTGGGTGGGTGGGTGGGTGGGGGGGGGTAGATCTCTCCAGGTGATATCTCGTGGGGGGGGGGGGGGGATAATGAGCTGCAGTCAGTGGGCATAGAGGGGTGGGGGGAATACATTTTTATGTATTGCAGCCGTAAGTAAAGTACCCGTCGTACCATATTGATGATAGGTCCAGTGAAGCAGCGTTCACCAGTTTATGTGGCCACGACATATTAGGGGGATTGTGTGGCCATTACAATGCCCAGTCGCCTTTACTTTACCCTCAACTAATGTCAGGTAGCCAGCAGAGCTGGGTATATTCAGGGACACACTCGTGCAGGTAAAAAAAATATTCCTAACCAGGATTCGAACCCAGGGCCTTCGATACGCAGTCGAACGCGCTGCCACTCGGACACCGTGCCTTATCTTCTACATTGTGAAACATGTTAAACCAATTTTTCTCGACCTTGTGCTACACGGTTAAACAATTTTGTTAAACATTGCAGCGTATTGAAATAATTAATTTAAGGTGAATTTTAAAGAATAATTTGTATTCTATAAAGTTCTCTAATTTTAGAATTAGATAATTAATAATGATTAATAATAATGGTTATTTATATAGCGCTTCTATCCATGCTATTTTAGCATGCTGACTGCGCTCTAGAAGATTATTACGTCCACTAGACCCAAAACACCGGCAAGGCGGCAGGGATCGGTCGGCGGCTGGGATAGAACCCACGACATGTCGGTTGACATTCCGGTGAGCTAACCACAGGGCCATCCGGTCTCACAATTGAGAATTTGAAGCCTAAATTTGTATAAATTCTGACAATTTCTTTTAATCTGCTTATGGATATATATTATTGCAGCCCTATTGCAAAAAATTCTAATTAGTGTGCGTGTATAAAAAATATCTCTATGTGTATCAATATATCTATCTAGCTATCTATCTAACTATCTAACAAACTATCTATCAAACTATCTAACTATCTATCTATGTGTCTAAAGTTGTAACTATCTCTACCAAGAAACCAGTCAATTTATTCATCTATCATAGTTTTCTCTTTCTCTCTCTCTCTCTCTCTCTCTCTTTACATATTTATAAATTGGGCTCGGCTTTTGTTAAACACACACACACACACACTTACACACATACTCACACTCATGCACTCAGACGCAAAGACGAAATCCCACTAGCCACACACTTAAATAAAAGCAGGTGCTAATTATGTCAAGCGATAAGACTCCTATATCATTATAAAGGCCTACATACACATCAAAACACCACCCAAGAACTTTAAACTGACAGTCTGACTCCTACAGCTATCAGATGATGCGTTTCTTTTCACAGCGTAACTTTGAAGAAAAAAAAAGTTATTCACACGATACTTGCCGGGTTTGTTGTCTGGGCTGACAAGGCAACAGCCTTTCTCACCGGAAGTGATTTTCTCTTCCCCCATCCCCCACCCCATCCCAGTTTGTTGTTGACGCCATTGCATTGAATCTACGCAAATGCCATTGTTCGCGGTCTAGAATTTATATGGGTCGTGTTTTGCAGCTCCGTTTAATATTCCACACTTGCTGAGAAAGTGGAGTGCCATTATCTTTGACTTCTTCGGAACAGTTTTGACAACATTATGTTCCGCTCATCAAAATCATGTTCACAATCATGTTCACTAGTTTAGCCTTCGCTTGATGGACTCAGCAATGTGAAGGTAAGATGACTTCTCTACGGATGTTCTGTTCACTAGTTTAGCCTTCGCTTGATGGAGTCAGTAATGAGACAGTAAGCTGACTTCTCTACGGATGTTCTGTTCACTAGTTTAGCCTTCACTTGATGGAGTCAGGAATAAGACAGTAAACTGACTTCTCTACGGATGTTCTGTTCACTAGTTTAGCCTTCGCTTGATGGAGTCAGCAATAAGACAGTAAGCTAACTTCTCTACGGATGTTCTGTTCACTAGTTTAGCCTTCGCTTGATGGAGTCAGCAATAAGACAGTAAGCTAACTTCTCTACGGATGTTCTGTTCACTAGTTTAGCCTTCGCTTGATGGAGTCAGCAATAAGACAGTAAACTAACTTCTCTACGGATGTTCTGTTCACTAGTTTAGCCTTCGTTTGATGGAGTCTGCAATAAGACAGTAAGCTAACTTCTCTACGGATGTTCTGTTCACTAGTTTAGCCTTCGTTTGATGGAGTCTGCAATAAGACAGTAAGAACCGGGGATTTTAAAGCTGGTTATTTTTTTTTCCAAACTTTATATTCGAATCTTGCCCTGGTGAAATTTTTTTGTTGTTAAAGAAATATAATAAATTAACGTATAATTTTAATTATTAAAAATATTACCTCAATATTAAACCATTTTGTCCACACAAAAAAACTCAAGTTAAAAATTAGACCATGTATCCTTATAGTAAACTTAAAGTAAAAATGTTCTTATTCGTGTGACTTGTTTATTTTAGATTTTCTAAAAGTCCGATCGTACAAAAGACAAAGAAAAAAACAACAACTCAAAATGTCCGAAATTTCATCTTTCAGAAAAATATGATTTTTTTTTAACATTTCATTAAAATACTCAGAATCTATATGTGTTCCTTGAGTGTCCAATATGGTAGCTCTTCTTTACAGGCGAAATCATTCGACAAAAAAAATATAATTCAAGAAAATTCTTAGGGCGTTTTTAAGGCGTTAAACTCTAATTTAGAAATACAACACAATAACAACATGTTACAACGCTCAGATAAACATAAGGCAAAAACTAAAACACTTTCCTTATCCATTATGCGAGAACAAATGTATATAAGTACTCTTTCTTCCGAGTGGCATTCGGGCATGGAATGGGCTGCCTGAACAAACCAGGAAAACCAGTGACTTAACATCATTAAAAATATTAATGAAAATGCAAGACTAGACTCGGACAGCGGATGAGCGTAGGACGCGATAATCTTCTTTATAGAAGGAGCGTCTGTAATGAATAAGACACGATAAGAGCCATTTATTTCATCATTTATTTGAACGATCCATCTGTCGAGCTCTTTCTCAACAATCCCCCCTTCCATCTATTCATCCATGCATCCTTACTTAATTCATCTAATTATCTATTTATATATCACTATCAATCCACGCAAAAGAGAAAGCGTGAAAAAGAGATATCCTGTTAGCGAACAGTGTGTGTACATCTTTATCTTTTTCTCCCCCCCCCCCTCTCTCTCCGCCATTATGTACAAATGCAATACACCGTATCATATTGAAAGTTCAAACTCTGTGTTAACTACAAATGGACACGCCTACGAGAGGATGTTTTAATTTTATCTTGTATAGCGATGTAGTCAAAAGTGAGTTAATAATTCATCTTTGATTCATCTTATCTTATACATTACGGACGCCCCTTTTACAAAGAAGATTATTGCGTCCTACGATCATCCGTGGTCTGAGTCTGGTCTTGAATTTTTATTTGTGTTTTAAATGATGTTAAGCTACTGGTTTTCCTTATCTTATCTTATATATTACAGACGCTCCTTTTATAAAGAAGATTATTGCGTTCTACATTCATCCGTGGTCCGAGTCTTGCATTTTTATTAGTGTTTTAAATGATGCTATGTTACTGGTTTTCCTGGTTGTTCAGGCAACCCGTTCCATGCCCGGATGTTACTCGGGAATACAGAGTACTTATATGCATTTGTTCTCGCATAAGGGATAAGGAAAGAGCGTTTTATAGGTCCAACTAATGTGAGATAGCATTATAGTTTTTAATTATCATTACAATTTCATCATTACAAAAGTTCCCTTTTATAAAGCCACATGTTTTGTTACATTTCTTATTATTTCATTAATATGTGCATTTTCAAGATAATTTATAATTTATTTTTTCGCCTACGTACTTTGCATTTTTAGTTTGGGCTAGGTCTTTGCCATGAATGAAGTAGTTTGAAATTATTTTTTTCTTGGATACTCATCAGTGGCGTAGCGCAAAGGGAATTATACCAACCTCACCCATCACACAACATACCTCTATAACGAAATATGTAAAAGATAGCTACCTACCTTGTCTTTCAAGCGAATTATAAATTATGCACCACTGACAGATATATTTCATACGATGTTAATTAAAAGCTTATCGAGTACATTACATTTTCTTGATGGGGAAAATAAATTATTAGGGGTTTCCCGGTAGCTATAAATAGTTCACCTTCGGCTTCGACATGCAGGTAGATCTACTTATCGTGATAAGAATTTAAGTCTCGATTACCGAGACACTTTATTAGATAATGATAACACGTTATATGAAACAGTTTATAAATAGATTTCATTTAAATTATCAAGCCTTTTTTTTTTTATTAACGTGGAATTGAAACAACAACAACAGCAATTCAACAATACAGATTATCTAGGTAATAACAAAGCCTATATAGGGCCTAATAAGATGCTTTAATTTGCTTTAATAGTTCTGCAATTCGATAACTTGAAACACTCTGTTTCAGAATTTCCGATCGCACCATGTCCTCTACACCAGGGGTCGGCAACCTTTTGCTAACAGTGTGCTCAATCAGGATTTCCAAATTATTCAGCGTGCCAACAGTCTAAAAGTCAACCTGCTCCATTATACCTACTGTTTTTAAATATTATTTTTATATGACAATTAATTTAACTCCGTAACAAGACCAAGGCCAAAAGCAAAGGAGATTATTTATAGAGAAAATTGTTAAAGCGCTTTATATCTAATACAATAATTCACGTGTTTGTGATTACATCCTTTTTATTCGCATTTATATCAAATATACTTTTTTAAATACTAAACTTTCTCAATTATGATAATAATTATTGTCTTAACATTACCATTTGTTAATCAAGATGAGGATTTAACACAAGCTATCATTAATTATATTTTGACTCAGTTTAACTGAGAAGTACTTGAATGTGTTTAATTTATTTACAGCACGATCATCAACCTCAAACTGTAGTCAAGCGGAATAAATAAGTTATAATCATACAAAATGGGTAGTTAATGTAATGTTTAAAAATATACATATACATTCTTTAGTCATATAATATTTATATAATTTTCAAATACGTATTTACAGTTTGATAGCTTCAAACGTATACATGTTTACAGCAGCGCATAGAACTGTTCCCAACGGGAACGGGATATGCGCTATATAAGTCTCATATTTATTTATTTATTTATTTATAAATTGTAAGCTATTTATTATTTTATAAAGAAAAAAAAGAAGAAACGTATTAGAAATATTATCGACAAAAAAAAAAGTTTTATTATCTCCCTTAAATTAAAAACGTTTCCACATTTGATTCACTAGTGAAGCCAAACAAGTTATCTTTTGTAATATAACAAATATTACTGATTAATTATTACTTCTTTATCTAAATCCAACATTATGTTACTCAAGGATTTAATATTTAAAATTTTAATAATTACAGAAATTACATAATATAGTGCTATTAAAGGAGTCTCTTACATTTATTAAAATAATTATACAAATACAATTTTTTTCAGAATTACTTATATTTATGTTTCATTGAAGAAGATGAGCATAAAAACTCTTTTAAAATGTACCTTGTCTGTATCAAATAATGAGCGTTCAAGTGTAAATGACCTCTTTGTATGCTTAAAATAGCTTTCATGTCCGATAAAATCTGTTCACACGTGTAAGTTGAACCAAAAGCTGAAAGTAAAAGAGCGAATGCCTAGCACTGACTAGCAGTTGAGAATAGCAGATGACTTTCCTAAGCAGCTTCCTACTAGACTTTTTTTCCCCCATTAGATGCCCATTTTTTAAATGTTTAAAATTTAACTTGCTGCGTTTTAAAATCGCCAATATCTACATGTAAGAAAGTTGTAGTAAGATTAAACCAGTTAGGCTTGATGTACTTCGAAGTACTACCTATCTTAATATATGCCTTAATATAGGGATGTACATGTAGTTCAATGTTTTGAAATGGATTTCGCGGCAAGATATGTCCAGTTGAAATGCAAAGCCATTCTAGTGATCTAACAGTTCACGTGCTGTTTGACCCCGTCCTTGTAAATGCGTTCAACTCATTGAAATGTGTCGCTATGTCATTCAGAAACATCGGCTTCAAAAGTCAATCATCCTCATTCAGAACCGGAAAATGTTTTTTTTTTAATTAATACAAAAACACCTCATGAAGATCTCTCGCGTGCCTTTGAAAATCAGTCTGCTTGCCAAGTTTGGCAGGCGTGCCTTAGGTTGCCGACCCCTGCTCTACACTCCCGGTTTAGTAATTCGCTATGATTTTCTCAAAGGAAAATTAAGATTTAAATCGAAAGTTTTATCCAGCGGGTGATATTTTATCATTCATACAATGAGATGGATAATTGTGTATTTCTTTTTTTTCCTTAATTGTTATGCTTGCTATGTGTTATACTAGGGACGAACGAGGTTAATAATATTAACTTTAGAAAAAAGAGTCACAGTATACCCGTTTAGGTCTGACGTCACAAGTTGGCAAAATTGTAGATGAAAATCGAAGATATAATCATAGACTATAATTTACATGGACCGCTTGCTTTAGTATTTCTGCTATATGATGACTCGAAACACTGATTATCTGAATTCCCGATTCTAAATAAAGTAGTTGCTATAAAGTAGTTTCTATACTAGTTCCGTTTTATTTAATCGCTATGATTTTTTGAAGTAAAATTAAAATCGAAAGTTGTACAGAGCGGAAACATTTATAGATCAGTGTTGTATGCGCACGGAAAAAGAATATAAGCTCTAAAAATAGAGCAAGCGGTCCACCTCATTATAGTCAATGATTATAGGAATAATAGTAGAACAAGTGTTCATTTAAAAAAACGGAACTTGTATCGCAATTACTTTATTTAGAATCGGGAATTACAAAAAAAGAAGATAAGAGCAGAAAAAACTAAAGCAAGCGGTCCATGTATATTATAGTCTATGATGATATAATAGACTTTTTTCATTTCCCTTCAGTGACGTCACATCATAGAAAAATCCACACTAGAAGTAGGCAAGAACAAAAAAAGTATTATCAAGGAAGAGACTTAGAGATTATCGGTTATAGAAATCCGATTTTAATTGAACCGGTATTCGGTTTGCCATCCCCCCCCCCCTCCCCATGTCCTTTCATATGTTTTGTTATTATGTATGTAATAGATAGAAAATAGAGCAATAGTAGTTCGCAGTTTAGCGAGCCATGTTAAATGTTAATTGGAATCACTCACACACTCAACACACACACACACAAACGCTACAGAATGTCTATTGGTCTGTCTGTTCGGTACTTGCAGCGACTGTGGGACAAGCCCAAGTTTTGTGCTTCTCGAGGACGTGGATCACAAGAACTGTGCCACAGAAAATAAATCGCATTAATGGTAACTTAACAGCTGCGTTAGTTTTTGTCTGTGTATCGCAAGCAATATTCGGGATTTGAAAAACCAACAACAATGGGCCTAGACCAGGGGTCGGCAACCTTTTGTTAACAGTGTGCCTAACTAGGATTCCTAAATCATTCAGCGTGCCAATAACAGCCTAAAAGTCAACCTGCTCTATTATACTTTTTTTTTATATATTAGTTTTATAGGACATTAACTCCGTAGCAAGACCAATATTTTTTGTTACTAAACTTTCACATTTAAGGTAATTATTGTCTAAACAATAGATCTATCATTTGTTTGTCAAGCTGAAGATCTACCACCTTGCAAATGTTAATTATATTTCCATCTCAGTTGAACTGAGAAGTCTTTTAATGTGTTTAATACTTATTTAGAAATCGTTCAGGATCGTCGTTAAGCGGAATAGATACGTAGTAATCATACAAACTGAGTAGCTAATGTAATGTTTCAAAATATACATATAAATTCTTTAGTCATAAAATGTTTTTTTAATTTTCAAAAACTTTTTACAGTTTGATCATTTCAAAGTTATAAATTAAAAGCCATTTATTCTTTTATTAAAGAAAAAAATAATACAAATTTAAAAAATTAGCTAAAATAGAACTGGTTTATTATCTCCCTTTATTAGAAAACGTTTCCACATTTGATTCAATAATATTGATGCCAAACAAGTTATGTTTTGTATAACAAATATTACTGACTTATTATTATTTCTTTACATCAATAAAAAAATATCTTGGAGGTCTCTCGCGTGCCATTGAAAATCGCTCTGCATGCCAAGTCTGGCACCCGTTCCTTAGGTTGCCGACCCCTGGCCTAGACTATGAGTCGCCTATGATAAAATAGACTTCTATTTATTGCAAGGCCTTTAATGTTAAGAAATTATTTTGTTCGAATCAAACCATACATAATTGTAAGTTATTTATTCGAGAACAAAAAAACACACAATTAAACTAAAACAATTAAACAAAATATTGTGACACCATATTTAAATGATTTCCCCCCTAAACTTCCAACAAAAGCGAAAATCGGTTTTAAGTTTCATAACTGATTTTCGGTTTTAAAACCGGATTTCGGGTTTTCGTTTAACATCACTAGTTTAGTAATCTGCGTGGCGTTAATATTTTATGATTTATTAAAAATAGTTCATGAGTTGACAGTGCATATGAGTTCATACGTTAACAGTTCAAGTTTTTTCTATTTCTCTCCGCATTATATGTAGCATTCTGATTCTTACCGTGTCCACCTTATCTATTCAAATACTTTTAGCATTTAAATATGTCATTATGTTGCATTTCAAACCTAGTCAAGCCATACTGTTTTTTTTCCCGCGACACATATACCATTCTGTTTTTTACTGCGACACATATACCATTCTGTTTTTTTCCCGCGACACATATACCATTCTGTTTTTTACTGCGACACATATACCATTCTGTTTTTTTCCCGCGACACATATACCATTCTGTTTTTTTCCCGCGACACATATACCATTCTTTTTTTTCCCGCGACACATATACCATTCTGTTTTTTACTGCGACACATGTACCATTCTGTTTTTTTTCCCCGCGACACATACACCATTCTTTTTTTTCCCGCGACACATATACCATTCTGTTATTTTCCCGCGACATATATACCATTCTGTTTTTTCCCGCGACACATATACCATTCTGTTTTTTTCCCGCGACACATATATCATTCTCTTTTTTCCCGCGACACATATACCATTCTGTTATTTTCCCGCGACACATATGCCTTTCTGTTTTTTCCCGCGACACATATACCATTCTGTTATTTTCCCGCGACACATATGCCTTTCTGTTTTTTCCCTCGACACATATACCATTCTGTTATTTTCCCGCGACACATATGCCTTTCTGTTTTTTCCCGCGACACATATCTCTCCTATTCTTTATCGCTCCCCGCGGAGCACAAGGCAACAACAAATTCCGTCATGCCTCCCTATCCTGGCGAATCGGGGCAGTTGATTGGATAATTCGATTTGGACGGGACAGCTAATTCGACAGTTTACATCTCGTGACTAAATCTTTGGGTGGCTTATAAAATGGACCCTGTTGCGATGGGACGTTAAGGCCGATGTCTGAAAGAATGGGCCCTGTTGCGATGGGACGTTAATCCGATGGCTGAAAGAATGGGCCCTGTTGCGATGGGACGTTAATGCCGATGTCTGAAAGAATGGGCCCTGTTACGGTGGGACGTTAAGGCCGAAGGCTGAAACAATGGGCCCTGTTACGGTGAGACGTTAAGGAAGATGTGACGACGGGAGCACCCAGCTGGCGTTCCATTTTTCCTCGTTGGCATTCGGTGACATCGTTCACTTGAAATTGTGGTTTTAAGCTGTTTGTCTTTCAGTGCGTTAAGTTCAAACGTCAGTAAATGTCGAGGAGTGTAAGCCTCACATCGTTTTATCTACCACGGAAGAAAAAAAATTGCGCGCAGAAAAATAGGGCGCCAGACAAGAAATGAGCGTCGCAGTTTAAAACCAAATCGAAACAAAGTCTGAAAGTCGAGGAGTTCCTACGCCAAGTCGTAACGGGTTTAACTACGCCATTATTTATCTATGTTTTATTGTTTACGTTTTTATAATTAATAGACTTACTGTACAAGAAACATTCAAACGAACATTCTAAGTCTAAGCATTTTAAATAAAATAAATTTAAAGAAAATAGAAGAGACAGGTAAAATAAACGTAGAAGAAAAAGGCATAAACAAACTTGTAACAAACTTAAAAATAAAAAAAGCTTTTGGTCCAGATGAAAGACCAACAATACTTAAAGAACTAAAATTTACAATACTATTTCAGGCCTAATTAGCCATGTGTAACCCCCCTTTTTAAAATAGGAAAAAAACCTGACCCTGGAAATTACAGACATGTTTCCCTAACAAGCATAACATTAAAAATACTCTATAATGTAATGTATAGTAGTAAAGTAATTCACCCAGACAAACTTAATGCACTGTGCCCACACCAACATGGCTTCAGGAATAACAGGACATGTGAAACTCAGTTATTATGTTCAATAGACGGTGTACAGAGGGTTAGATAATAACAACCAAATTGATGCTATATTACTAGAAATTTGAGCATTTGATAAAGTTCACCATACTAGTTTACTAAAAAAAAAGGTAAATTTGTTAGTATCTCTGATCCCTTACATCGGTGGATTCAGGACTTTCTGATAAGTAGAGAGCAAACTGTAAATCATCACAAAGATCAGTAAACTCAGGAGTTCCACAAGAAACTGTCCTAAGACCACTATTGGTTCTAATTTATATTAATGACTTACCCAATTGCATCAACACAGGAACACAAGTAAGGCTATTTGCAGATGATTGTATAATTTATAGAACAATAAAGACAGAAAAAGGTAGTGAACTCTTACAAAAAAGACCTAGATGAAATACACAAATGGGAATTTAACTGGAGTATCTTTCTTTTTCACTCAGAAAAGAGGCAACTGTTAAGAGAATCCAAGAAAAGGAAACACATAAATAAACTAAAAATGCAAAGTACTTAGGAGTAACAATAAATGATAAGTTACATTGGAATCTACACATTGATGAAGTAATAAAAAATCTAACAAAACATTAGGTTTAAAAAAAAGGAACTTTTACAAATGTAATAAGAACTTAAAAACTAAAATGCTGTCTCACATTAGTTAGGCCTACACTAGAATATGCATCTTCTGTATGGGACCCATTAACTGAAGAAAACATTAAAAAATTAGAACAAATTCAGAAAAGAGCTGTAAGGTTCATTACTAGCCAATATTCACAACACCAATAGTAGTATTAATACATACGGTATTACATTTAATAATTCAACACAAAGACAATATGTTACAATGCTCAGATATTACATTCTAATTTAAAAAGACAACACAAAAACAATATGTTACAATTAAGTTACAATACTCAGATAAGCATAAGGACAAAAAGACTTTCCTTATCCTTTATGCGATAACAAATGCATATATAAGTACTCCTTCCCGAGTGGCATTCAGGCATGGAATTTGTTGCCTGAAAAAAATCATTTAAAACACTAATGAGAAATTCAGGACTAGACTATAACCACGAATGTAAGAAGGGCGCAATACTCTTCTTTATAGAAGGGGCGTCTGTAATGTATAATATTAGATTTTCGTTGTTTAAGTCTAGTCTTTCATTTGTTTACTAGTAAATTTATTGCTATTACTGACTAGCCGTGCTACCCATTCTGGGCCATGAATGCAACTCGGGAAAGAAAGAGAGCTTATATGAATTATCTTTATCCGAAAGCTGGGATTGAAAACCTTTGCAAAAACAGATCCGAACAAAAAGGAGTTTTATTAGATTGCACCTTGAATTTGACTAAAACAAAACAAAATAAATATAAAAAATAAATTGAAAAAAACACTATAATAAAAAAACATTTTTTTTTAATTAGATCTAGTACACCTGAATGAACAAGAGAAATGCTTGTGCATATTCTGTCTTTTGGCATTTACGATGACAAAAGGTTGTACATGTCATTGCTAATTATGTTTTATTGTCTTTAGTGGATCTGAATGGTGAGGAATATAATTATTATGAAACTTGGAGTATGCAATTCTTTTTTTAAAGCATCGTTGTAAATGTTGTGGAATTATTTAGATACAAATATCTTCGATGGCTATTAACATACACACTTTTGAAGTTAAAGCTCGAGTTAATCTTTCACATTTCACAACAAATGTAGGCCTTGTATTGGATCTATGGCAGAGATTTTGTAAATACACACTTTTCCTAAACTCGTTTTTTTTAAAAAGTATTGTACTCACAACGGAACGGAAAAAAACGGTAGCGCGTTCGGCTGGGGTACCGAAGGTCTTGGGTTCAAATCCTGGGTGAAGGCTAGGATATGTTTCCCGGGTCCCTGAGTCTACCCAGCTCTGATGGGTACATGACCTTAGTAAATGCGGTTGTGTATTGTGCTGGCCTAACAATCACCTTGTATGTCGTGGCCACAGCAAATGTTTAACGCTTCTTCACCTGCCATGTGGATCATTTTGATCCGACTGGATATATGTACTTTGCTTTTTAAAATTCTATTTAATAATTTTTTTAAAATAAAGTTCGCTATGTTCGTCTGATTGTACATTTCATACCTGTGTATTGTTACTTAAAAGTTAGATCCTTATGACCAGTCCATTGGAGTTTGTTGTGTCCCCTAGACTTAGGTCACTGACTCATTTTGTGTGATGCTTAACGCCCGCCCCCAATCGGTCGGAAGTTGTGACATGACCAACTGTGTGATAGAGAAACGGGGGAGTCTGTTGACAGCTTTGGTTCGAAGCATTTGTGTTTTTAACCGCTTGTAGGCCTACTTATTAAAGTTTATGTGTCGTTATATGGTTTTTAATCATTGTTTTCATTGATACGCAAGTTCTTTAGTGGACTTCTAATGCTTATGAACACTTAAAAGAGCTGCAAGGTTCATTAGTAGCGAATATTCACAACCGACAAGAGTAACACCAATAGTTAAATAGTTAAATCACTAAACATAGAAACATTAGAGGACAGAAGAGCAAAGGTAAAGTAGAAATCATGCATAAGACATTAAGGTCTAATTTAAAAATACAACCCAATAACAACCTGTTGCAATGCTCAGATGAACATAAGAACAAAAGAGTTTTCTTTTCACTTATACGCAGCGGCGTATTTATTTAGGCATGTTCCACATGTTCCATTGGAACAGGTGCCCCCACACAAAAGGGGCCCACACACACCCCATTCTTTCGTTGAAAATGTAAACAATTTTTTTTTTCATTTCCATACAATTTAAAGCGCTCCAGTCCAACCAAGCTAAGTGCAACATAAAATTTATGATTGGTCAGAATGTAAAATTAATTAACGGCCCTTTTTTAAGGTATGTGGAAGGCAGGGGGCGAGACCATGAGGGGCCCCCACATACATTTGGGAACAGGGCCCCCACAATCCTGAATACGGCCCTGCTTATGCGAGAACAAATGCAAATAAGTACTCTTTCTTCCCGAGTGGCATTCGGGCATGGAATGAGTTACCTGAACAACCCAGAAAAACCAGTAACTTAACATCATTTAAAACATTAATCAAAATACAAGACTAGACTCAGACCACGGATAAGCGTAGGACGCAATGTTCTTCTTTATAGAAGGAGCGTCTGTAATATATAAGTATACGATAAAAGCTGCCCTAGACGAACATTACAGTGTTGTTGTAGTTATTGTTGCTAATGCGCTTTATGATAACTGTAGTTTTATTTCTTGTTATCGTTTCAGCCGGTGGACAGAACCTGCCTGTAGATGGCGCTTCTCAGCATTGACTGTCTGTTGGGGATGCAGTAAGGTCGATCAGGGTTTACAGTTATAGGTACAGTAACCGTCTCTCATTCTCTTTTTTTTTTTTTTTTTATTTCCAGCACACCTTCGTATATATAGGTCAGGGGTCTCAAATTGTGCAGTCTTAAATTTTGGACAATTCTATATTTTCCACCGTTTGGCATAAATATACGTGAAATGTCCGTCGAGCGTTGAGTCGTGTAAATAGTCAGTAACATTCCCTTGAATTGAATACTTAAATCAGAAGTGCTTAAAGTTCCTAAATCACAAAATCAGAGTTTCCCAAACTTAATTTTTCGTGAACGCAGTTATTTTTATACTTCTACTTCGTGACCCAGTTATTTTTTATTCCTCTGATTCGTGACCTAGTTATTTTTATACTTCTACTTCGTGACGCAGTTATTTTTATACTTCTACTTCGTGACCCAGTTATTTTTTATTCCTCTGATTCGTGACCTAGTTATTTTTACACTTCTACTTCGTGACGCAGTTATTTTTATACTTCTACTTCGTGACCCAGTTATTTTTTATTCGTCTGATTCGTGACCTAGTTATTTTTATACTTCTACTTCGTGACCCAGTTATTTTTATACTTCTACTTCGTGACCCAGTTATTTTTATACTTCTACTTCGTGACCCAGTTATTTTTTATTCGTCTGATTCGTGACCCAGTTATTTTTATACTTCTACTTCGTGACCCAGTTATTTTTATACTTCTACTTCATGACCCAGTAATTTTTATACTTCTACTTCGTGACCCAGTTATTTTTATACTTCTACTTCGTGACCCAGTTATTTTTATTCGTCTGATTCGTGACCCAGTTATTTTTATACTTCGGCTTCGTGACCCAGTTATTTTTATATTTCGGCTTCGTGACCCAGTTATTTTTATATTTCGGCTTCGTGACCCAGTGGTTTTCCCTGTATTTCGAACCCGAGACATATAGAATGGCTGCCATTTTTACTAACACATTTTTTTTCTCTTTCCAGTTGACGTTCCCTATTCCAGCCAAGACGTCGATTCTACACATCACACCGGTCCTCGACTACTCCACGATGGGGCCCGGGCCGGACCTGGCCATGATGGACGGCACGCCCACCAAACTGATCGACAAGCCGGCCAGCAAGCAGGAGCCCGAGCGGGAAAAGTGGGGCAAGAAGATCGAGTTCCTGCTGGCCGTCGTCGGCTTCGCTGTCGACCTCGGAAATGTCTGGAGGTTTCCTTACGTCTGCTATAAAAACGGAGGCGGTAAGTGGGCTCATATACTTTTTTTAGTAGTAGTCTAATGACCACAGTGGTGGTGCGCGCGCACTTCTATACCCATGGGCCTCAAAGTTGGCGAAGTGTGTAAACCGCCAATACGATCTCATTAAGATTACACCGGCGGGCGAACGCATGGGGGACAGCTCCCGTAACGGCTCCGGGTGTCCCGCTATCCATTGCACACCGGGTAGACCTGTGGTCCCTGTAGGGAGGTAGAAAGGACGCGTTGCGAACCCGTCTCGACGAACCTCCCGGTGCCTGGATGCCTGTGCATATAGTATAGGATTTGTGCTACCGGGTGATATTGCAGGTATACGGGTGAGCCACCACGATAATGATCCAAAGGGAACCATAATGAACAATAGCTGGGCTGCGGAAACCTTCCCTTTTACACGGTACGCCAGCATTTGGCGTGTCGTGGGGTGGCTGGAGCCCGGAAAGAGCTTTGGTGTGCCTGACCCAGAGCTCATTCCTAATACGTTACGCCCCTGGACTATCGAGCCATTCGGGCTCGTCCGGTTTATAAGATACATTATAATTCGGTGGTTCGCGGGTATCCTATCTGACACGCAACGAATAAGCAGGTGGGAGCGCAAAAAAAAAAATGTAATTTTGGTGACAGCTGGAAAAAATAGTCTGTATAATGGCTATGTTTATGAATGGTTGGAAATGATAAAATAACTGAAATACGTAGTCAATGGGTATGGCAGAGAAAAAATTTAGAATCACTGGTGTAGTAGACGCTTTTAGGCACAAAACATTTTCTTTTCGGAAATTTTGGTGTTGGGATTTCCGATCCACACTTTCTCTTGCCTTTATAGCTGGGTGGACACGATGTGTTACTGAAGACAAAAGAGACGAAACAAGAAAACAGACGACAGCAAACAGCTTTACACATTTTGTATTGGGCAACAACATAAACAGACAACAGCAACATTTAACAAAATAAACAGAATACAGCAAATCAAAGTTGCTTCAGCAAAGAAATGTTCATGTTTTCTCTTTCTCCTAGAGACAGTCAGAGAAGCGTGAAAAACGAGAAAGAAAAGATATAGATATAGAGTGGGGGGGGGGAAGAGAGATGGAAAAAGGAGAAAGAGATTTAGAAAGAGAAAAGAGAAAGAGAAAAAAAAAGGGGGCGAAAGAGAGATAGAGAGAAAAATAAGAGAGAGAGAACTGAGAAATACATCTAGTGCCAGTGACATTCAAATTTATGAATGTGCACACATAGATTCTTATTGTAAAATATGACAAGGCGTTCACAAGGCTTGTAACGCAATCAGTAACGATTCACAAGACATTCACAAATATTATAACGTCAAATACATGACATTTTACAACGTATTCAGAAGGTTTTCAAGACGCATTCAACTGACATTCACAAAGCATCCACAAGGCATTCACAAAGCATCCATAATGCATCAATGAAAGCAGGTCTCGGTTACACGTTAACAATCATTATGACGGCACAACTAGAAGATTTGACATAATAATTGGCAGATGAGACAAAGTGCCACTCAAAAATGTCTGCCTAAAAGGAAAATCTTACGCCCGATATTTTGATGCTATTAAGCGTTTATTTACAACCCCTCCTACAACCAACCCCCTTCCCTCTGTCTCGCTGCTCCTTCCTAGGCCCATCCCCCCGACATCCCCACCCCCAGCACAAGAAGAATAGGCCAATCTCATTAAATATGATACAAGAAAAATATGAAATTTGATTTATTTTTGTTTTAACGCCGACAGAATTTCTTACCGCCAGAATCTAGACACTTCTAGACGTCTGCTTCAATACCCAACGAGCGGCCATCTTGTTGCGTCTAAAGAAAAACGTAGCTACAACACCACAAACCATATTTTTACATTTACAAATTACAAACATCCACCCACACACATACACACAAAGATGAACTCGTAAAAAGAAACACACACAAAAAAAAGAACGATTGGCGTATTAAGATTTTGTTTTAATCAATAGGAGAGGGGTGACGGCGGTAAAAGAAGGCGGAAGGGTGTGTTTTGGGGTTGGGGGGGGGGGGGGGGGCTGCACGAATAAAGTTTTCTTAAACCCTTCACGCAAAACGAAAAAAAAAAGTTCTACAAAAATTGTGTTCGTATGTATGCAAATTGCGATCACGTGACCCTAAGCCATCTTGATTTTTTTTCTCTCTTTTTTTTTCATACAAATTCTTGCGTCTCCTAAGTCTAGCTAATTCTAGAACTGCTGAAAAATCATATCGGGGACGTTTCCAGTACACAGTAGTATGGTCGACGTGCCTGATAATCAAAGACTATTATAAGAGGAACCGCTTGCTTTAATATTTCAGCTATTTGATGACTTGAATGACTTCTTTTCGGAATTCCCGTTTCCCTTTTATACTGTGCACTTCCTTTTTAATCCTGCCTATTTAATCGCTATGATTTTCTCAAAGACAAATTAAAATTAAAATCGGAAGTTGTATACAGCGGAAACATTTAGGCAAACGTAGGAGCGTAGATGTCATTTAAGACAGCGTTATTGGATGCGCACCGAAAAAAAAAACATACAAGTTCTAAAAATAGAGCAAGCGGTCCATCTTTTTATAGTCTTTGGTATAATAAATATAACAAGTGAACACTTTTAATTAAGAAATGCATACGGTTGATATTTTGGCGCCACCGACTTTTAGAAGTGTCTAAAATAATAATACCCTACTAGCCTACCGGCTTTTACTTCTACGGCGTAACGATGCTAAGGGGGGGGGGGTGGGGGGGGGGAGGGGGCACTAAGATGTTGTCCGAATCTAGCCACCCCGCAGCACGCCGTGTGGCGTAACATATGGTACGGTCTCCACAGTACATGCACCACACTTCACTCCCCACCTGAGGACACCCCATAGGATCGTATACCTGTACTGTCGGCCGGTGGCACGAATCCTGGACATCCAGGCACCACGGCGGGGTTTGATATTGGCGGATGCGTTCATTGCTTCCACCCTACCGAGTGGTCTCGGAGCCTCTCGGCAGTGCAACGATCTTCGGACGCGCAACCGGCGCTAGCCCTCCCCCCCCCCCCCATGCGTCAGCCCACCGGTGTGCTAGTAATGTAAGCGTATCGGTGGTTTCCACACTTACCCAGCGATGAGGCCCCTGGGTACAACAGTGGCTGGCGCCACTTGACTCTGCTGAAGATCTATTTTATAGGCCTTGAAAAAAATAAAATGAGTCCTCCTTTATACAAAACTATTATAGTATACTATAATTTAGATATGCATCACCCACCTAAGGACAAAATGTGTGTTGACGCCTATGATTGAAATATTAATTACATGTTTGTTTTCAAGTATCACTAAATGCACCAACGCAATAATTAGCGCTTATCACGTGATGCATGCAGCCATAGAAATCTGTCGATTTTGCGGCGCACCGCATTCTAAAAATAGTTAAATTTTGATGACGTGGTCACGTGGCCTCGGCATGCGCATTAAGATGGAGTTGATATTGTGCTTACCCTTCTTTTAAAGTATGTATCAATATAATTATATTATAGCCTTCCAGATTCTGATGTTTCTATCTATCTACCCATTATTCATCCACCCGTCGACCTATCTATCTATCTATCTATCTATCTATCTATCTATCTATCTATCTATCTATCTATCTATCTATCTATCTATCTATTTATCTATCTATCTATCTATCTATCTATCTATCTATCTATTTATTTATCTATCTATCTATCTATCTTTCTATCTATCTATCAATTTATCTATCAATCTATCTGTCTATCTATCTATCTTTCTATCTATCTATCAATTTATCTATCAATCTATCTGTCTATCTATATATCTTTATATCTACCTATCTATCTATCTATCTACCTACCCACCCACCCACTCATCCATCTACCTATCCATCCATCTATCTATCTATATACCTATATATCTATCTATATATCTATCAATCTATATGTCTATCTATTTCTCCATCTATCTATATATCTATCCATCTATTTATATGTATCTACCTTTCAAACCGCTCTTTTCAAATAATAACATTTCATTTTGTAAACTATCAATCTGTTTTTGGTAATAATCCACACTAGGCGCCTTCCTGATTCCATATCTGGTCATGCTGACATTCGGCGGACTTCCGCTGTTCTACATGGAGCTGGCACTTGGGCAGTACCAGAGATGTGGCTGTTTCACCGTCTGGTCAAGGCTATGTCCGATGTTCAAAGGTCAAAGAGCACTTTAAAAAAGATTTATTTTTTTTACAAATAATTACATTTGAACTGAACAAAAACAAACAAACAAACACGCGAAGCAAGAACAAAATTGTGTCATTGTAATTAGCTTTTAAGCCTTCAGTGAACATCTGAGTTCAAGTTGGGGACACACACGCAAAGATCTATTTATAGCATTGCGTGGGTGGAACTTCTCCGTTTTTTTTGTTTCATAGGTTATGACTAGAAGCCACGCAAGGTATCTTCAACGATTTGTACAGAAAAGTAGAACAGTTTATAAATGAAATAAAAGAACAAAATTTAAAAAGGAAGAAATAGTCATTATGGATTTCTGTTTTCTGTTGAATTTTTTTTTTACAATCCTAGAGATTTCAGACGAGATTGTAGGCCTATTGTCTGTGTGTGAGTTCAGAAACTTTTGTTTAGATAGAAACAAAAAACGCTTCTGTTATTTTCCCTATAAATTAACACAGAATATCATAAACGGGAAAATTGGGTGAAAATTTTGTGACAATTGGGGTTTAAAGTTTAAACACGTGAAATATTAAAGAAGTAGATCTAAACTTAATGTGCTAGATGTACGGACAACATTCGGTAAAAATATTTTCTTCCAATTTGGAAAGCAAAGAAAGTTTTTTCTTTACTAAATTGAAGTGCGAATAAAAAGTTAAAACAAATTGAATCAGGAAAATATAACACATGAGTGAAACAAAGATATAATCATAAACAAAATGAGGAAAATATATTATGGTATTTGGTATAACCAAAAATATTTTTACCAAATTCCCAACAAAGTATGATTTTAATAATGATGTGGTCACTGAAACTGGTCAAGGCTGCTTACTTACTGGCGTTATACATTTTAGTGGGTCACAAGGAAGAAGTTAAAGAAAAAGAGTTAATCATTAAAACGTTAGTGTTTCGCTCAGTAGGAATTTAATACAAATGTAAAGTATTAGTAATTTGTTATATTCGTTTAAAAATGGTATCGTTACTTGGTTACCTGTATATTTGTTAGATTGATGTCTTAGATATACATGAAATAAATCGTCTGTATAGAAAGACTGGATGTAAAGTATATGATAAAGTTTTTCCATTAAGTAACTGGAGGAATGTTTATGTTTTCTCCCAGGCATCGGGTTGTCGATCTGTGTCATAGCGACCTTAGTGTCTTGGTATTACAACACCATCGTTGCCTGGGCCGTGTACTACCTCTTCTCGTCCTTCACCAACTCGCCCCCCTGGCTGACTTGCAACAACACCTGGAACACTGACAACTGCACCACTTTCTACGAGAGGATACTGGAAGACTGCACCCCGGAGGTAACGCCTAACGCGGTGTCTTGGGTGGGAGATGCTGGTTGGATTGCGCAATTCTGCCCTGGGCACTTTCCGACATGTGTGGGATAACCAGATTCCGCACTGCGCACAGTCTGATAGGTATTGCAATTTCCCGATTCCGCACTGGGCACTGTCAGATAGTTATTGGAATTTCCCGATTACGCACTGGGCACTGTCACAAAGATATTGGAATTTGCAGATTCCGCACTGTGCACTGTCAGATAGGTATTCGAATTTCCCGATTCCGCTTTGTGCACTGTTTGATAAGTATTGGAATTTCCCGATTCCGCTTTGTGTACTGTTTGATAGGTGTTGGAATCTCCCGATTCCCCTATGTGTACTGTTCGATATGCATTGGAATCTCCCAATTCCGCTTTGTATACTGTTTGATAGGTATTGGAATCTCCCGATTCCACACTGTGCACTGTTCATTAGGTGTTGTTTTTTCCATCTCGTTTTTGTGGTCGTTTCAGATCGCCAGCCTGGACATCGGTCAGTTCAACGCCACCGGGCTTACCAACGAGACGACGGGGGTGGGTAGACAGAATGTGACGGTCAGATGCCGTGAGGTGAAGATCACAGACGCGACCAACAACTTCTACGCCACGGCTGCGTCCACCGAATTCTTCGAGTAAGTACCTGACGATAGTTAAAGTATAATTGATCCATAGGGCCGGTGTAACGTTCTTTAGGGCTAATTAATAAAAAACATTTTTAAACAACTATTTTTCCAGACGCAGTGTTTTAGAGCTACAGCACGCTGATGGCATTTCCAGAGTTGGCGGCATCAAGATAACTCTTGCCCTATGTCTGTTCAGTGTCTTCTTCCTGGTCTACTTCGCTCTGTGGAAAGGAATCAAAAGTTCAGGGAAAGTAAGTTGACCCGTTGACATCTAGGATGATTCTGCTGTGGAATCTATTGAAGCACATTGGAATCGTGAATGGGCGTGGTCTATTGTTTCGGAACTGCAATGGGATTGTTTAAAATGTGCATCGCTAATGGACAAGTCTTAATGAGGCTTGACCTTTTCAATAGGTCAGGGTTTATCGTGTATTTGTGTTCACGAACTTCCGGTTCATTTCCGTCACCACAAAACATGCCTTTGCTGGTGTTTGACTTTTTATTTCAACCTCGACGGCCAGTTTTGGTCTTTTAGAAATATACAAAGTCTACAAGATTAGTTATGAGGAATCCGTTTTTGACATTAAAACTTAAAATGCGATAATTAATAGTCGAAGCGTTAGTCGTGTTAAGTTAAATTTAGCTTGGTTTATGAATTAAAATAGTCAAGAGTAGCGGTTCTTGGTTAGAAATAAAGCATGACTTAAAAACACAAATAATGTGTTTTGTGTTGCCAGAAATACACCGGATGTTCGAAAAGGTCATGCCTCATTAAGACTTGTCAATACACTTTATAAATACAGACTTTATAAATTGGAACAATATGAGTAGTATACCGTATTTATAGTGGCTGTTAATTGTGTTTATTACTATTTGTGTTTAACAAAAAACTTCAACCAGCAAAAACTTACAAATTACAGAACTTACATCTAGCAAAGCTTACAGTTGAATATACAAGCGAACAACTAACAAAAAAAAAAACGTACAAAACTTACAATTTACAAAACTTAAAACTAACAGAACTTACAACAAACGAAACTTATAACTAACTATACAAACGTACAATCTACAAAAAAAACAACAAAACTTACAAAACTTACAAAACCTAGAAATAAAAAACTTACAAGTAACAAAAAAAGGTACTAAACTTACAATTTACAAAACTTATAACTTACAAAACATAATAATATATCTATCAAAACTTAAATTCAACCAAAATTTAAAAAAAAAGGTATTTATAACAGTTTAAAAAGAACATAAACGTGAGAAATAGCGCGTGTGTATTTCAATCCAATCAGGCTGTCTGGGTTACGGCAACATTCCCATATGTCGTCCTACTGATCTTGTTATGTAAAGGCTGCACATTGCCCGGCTCATTGGATGGTATCATCTACTACCTAAGTCCGCAGTGGGACAAGCTGCTCACCAAAGAGGTTAGTCCCGTAGTTTGTTCTGTCATTTGCGTCGCATTTTTCTGTGTGTGTGTGTATGTCAAAACGTGATCTCGTGTGCTGTGTTGGTTTGTAAATTTGAGGGCAGGGGTGAGATATGATGTGTTGGCGCTAGGAATAATGACCTACTTAAAATACAAGGCCTGGGCTCGTCTATTCCAGAAATGCCCACGCTGAAGGCAACCATTGTATTCGTCTTATAAGCAACAAACATTAACCATCTATAAATACAGCTCCTTCTGTAGTATTTTAAAGGTTGATTCAGAACAACATACATCGTACCCTTTTAACGGTGGCGTACCGCTGGGCTAAGTCGTAACTCCTGCAAGACTGCAGCAAGACCCTTTTATTTCTCCCAGTAGTCAACCGTAGTAAACAATCTCCTGAATCCAGCCACCACCCTCCTCCCAACTCAGTGTGTACGC